>JABTTQ020001321.1:0-111403 GCA_016081115.2 Rehmannia glutinosa | reverse complement strand
TTTTCTCTCAATATTGCACTGCACTCTCTTCGAGATGGACAAATTAAACCCGCCAACTTCATTTTTTGATTTCACTCCCTTCGTATTGCGCAACCTGTCGTGTGTGCTGAATTTTTGAGTTATTATTCACATAAATTTCATTGCATTACTCAGTAGGATTAACCTATGTATCACTGAAAACTTCCTCTCTGCTTGCAATGAATTAACCGCTATCGCTAATCGACCCATTTGTGTCTCTAGTGACCTAAGATGCGTCTCCATAATAGTCATCTTTGTGCCCAAACTAGCAATATGCATCATTTCTATTCAACCGATTCCTGGTCTCTCCGATAAATGTCTATAGAATATCTCTTCTAGCGATTACTTCTTTTCACCTATGGGTGCATTGAATCGGGATGGGTTAGTTGAAACCCGCCCCCCAACGGTTCAACACATTCTTGTTGTTTCTATAATAGAGATTCTCATGATTGTGAAGCCACGGGTGATAGTGAGTTGGTAATGAACTGTCTCTATTGTTAAAACCAAGTTATTCACATAATTTTCTTGCCTTTCGGCATTGGAGTGTGGTGGCTTCCTGCGGCCGTATCTCATTATATTGCGGTGTTCCACCAAGATTCATTATGGCTAGTTGTTTTGATAAAGATGATATTTGAGCTGCTAAAGCCGATTTAGTATCCACTCTCAAGAACACCAACAACTTTCCTGGTACCATCTTTTGGAGGGCCATTGATAGTTTGTTTGGGCCATTTCTTCAAGAAGAAATAATGCCTTAGTGAGTTTTAGCCATCAATGTGCCTCATGTTGTCGCATCTAATATTGTCTTGTATGCCCGCTCAAACCGCTTGTAAAAGTACTAGACCCTCTACCATTTGCATAACCATGTTGTGGGCATCTTCTCAACAGATCCTTAAATCGCTCCCACGCTTCATACAATCGCCAAAATTGATATGTTGGAATTAAGCTATCTCGCTTTTTCACCGAGCGTCTTTGCTGGGAGGAAAAGAATTTCGCTATGAACTTTTGAGTTAGATCATCTCGGCTAGTGATACTCTCAAAACATCTCGCAACCACCTGCCTGGCTTTATCATGAAGTGAAAACAAGAAAAACCTCAATCGAATAGCTTTATCGGACACACCATTCATCTCGATGGTATCGCATATCTCCAAGAATGTAGCCAAAGGGGCATTCGGATCATCCACTGGACTCTCCCAAACTAATTTCTAAACCATGCTTATGAGGGTCGGCCAATTCAAATTGTTTGCATTTTAGGGGTCGGGCGCACAAATCCTGGAGTAGTTCGATTCGTAGTCGACGAAAAATAATCCCGGATTGCTCTTTCTTGTCCTCGGATGGTGTGGCACGATTTGAACCAAATTCTTGTTATTTTCATTTTCTATGTCATCCGTCATTGCTTGTTTCTCTCGCCGCTTTGTTGCTCGATTGATCGAAGTGTCCTTTCAATCTCTAGATCGCAAGCAAATTAGTATCTTTAGAATTTCTCATAAACATACAACTCAATGAGAAAAACGAATTAATAGTACCTAAACTAATCTGATTAGATTAAGACTACTTAGTAATAGTATTAGTGCAAAATAAGATAAAACAATCCTGCCAACAAGGTCAAAAACTTGTTCGAAACATTCTTACCGCAAGTTTCCGTGTCCAAGTCGGACGTCACGTCAGAAGGCAGCGCTAACTTCTAAACGGCGCTACAACAGCACAAAACTGTCCATTGCCCTCGTTTGGGTACCAAGCGTTGCAGCTCCTTTCCCCCACCGCAGCTCTCTATTAGGAGCTGATGACCTCCTGCATTTTCGGCGTTATATTGCGTTTTCTTCTTCAAGTGAGACTTCTTCCTCCTAAACACGTTTTTCAATATTTTTCATCGCCCTTAGACTACAATAACCTGTGACGACTCCCCCTAACGAGACCTAACGGTAAAATGGACTCAAACGACTTTATAACACCCAAAAACAATGCAAAATCCTAATCTAGAATACTCAATACATTGGTATAAAATCAACTTAACACCCAAGTTGCTATGGGCAAAATCCATAGTTTATGAGGTAAATTGTTCCCAAAAAGATATTATGTAACAATGTCTAAAGACCCGATAGTTCGAGAGCAAAACATTTTTTCCTCTTAAAAGTATAAGTATACTAATGGGTTTATAGTTCAATAGAAGTTTAAAGAATAAGTTCAACAGAATCAACAAGGAAAGAACACATCTTATGTCATTTACATTTGACATTTACAATTTATGTCATTAATTCTTTATTATCTCGTGCTCTAGTTTTAATTGGTTTGATCATCGAAATCTTTTTTTTTAAGGATGGCTCGAGTTACCTTGAATCATAAAGTCTAGCTATTTATTTATACTCGTTACTATAGAGTACAGACAAAAAGCCTATTCAAATAATTAGTCATATCAATTATTATGTACGAGGAAACTTCTATGATGACACAATTCTCAAAGATTGTGGAGAGGACAAATCTATAAATACTATAAATACTATTGTGGAGCTTAAAAACTCTTAAACACCTTATAAAATATGTTTTAAAAACTTACATGATCTGCCACAAACAGCAAACCCTCTAAGTCTAACTAGATCTAACAAATATTGGATTTGATTCATGGAAGCATTTAGTTTAGAATAAGTTGATACATTCGAATTGTACATTCGAACCTCAATCTTTTTTTTTCCCAAAAGGATAGCAAATATATTAAAAACTCAATAACAAAATTATACTTCCAAATCGCAAAAGAGCTAATTTGAAATGGACATAAATGTCAAAAGAAAAGCTCAGACGAGAGGAAAACGCTTACTCCTCGATGGAGAATAACAAGACTCAACAATCAAAAAAAAAAAAAAAAAGAAAAACAAAGTATTCGATAGGATACTAAACCACCCCCCAAAAGGAGGATTAGGCATTCCTCAAGGAGACGATAATCGAACAATCCGAGCACGAGCTACATCATGCATCAGAAGACATAAACTATTGACCCGCCCACGAAAAGTTTCACAAATCAACCGAAAAATAAAGACACCAACAAAAAGAAAAAAAAACACAATAAAACCAACCAAAACCAAACTAATTTTAAAGAAAAGAGGTAAAAAATCGACTTCTCCTCTCCCAAATTTACCATCAGCCCAACATCACCACCACCGCTACAAGATCGATAGAAGTTGCTCCCGAGGATCTCCAATAGTGCACCGCCACAAACCCGTCTCCGAAAAATCGATGCCATCACCGACCTTCAAACCAAACTAGCAAAAAACCAGGGGATTTACAGGGTATGGAGGGGCATGGTGATAGGAAAAGTGAGATCCGACAAGAGAACTATTGGTCTCGTCCATGGTCAATGAGGGGGAAACTAGGGATGGTGATGTGGGAGGGAGAAAGTAGAGAGAGAAATATTCTAAAGGCTCCCAACGACGTGATTTGAATTCATGACACCCACACATTCGAACATCAATCAAAATAGAAATCAAGGTAATAGTCAATTTATTTTTGAGTAAATCAAAGTCAAAATTGTTATATTTTGTAAGATTAGTTAGGATATCGAGTTTTATAGGTTTGGTGTGCCAAAGAACGAAAATAGTTGAGTTTTGAAGTTGGAAACATGACAAGAGGAGTCATATTGCAACATTGAGCCGAGCGAGAATCGCGTCACGGCGCCACATGTCACGATGGGGTTTGAGCGTCATGACCTAAACATTCCGTGTCGCGTGCACGAGTTCCTTTGTCATGCCACCCCAAGGCGAGACAGTCTTGAAAGCTCCAAAACACGTTTTATTAAAGGCTAAGTATAAATACACAAGTGAGATAACTCGAGAACGGATTTAGATTTATTCCAAGACACGACATAAGGTAAGAAACATAGAGCAATAGTTCAAGATGGTAATTGAAGGCATCCCTCATTTGGGGCAGAGATAATTCATTTTCTTCTCTCCTTTCAATTCTTCTTTATTTCATTTGCTTATTTTTTGAGATGTCTAAACATTTTTCTATGGGTTATTGTACATTAATTTTGAACTAAATTATAGTTTTTAGAGTTGTTGTAATAAAAGTTAGATCCTTAGTTTTGATATTTTAATTTATCGATTTTAAAGTTATTCATTTATTTGTGCTATTGGTTTTATTTGGATTTAAATTATATGATAGATAGTTGGATTATTTGGTATATTAACTTCAACACTGAGAGAAGATTTAATGCATGACCATATGATAGCATAACTAATGAATTCATAGAGTATACAAGTTTATGACCATTTGATAGAGTTCATAGAACCTGATATTTGTAGAGATATCAAGAATTGATTAAAATCCACAATCACGCGACACTGCGTGCAAGGGAGTTGATTATTTAGGAATTCTCCGTTTATAATTTGATGGCTTGTGATTGATGAATTTAATTGATAACATAGGTGAAGATTAGGTAAATGGAACCTCTAGATTTCATATCTATTAAGAGTTTGATAATTTGTGTGAGTGAATTCATTAGTTTTATTTTAGTATTTTATTTAGTGTAATCCATTTACATTCTTGATTCAAGTTGTCTAGATAAAGTAAGGCTATTTTAATTACAATACTTAGTGTTATTCAATATCAATCCCTATGAAAATAATAACCCCACTCAATGATTTATACTAGAACTTAACGTTGTAGGCTTGCGAGGGAAAATCACCAATACAAATCCATATAGACCAAATCGAGCATGAAAATCAAAACATAAGATAATTTCTATATTATTTGTATATAATTTCTTAACCATAAAATAATAATAAATGTAAAATACTATTTAAATTAATGAAATAAAGGTGTGGGTAATAATTAAATTAAAATATATATATATATATATATATATATTGATGCTGCTTTTTAAGGCATATCACTCCAAGTGAACGGGTTGACCAAAATCCTCTCCCCGAGAGAAAAGTCTTCACGTCACTACTCTTCCTGAGGGGGAAGTCTTCTCGTCTTCTTCTTCTAGAGCTGGAATATCCTTTGACTAGAAACTTGTCTGCACACACGCACAAATATTAGAGGTCCTGTGGGTTGTTCTAGGGAGACCCCTTCGATGCTCAAGTCGGCACGGTGAACGAGAGAATAAACAGTAAACGAATATTGTATAATAAATGTGTAAGAAGATTATGAAGTAATTTACTTACAGATAATAGGAGGAACCTTTTTATACCTGGGATATGGGCTCCGTGGGTCCGCGTAGGAGAAACCTACCGATAAGCCAGACTCGAACACCATTGGGCCTATTTATTTATTAAGAGCTCATCGGATAATTAATATTAAATAAACATATAAATTGGATTATATATTAATTAATGAAATACCGCTTTGTCCTCAACATTAGCCCCCCACTTTGTGTTATGAGGATGAAGCGATCGTGAAACTATACTGGTACTTTATTTGGCTTGTCCTGCTTGTGCATCTTGTCTTGCCTTCGAAAAATCTTTGAATGCTTTTGCACGAGGACGCTTGATAGGAGAGCCTTTGACCATGTCTTTCAAGGGTGATATCTCTCTCTACCCTTCAACTTTGAAATTTTTTGCTTTGTAGAATACTTAGGAAATTTTTTGAAAGTTGAGGTGAGAGCATACAAAATTTGCATAAAAAATATTTAAAAAAATTTAGGATTTTTTTGTTTTTTCTATTTCAGCACGTTTATTATTTTAGCACGTTTAATTATTTTTGTGTGGTTTAGGATCAAAAATTCAAAAAAGTACAAAAAACTTCCGCATGATTTTACAATGAGCATTTGATTTTATGAGAGGAAATATTTTTTTGAATAATGTGATGAATGGTTGAGAAGATATATTTTGCTTGTTTGGCACTGATTAAGAAAATTGGGCATTTGACCATGATGCGAAAAATAAGTCTGTGAGCTTTTGTGCATTTAACTGCTTTTATATTATGCAGTCTTATGTTTTCTTGAGTGTGTCATTCATGATTAGTAGAACACTAGAACTTGTTTTGGTATCTTCATTGAAGCCATGTGTGTGTGTGTGCAATTCTTGAAAATGATTTAAGGTCATCTTTGTTTTAGCCTAAAAAGTCTACCTATGAACTCATGATTCCCTAGTTAGCCACTTTGAGCCTAAACTTTTTATTGTTAGCCACATTTTGATCTTTTAACGTTTTTTTTTTGTTTTTTTTTAATAAGTTGGGAGTAGTGGTTGAAGGGGAGGGGATAAATTTCAAATAAACTGAAAGATACAGGGTTCGAACCCTAAAAGCCTAAAAACAAATAAATTTTATCCCTAAAACTTGAGCTTATAGAAGATGAATAGTTTGGGGGAGATGTGAAATTGTGAAAAAAAAAGAGAGAAAGTTGGCAAAAGAAAGAGGGATGCGCAGTGTTAGGTAAATGAAAGAATAATGAAGCTCGAAAAGAAAGAAAAATTTAAAAAAGAGAAAGAAAAATCGAGCAAGAGCAAAGAGAAAAAAAAGAAAGAAAAATCTAGCAAAAGAAAGAAAAGAAAAAAAAATCTGAAAAATTTTGAAAAATTGAGAGCTTGAGGCTAAAGAAAAATAAATGGATAAAAAAGGGTCTAAGAATGAAAAAGATAACAAGGATGGAGTAGAGTTGAAAAAGAAAATAATTTGAAAAGAATGAGTTTTATGATAAAATTGTGTTGGTGAATTCAAAGCCTATGTACTTAAATTCTATTTGCTCAAGTCAAGTCACTTAATCCAAATTTTTCCTACCCTTACCAAAGAGCCTAAATTATTACAACCAAATGAAAGTCCTTTTTGATTTTTAACTTGTGCACCCTAAAGTGGTAGATATGTTAGATGATTTGCAAGCATATGGTAGTTTTACATTCATTGAATTGATTTTGAGTGCATACACTTCACATACATTTTGAGAGATGAGTGATAAACTACTACTTGTGAGTCGCGATGTCAAGTACCCGAGAGAGTATTGATTATGCCAAACTTGTGATTGATGATTTTTTGATAATGAATTGCATGTTTACTTGAATATAGAGTCAAATGAAATTGAGTGTTTATAGTGTTCTTGTGTGTTCTTTGTACCCCTTGAGATTATTTGTTCAAGCAAGAGTGAATGGGGGAGGGGGCCACACCGGGCCCCGGCCCCGTCCCCCCATTTATTTTTAAAAAAATTACACTATAAATTTTTTTAAAAAAAAATTATAATTTATATGATTTTCGTGTATTAGCACCCTGTTTTCATGTAACGGCTCACTCCATTTTTATTCCTGGCTCTGCCCTTGTGCTCGAGGACGAGCAATGGTTTAAGTTTGGAGGATTTTGATATGTGTAAAATGTACATGCATTTAGGTGCTTAAAATGATATATAATTGATGCATTTGCACGCATATTTAGTGTATTTTACTTGGTTTCCTTAGAAGGGCATGATATTGTGTATTCTTGTAACTTTTTACAGAAAATGGAGTTTAAACAGAAAAATATCAGTTAGAAGGCCCGGACAAGATTGGAGAATGTGAAGAGAAGATCGAATAAATGAAGAAAATGGACAAAACCACTTAGACGTGTCTGCTTCATGTGTGAAGCTCACCGTCGTGTGAGTTGACACCGTGTGATTTTTACATGTTCCTGCGACTTGATTTTCAGAGACATGTTACACGACCCGACCATGTGAAGATAACATGACCGTGTGAAGTGTTTGGGTGAAAAACAAAGACGAAAACCAAGAACACGGTTTGACCGTGTGATCGCACACGGGCTGCAATCCGTCTGCGTCGATTTTTGTGTCCTTTTCCTGTCGAAACTCTACAAGTGATCTCTCAAAGTACCTATATAAAGGGACCAAGGCCTTGCACGAAAAAATAAGTCATTACATATGGAAATACACTACAATACACTAGGGTTACACAAATCAACAGTCTTCTGAGAGAGGAGGGCTAACCTACGAAGAGCACCACAATGCCTTTCACATCTGCAGAAGCACAAGAGTTTCGAAGTCTTGGATGGAAGATCCATCCTGACAAGAAGGGTTTTTCTTTCTTAGTTTAGATCTCTTGTTTGTACTTAAACGATGTCAAACTATTTGATTTCAATTTTGTCTATGAATTTGTTATCAAATATGATGGGCTAATCTTTATGGTCCTAAGGCATAATCAAAACTGTGGATTCATGATAAATCTTTATTGACTGTTTTTCTAATTGATCTATGTGTTCTATTATATGAATTCAAATGCTTATTTCTTGTAGATAATTTGGCCAAAATTTTCATGTCTTATTTGTTAGTCCTAATCCGAGAAGTGAGTTCTAACTTATAGATCACATAAATGACATAGAAATCATAATAGTTTTCCCATACCGTTGATGTTCAATTGAGCTTAATTTGCGGGTTTTAATTGATTCTTATATTTTGTAGGAAAGTAGAGGAAAATAACTAAAATGGACCCAATTCATTGATTTTGAAGAGGCAAATCGGATTTGTTGAAGTTGAGAGAATCATATTACCTGTTGGCTTAAGGCCTTTATTCAAACAGCGCATCTGTGAGAGCTTTCAATATAAGGCGTGGGCACGCTAGGGTACCTGCGGAATTTACTAAAGTGGCGCCCCTTTTCCTTAGGAATCAGATTTTTAATATTTTGGTTTAGTTTTAAGAGTTCTAAGTATGGTAGGATTGTTATTGGATTATATTTTTGGAGAGAGGATTAAGAATGGCGCCCCATCTAGGATTAGGATTTTATCTTTTGACTTTCAACTGGAACCCTAACTCTCTCTCCCTTATTCTTGTTTTTCATGTTAGTTTCTCCCGAGTTCTCTCTTTTTATTTTATTTTTCCACCGACTATGTCTATGGATTGCTAAACTACTTTTCTGGCTAAAGGATAATTGAAGATTTGGTTTTATGCAGTTTGTGAGATCTAATTAATTTTACTTCTTCCTCTTTTCACTATTATTTATATATCTTCTGTTCTTATTGATTATTGTTGTTTGATTGATTGCAACAAGAATGATCCTTTGTTCAATTGTCAAAATAACAGGTCGCCATTTAGAACGTTAAATCTGTAATCGTATCCTAATTATCGAACGAGTAAGAATAGATAGGTTGTTAGGTCATAACAATAACCATAACCAATTTGATAGAGAATTGAAGAATTCATTTTTGCATCAATGATCAATTCCATGAACCACTTCTGAGACTATTCCTTTGGTCGGATATTTCATAAACTGATTTATTATTCATTTATATTTTATTATTTCTTCTTTTCATCTTAGTTAATTCTAAAATCTCAAAACCCCTTTTTTTCATTGTTTTGTGAATTGCGTCAAACTTAGTCTAGCCAATCTCTTTGGATTCGACCTTGCTCATAGTTACTATAAATTATTTATTTGAAGAGAAAGTATTTATTATTGTTGGTTTTGACATCCATCAATTTTTGGCTCCATTGTCGGGGATTGGTTTTTCTTAATAGACTTGTTTGATGCATCGTTCCTCTCATGCATGAGAATTATTGCGGATAATCCGTAGATCGAGAAGACAAGAAATGACCGAGGAAAGAAACTAAACTCCGAAGCACACAAAAAGCATCATCGTCATCCCCCAAATTGAATTTGGCCCTTGATTCAATTTATTCATCTACCGATTAAGTCGAGCAAGATATGGCAAACCAGAACAAACATTGAGGCAACTAGCACCCCGCATATAGCTCAATGTACCATTATGCATTGAATATCCGACCATTGAAGCTAATTTTGAGTTCAAGTCGGGTTTGATCCATCAATTTTTGGCGCCATTGTCGGGTATCAAACTCGGGTCATCCGCGTGACAGGCGGGAATACTCACCACTATACTACAATGACCAAAAGAATCCATTGGGGAGTAACCGAAAGTTTTGGCACCACTCCTTTCCTTTCCCTTTTAGATTATATAAATCTAAGGAGGATGAAGAAAATGAGATTTATGTCACCTTTCGCATGGTTGAGGTAAATATCCCTTTACTTGATGCAATTAAACAAGTACCTCGATATGCCAAGTTCCTCAAAGAGTTGTGCGCCAACAAGAAAAAGTTAAAAGGTAATGAATTTGTAAGTTGGGTGAAAATGTTTCAGCCGTCCTTCAGAAAAAATTACCTCCTAAGTGATGGTGATAAGTTGAAAATTGCACTTAGTAGGAATTTCACTTCCGAAAAGTCTCAAGGATTAATGAAGAAGTTTGAGTTTGATTTTGACCTAATAGAGACAATTCATGCACTCGATTCACTTTAATCTTTGAAGCATGTTGTTTCTTATGTTGAGTTGCTTCTTTTTCGTACTAAACTTCTTCCTTCGAGTGTGCATGCACCATAATTAGAGTTAAAACCCCTTCCAGGTCATTTAAAGTACGTCTTCTAGGGAAAAAAGGAGACCATTCATGTCATTATCTCCAACAAACTCTCCGATTTGAAAGAAGAAAAGTTGATCCGAGTTCCTATAGAGTTTAAGGAGGCCATTGGCTGGACTATTGCAGATATCAAGGGATTAAGCTCATCTACGTGCACAAATAGGATACTACTGGAAGATGGGAGTAGGCCTTCAAGAAAAGCTCAACGTCGACTGAATCACCCATGATGGAAGTTGTAAAGAAAGAAATCTTGAAACTTCTTGATGCGGGTATGATCAATCCAATTTCAGACAGTAATTAGGTAAGCCCAATTCAAGTGGTTCCCAAGAAAACAGAAATAACAATGGTGGACAACCTTGATGGTGAGTTGGTAGCCACTCACGTGCAAAACGGTTGGCGGGTATGCATTGATTACAGGAAGTTGAATGCATTAACTAGGAAAGATCATTTTCCACTTCCCTTTGTCGAACAAATGCTTGAACGATTAGTAGGTCGTACTCATTATTATTGTCTAGATGGTTATTCAGGTTTCCACCAAATTTCTGTTGCACCCGAAGATCAAGAAAAGATGACTTTCACATGTACTTTTGACACGTTCGCATATCGACACATGCCGTTTGGACTTTGTAATGCTCCTGCCATGTTCCAGAGATATATGGTTAGTATATTTTCTAATTATGTAGAGAACATCATAGAAGTGTTTATGGATGATCTTATAGTCTATGATGATTCTTTTAATACATGTCTTACTAATCTTACAAAAGTCCTTGAATGATGCATAGAAAAGAACCTTGTTTTGAACTATGAGAAGTATCATTTTATGGTTGATCAAGTATTATTCTAGGGCATATTGTATCATCTGTAAGAATTGAAGTTGATAAAGCTAAGATAGATGTTATAAAATCTTTGCCTTACCCCGCAAGTGTGCGGGAGATTCGTCTTTTCTTGGACATACAGATTCTATTGACGATTTATCAAAGACTTTTCTAAAATCACTCACCTTTGTGTAAATTGCTATAAAAGGATGTGGTGTTCGAATTTGACGATGAGTGCAAGGAGGCTTGACACATCAAGAGCATGTTGACATCCACACCAGCTTATTCGACCACCGATTGGAACCTCCCATTCAAGATCATGTGCGATGCAAGTAAGTATGCAATAGGTGTTGTTCTTGTGCAAAGAGTAGGAAGAGCTCCGCACATGACAACTTCTACTACTCTACATGTTGCTTGTGATATGCATCCTTTGAAATTACACTATTTCAAGATATGGGTTTAATCGAGAAAATGAAAGGTGTTTTCTATTTTTCTTTTCCAGACTGTGCGTATTCGCCACGATGTGCACGCCGAACTAACTAATACCGATGATGAAGCTTCGGACCCACCCAATTCACCTTCCATCTCTTCCACACGTATTCCTACAGCGTTATGACGAGTGTATTCATAAATTTGACCAACAATTAACTAGGATGGAACCAATTTGGCGACCTACTTCCAACATATTGGATTCCGACCACCTCGGCCTTCCATCTTCGTGATAGTCGTGGTCTTCTTCAATGCTCGACATTATCAAGAGAGTTCATTGCTTCTCTTATTCTTTATTTCATTAGTTGAGCATCGCATTATGCCATTGGGGACAATATCGATTTTTAGTGTAGGGTGGGGGTACATTTGAATTGTTAGCTTGTCTAACATAGTCTATAAAAAAAGGATGATAAAGTAAAAGTTCTAAAGTTCTTATTTCTCATTTCTCTTTTCCGAATCCTAGACTCTTTCAATGCTAATCTGTGAAAGTTGGTGATTTTTATGTGTGAAAATAATTTTTGAATTGTCATTGCTATATTGTGAGTGGTTATTCTTGACGAATGATTGACGGATAATGTATGGGATCTAACACATGTTATCTACTTTTTGGTGAGATTTGAGCCTATGAGCATTCATTGCATATCATGCTCCATTTCTTTGATTGTGCGTTGTCATGCATTATTGATTTTTTTCTAGAACTTGCATTGTTATGCATGTCTTAATCAACCACTTTGATGAATTTGATGCACTAAATTGAATAAAGGTATTTAGGATAAACCATATTTCTTGTCATTTTTTCCTCTCTCTTTGAAGCCTACCCCATTCCACTACCCCTAGTGAGCCAATTTCGAGCCTTAACCTTTTTTATTGGATATGACCGCAAATACAAGTCATGATAATCTTTTAGTTGATTTTCCATCTTTTTGGACCTTGAATTAAAGGGTCATATAAACCCATAATTGCTCATCACCAATTTTATTTGAGAATATATAGACTACACATTATTGAAAGTTTAGTCATCCAAGTTCTACTACTTCATAGATCTCTCCTTTATATTCGAAAAAAATGAAACAAAAAAAGAAGAAAGAAGAAAAATGTGAAAAAAAAAAAAGAAAAACGAGAGAAAAAAGAGAAAAAATTGTAGATCTTCGTTCTTGATGCACATTTTGAAATTGAAGCAGTTTTTGTTGCTTTTGTCGACTTATGAAAAGAAGGGTTTATATGATTGTTTCAATTCCATTAGCCAAAAACTCCTTCTATCTGTCATTTACCTTAGCCCCATTACAACCCATTTTTAACCTTTTAAATTTTGATGCATCTCAATTCGCTCATAGGTGGAAGAGACGTGATATATTTGCAAGCATATGGTAAAAATCTTCTATGTATTGACTTAAGAGTTTATTGATATATACCATATACACTTTTGAGCGTAATGAGTAAATCTTGTGAAGAGTTGTTGGATCCTATGCGTTTTGCGTTCAATTTAACTGTTGAGATGATTATTCGTGGTATTAGTGTATAAGAATTCTATCCTTCAACTTGTGTTTCATTGTTTGGAAAATATTTTGGATTGGCAAAAAAAGATGAAGGATGATGATTAGATGAGATGATAAATTTAAATTATTGAATGCTCGAGGACAAGCATTGTCTAAGTGTGGGGTGATTTGATAGATCGCCTAAATGACATAGAAATTGTCATATTTTCCCATACTTTTGATGTACGATTGAGCTTAACTTACGGGTTTTAATGGATTCTTATATTTTGTAGGAAAGTGGAGGAAAGTGACTAAAATGGGCCCAATTCATTGATTTTGAAGAGGCAAATCAGATTTGTTGAAGTTGAGAGAATCAGATTACCTGTTGGCACGCCTTATTCAAACAACGATCTGGGAAAGCTTTCAAATAAAGGCGTGGGCACGCTAGGGTACCTACGAGATTTGCTAAAGTGGCGCCCCTTTTTCCTTAGAAATCTGATTTTTAATATTTCGGTTTAGTTTTAAGAGTTCTAAGTATGGTAGGATTGTTAATGGAGTGTATTTTTGGAGAGAGAATGTTCTCTTCCAATTAAAACCATGTTTCCATCTAGGATTAGGATTTTGTCTTTTGACTTTCAACTTGAACCCTAGCCCTCTCTCCCTTATTCTCGTTTTTCACGTTAGTTTCTCCCGAGTTCCCTCTTTTTATTTTATTTTTCCAGCAAACTATGTCTATGGATTGCTAAACTACTTTTCCTAAGTTAAAGGATAATTGAAGATGTGGTTCTACGCAATTTGTGAGATCTAATTAATTTTACTTCTTTTTCTTTTTGCTATTATTTAGATATCTTTTGTTCTTATTGATTGTTGTTGTTTAATTGATTGCAACAAAAAGGATCATTTGTTCAATTGTCAAAATAACATATCGCCATTTAGAACGTTAAATCTGTAATTGTTTAGTTGTTCTAATTGTTGTGGCTAATAACATATTTGATTACATAGGTGGTTTTCAATATATGTTATGGAGATATATAATCTAGGCTAAATGAGCCTACATGTGTGTTTGTTGGCTTGAATTGGTGGTCTCTCTATATTTTATTTTTGTTGATAATTAAATTCTAAGATCGTATTCGCAATTGTTTATTGGTTAGGAAATAATTAGAGATCGTATCCAATTATCGAACACGCCAGGATAGATAGTTTGTTATGTCGCACAATAACCATAACCAATTTGATAGAGAATTGAAGGATTCATTTTTGCATCAATGATCAATTCCATGAACCACTTTTGAGATTATTCCTCCTGGGCCGGATATTTTATAACTGATTTATTCTTCATTTATATTTTATTATTTATTCTTTTCATCTTAGTTAATTCTAAAATCTCAACACCCCTTTTTTGTTTTCATTGTTTTGTGAAATTGCACCAAACTTAGTATAGCCAATATCTGTGGATTCGACCTTGCTCATCGCTACTACATATTATTTATTTGAAGAGCAAGTATTTATTATTGTTGGTTTCGACATACATCACTAACAAACAAAAATCGAGGTTCGAGACATAAACAGGGTAATGCATCGGAGACTACAAATCGCTTGTGATGAGTCATTCAATTCAAATATCTTTTGGGAGTTGATAATAGTTGTAATGCATCAAGACTAAAATTATTATTAATCTACTATTTATGCACCACCCGAGGAGGAATAAACAAATATAGGAATTAAACCCATAGAAACACATGAATTGGTTTTGTGAAACATTGATTGGATTTAATATTTAAGAAGCATGTTGAGATTATGTGCCTAGGGTTGCTTTCGTATTTGTTGAAAAGACTTGTGGAGTTTGGATTTTTATAAATTTATTACTTTTATTTTATTTGTTAATTTAGGATTTATAAAACTTGTGCTTTTTCGGTCGCTTCAATAAAATTAGAATACGATAATATTATAGCCTAAGTGTTTCACATTCAATCCCTGAGGAAAACGACCTTGCTTCCTATTATTTTATAAACAATGTTGTACACTTGCAGTTTAGTGAAGAGATTTTCGCGATCAGGAGGGTGTGCCCCCGGTGGGCATCCAAAGCCCATCAGCCCATTTTCCTTCGCGACTTTCTCCGTCTTCTCCCTAGTTTTCGTATATTTCAAGCCAGGTTCCGGGTTCTGGTCTCTCTTTATTTTCGCGTTCCTCAGTCTTCACCGGAGTTTAGCTTCTGATTCCTTGTCCGTGGGGACTTGTTCTTTATTTGTGTAGAGATGAGCTCTTCCCTTTAGAAGAAAGCTTTAATTCTCTTGGAGTGGTCGAAGATACTTGTGTCTTATTTTATCCCTTCTGGAGCTCGAATGGAACACTCTTCTCGAGCTCGGAGGGAGCACCCTTCTCGAGCTTGGTGAGAGCACCCTTCTAGAGCTTGGAGGGAGCACCCTTCTGGAGCAGTTATAGCTATTTTCAGCCCAGATAGCCCTTGACTCCTACACATATGTTTAGGGCTTGCTTTATGCACTTAGATATTTCTTGGTTTCTCTTTTCTTCTTGAGATGTTTCTTCGCCCCATGAGGCTAGATGATATTCCGTTGCACTCACGTTGTATGGATGTTTTTCCTTATGCATATCTGCTTTCTTTTATCATGCTTTACTTGTAGTATTTGCATGTGACTTCTTGTTGGTGAGATACTTGTTCATTTTCCACGTTGAGGTGGATATTTCCCTTCAGAGGGAAGCCTTAATTTCTTTGGAATAGCTGGAATTACTTGTTCTGGAGCTACCTGAGGGCGCCCTTCCCGAGCTCAAGTAGCGCCCTTCCAGAGTTCGGAAAGGGCGCCCTTTTGGAGCCCGGAAGGGGCACTCTTCTTGAGCTCTTCATCACTTCGATCTCTTTCCTCTCGGTGTTAGAGTTTTTGCCTTTTTTTTTCCGAAGAAAAATATTTCACGGGGTGTCCTTCCGAAGACCCTCATGGAGCTCATGGGCGCCTTTTCGGAGTCCGGATGAGGCACTTTTCTAGAGCTTCCTCCATAGTTCTTGCTTTAGTACTTTGATCTCTTTCCCACATGTGTTAGCTTTTTCGCCTTCTTTTTCTTTCACATTTTCATCGTGGAGAAAAATATATGAGGATCCTTTCGAGGAGGCCCATTTATCCGAGGTCTTCGCCATAGAGAGTTTATCAGATCGCACCAAGAGGGTCCCCGTGAGGAGACCCCTCCTCTTTGGGGTCTTAGCCGGAGAGGGTTTTTCGATAACATCGAGAGGATCCCCGTGAGGAGACCCCTCCTCATTGGGTCTTAGCTGGAGAGGGTTTTTTGATAATATCAAGAGGATCCTCGTGAGGATTCCCCTTCTCGCTGGGGTCTTAGCCAGAGAGGCTTTTCTGATAACATCGAGAGGATCCCCGTGAGGAGACCCCTCCTCTTTGGGGTCTTAACCAGAGAGGGTTTTCTGATAACATCGAGAGGATACTCGTGAGGAGATCCCTCCTTTGCGGGGTCTTAGCCGGAGAAGGTTTTTCGATAGCATCGAGCGGGTCCCCATGACGAGACTCCTCTTCTCTGGGGTCTTTGTCGGAGAGGGTTTTCCAATAACATCGAGAGGATCCTCGTGAGGAGATCCCTTCTCCCTGGGGTCTTATCCAGAGAGGGTTTTCTGATAACATTGAGATGATCCCTGTGATGAGACCCCTCCTCTCTGGGGTCTTAGCCGGAGAGGGTTTTCCAATAACATTGAGAGGATCCCCATAAGGAGACCCCTCCTCTCTGGGGTCTTAGCCACAGAGGGTTTAACATTGTTGAGGGGAACATCTAGTTTGGCAACCAACTGTGTATAAGAAATCATAGCCAAAAAGTAAAAGCAATTTATTTATTAAAGCAACGAAGTTTTACGCCCCATGGGCGAAAATAAGTTGAAACCGATATACAAATGTTTACGCGTTCGAGGCAGAAATGAATAGAAAACAGACAAAAATACTAAAGCAGCTAGGAGAGAACTGGTATTTGCGGGAGCGAGCGAGGTTCGCAGCTCCTAAGGCGATGTGGCAATCTCACCGTCCAGTGTAAGGAATTTGCTTTGATCCATGTAATCCTTCAGATAACCCTTCTGGATGACTCGCTCAATCTCTTTCTTCAGCATGAAATAATTATCAGTAGTGTGCCACTTACCCTTATGGTAGTGACAGTATAGATTAGAACGCACTCATGCAGGGTTATTCTTCAATGGTCTAGGCGAGCTGATGATCCCTTCTCCTTGGGCCACAATTAACATTTCAGGCACTGGTGCTATCAGAGGGGTGAAATTCATTCCATACTCCATTTTTTGATCCTTTCGGGTTTTATTCTTGTCATCTTTCCTGGTCTTGCGCTTAATGATGGGTTCTGACTTGGTGGATTCCTCCACTCGGATGTGTTTCTCTGCTCGGCCCAGCAACCCTTCCAGGGTAGAGGAGGCTTCCCAGCCAAGGACTCCTTCAAACACCCTGGTGGAAGTTCTATTGTAGGATTCGGCCAATGTCGATCTTTGGATGTTAAGTTGGTTTTATACCAACGTATTGAGTATTCTATACTAGGATTTTGCATTGTTTATGGGTATTTTAGTGTCGTTTGAGTCAATTTCATGTAATTAGTTGTTATTAGAGAGTCGATCTGAGGTTAAGTAGCCGAAATTGGTTAAAAACGATGAAAACGTGTTTGGAAGGAGAAAATCGCAAGTTAGAAGTGAAAAGCGGAAAAATATGCATCAATGAACAAGCGCTGCAACGCCAAAACCCCCTGCCGCAACGCGGGGGTCCAAATTAGTACAGTAACGTCACCAGGGAGTGCTGCAGCATTCCGTTTGAGCGTTGCAGTGCACGACAGGACTTGAGCAATATTCTTTAGTGAGTGCTAATGCGCTCAAATCGAGCGCCGCAACGCATGACCGGGCGGCTGACTTATTTCTCACGTATTGACGGATTTTGAGGGTTGGAAGCCTATAAATACAAGAAGTCACGTATGTAAAAGGGGTCGGACATTATTTTGAGCACAACTCAAGGCAAGAAACACAGAGCTAGGGTTCGGGACGACAATTGGAGGCACTTCTCATCTGGACACAGAGAGAATTCCTTGTCTTCTCTTTTCAATTCCTTCTTTGTTTTTCTTTGTCAATTCTTGAGATGTATAATTATTTCTTTATGAGTTTTTGTACATCCAACATGAGCTAAACCCATCTTTCTAGGGGATTGATGTAACTTACGTTTGAACCTATATTTTGATTTCCATTTTATGAGATTCGCTTGTTATTTAATCGATTTGTGCTATTTGAATTGATTGCATCTGGATTATCTTATCAATAATTTAGATTGTTTGGTGTGTTTGATTTGACACTCGAGAGAGGTAATTGAACACCTGGCCATAGAATAGCATAACCTAGGGTTTCATAGAACCGAGAGGTTTATGAATCTTTTGAAGCCTATGATAGAATATTCATCGAGCGTATTAGGGTTTAATTTATGATTTTTATAGAGATATCGAAATCAGAATTGGAACCTAGAATCACTTGGTACTCGAGAGAGGAAGTGATAAACGGTAGGAAAATTGGCTTATAGATTAATAACATATGACTAATGAACTGGATTGAGAACATAGGGGATAATTGAGTGAATAAACCCTCTAGAATTCATATCTTAATTGTTTGATAAATTGTCTGAACCAACTGTTAGTTTAATTTTAGTTTTCTTTTTAGTTTAATAAACATCTTTCTCTTTTCGATTTCTAGATCGAGTTAAGCTATTATAATTACAGTACTAAGTATAAAATTCGATAACAATCCCTGTGGAGACGATAACCCCACTTTCAAAACTATACTAAAACTTGACACCGTGCGCTTGCGGTATGAATATCTCGATCACTGGATGTTGGAAACTTCGTTCACGGCTTCCAAGAATCATTTCATGAAGTCCCGCATCGTCTCTCTTCCTCCCGCTTCACCTGAAAGAGGTGAACAATAGTCTTGGGATACTTTCTGTTGATGGAGAACTATTGCATGAAGGCTTGATAAGCTTTTTCATCCCGGAAATTGATCCTACTAGGAGTTGATTGAACCAAATCAGCGCCCGCTTGGTCAGAGTAGTGCGGATCACCTTGCAGTAAGAGGTGTTTGTCATGTCGTAGAGATCCGCCCTGGCATAGAATTTGTCCAAATGCTCCTGGGGATCACCAGTTTCATCGTACTCCAGGATATTGGAGGTCTTGATTCCCAAAGGTAGAGGTTCAATTACAATAGTATGGGCCAAGGGGCTCCTTTAATTTTCATCAAGGTAGTAGCTCGTAAGTTGGCTTGTTTGGGCTGTACTTGCGATTATTCAACTGGCGCCGACTCTTCATGGTTTTTGCCACGGCCTTCTTCTCATCTTCCCAGACCTCTAAGGTCAGGGTCTTCAGTAATGGGCGGAGCCTTTGGTGGTCTTCCCGCAGCCTTTAGTCACCTACTGCCTCAAGGCATTTCGGGTAGCTTTATCCAACTAGGGTTGAAAAATGAACCAAGTTACTTGATACTCGATTCGAGATAGATAGTGAAAAGCTCGTTTGAGCTTGGTTCGTTAACATAACGAACCAAGTTTGAACACATTTTTTTATTTGAGAAGATGTAAAGCTCGGCTCGAAATCGACTCGATTAGTAAAAAAGAATAAAATATGTGAAAATATCAAGCTATCAAGCTTGATTCATGTTTGGTGCTCGTTTTTCTTGATGGTCTCCGGCCCCACGATTTGCAGTTTGAGATCTTACTTCACGTGCTTGCGACTGAGTTTGCATCTTCTAGTACTTTGGTTGCTCCCACAGATGGCACCAAAATGATGCTGCTTTTTAAGGCAGATCACTCTAATTCAACGGGTTTGACCAAAATCCTTTTCCCGAAAGGGAGGTCTTCATGTCACTCCTCTTCCCGAGAGGGAAGTCTTCTCGTCTTCTTCTTCTAGAGCTGGAATATCCTTTGACTGGAAACTTGCCTGCACACACGTGCAAATGCTTTAGAGGCCATGGGGTTGTCTAGGAGGCCCCTACAACACTCAAGTCAACACGGTGAATGACAAAATAAACAATAAACGAATATTGTATAATAAATGCGTAGGAGGATTATGAATTAATTTACTTACAGATAATAGGAGGGAGCTTTTTATACCTGAGATGTTGTTCGCCAGGAAATATTTGGTTCTCTATACTGCAAGTGTACAGTGTAGTTTATAGGATAATAACAAGCAAGGTCGTATTCCTCAGGGATTGACTACGAAACACTTAGGCTATAGTAACATCGTGTTCCAATTTTATTGAAGCGACCGGATATCAAGAGTTTTATAAAAATCAAAAATTAAAAATAAAAATAAATAAATTTTCGAACCGCACACGTATTTTCAACAAGTACGAAAGCAACCCTAGGCACATAATCTCAACATGTTTCTTCAATATTAAATCGAATTAATATTTCATAAAACCAATTCATGCATTTCTATGGGTTCAATTCCGTGTCGCTTGGGAATTTGCCATTTTGATGTTGGCCTCCCACTGCAGTTGCAATTTGGACTACTTGTGTTTCTAGAGATTTCAATCTTGCATTTACATTTTTGTTCAAGTGAGTGACATGTTCTTCAATACTGTCTATCTTTGTTTCATCTTTGTTCAGTATTGCCTTAGTTTCTCCGATAAACGAGGATAACATCTCTTCTATAGATGTTTTCTTACTGCCATGATTACCCATATTAAATCCCAGAGGTGGCTGCAAAACATTTTTGTTATTAGCATATGAAAAGTTTTCATGGTTTCGCAGCTCCGAGTGATAGTAACTGGGTGTCTGATTATTTCTAAAATTGTTGTTAAAGTTTCTTTGTTGTCCCACAAAGCTTGCCTCTTCTTCAACAACATAAAGATCTCTTGGAGTCACTTGCTGCATCGCATCCAGTTTCATGTTTAGCACAAATACCTGTTTTGTGAGCACGCCGACTTTCTCATCATGAACCTCTGCCACACGCCGGACATTGGATCTTTTGGATGGCCATTGGTAACTATTATTTGCCATCTTCTCTAATAGTTCTAGTGCCTCCTCAGGATATTTCCCTAGCAGTGCACCCCCAGATGCAACATCTATAATAGTTGTTGTGTTGCCACATAAACCATTATAAAAATACTGAACATGTTGGTAATCGGGATATCCATGTTGAGGGAACTTTCTTAGTAATTCTCGGAATCTATCCCATGCCTCATATAATGGCTCTGAATCTAACTGCCTAAACTGGGTGATTTCAGATTTCAATTGCAGCATCTTACTAAGGGGAAAGTATTTGGCTAAAAACCGCTGACTTAGTTCAGCCCAATATGTTCTTGGTGGTGTTAGAGAGCATAACCATCCCTTAGCCTTATCGCGCAGAGAGAATGGGAAAAGGCGGCATCGAATGGTAGCCTTATCCATTCATCTTAACAGTATCGCAGATTTCTAAGAATTGCGCCAGATGCGCGTTTAGATCCTCAACGGCTCTGCCCCCAAACTGATTCTGTGAAACCATCTGGATCAATGCAGGTTTTAGTTCAAAGTTATTTGCATTGATCGGCAAACTGGCCACACCCTCATAAGTTCGACTAACTTCCGGCTGGAAGTAGTCCCTAACTGCGCCTTCTCGTGAGCCTTTCCACAATTTGGTCATGTGCATCCATCCCAGGTGGGCGCTCCTCATTGTTTCTATTTTTCCCGGTATTCTGATTAGTCCCATCCGCCATTGCTTTAGATCTTTTCCTTAGTTGTTTTGTTGTCTTCTCGATTTCTTAATCAATGGATATTGGCTGGGTAGATCTATAACGCGTGATCATGCACTATCTGCACTTAACAAAAATAATGTTAGAACCGAAGAAAAAACAATAATTTTACAAATTAAAAAAATCCAAAAAAAGAATTTTACAAAAAACAAAATCGAAAATAATAAAATAAAAAAAATATTTACAAAAAGCTTCAATTAAGATTGAACTAATTATTACTATATCTAAGTAGAATCTTTCAAGCCCCGGCAACGGCGCCAAAAACTTGTTCGCCAAAAATATTTATTTGGATCTCTATACTGCAAGTGTACAATGTAGTTTATAGGATAATGGCAAGCAAGGTCGTATTCCTCAGGGATTGACTACGAAACACTTAGGCTATAATAACATCGTATTCTAATTTTATTGAAGCAACCGAATATCAAGTGTTTTTATAAAAATCGAAAATAAAAAGAAAGAGAAATAAATTTTCAAGCCCCACAAGTATTTTCAACAAATACAGAAGCAACCCTAGGCACATAATCTCAACATGTTTCTTCAATATTAAATCCAATTAATGTTTCACAAACCAATTCATGTGTTTCTATGAGTTCAATTCCTATACTAGTTTATTCCCCCTCCCGCGTGGCGCATAAACAGTAGATTAATAATAATTGAGGTTTCCTAATCCATCACAACTATTATTAACTCCAACAGATCTTTGAATTGAAATACTCCCCACAAACAGAAATAGTCTCCCCATACATTACCATGTTTATGTCTAAATTCGATTTTTGTCTTGCTAGAGCTCACCTCCCAGATTATGGACTAACAAGTATGACATACAAATTATTGGTCAAATAATAAGGAATTAAGAATAAGCACTCCAATTCATAAAATAGAACACATTAATCAATTAAGAAAATAATTAATCAAGATTTAACATGAATCCACAATTTTTATTATGCCCTAGGATCCGAAAGATTAGCCAAACATTGATAACAAATTCATAGACAAACTTAAAATCAATATTTTGACATTCTTTAAGTACAGACAAAAGATCTAAACTAAGAAAGAAAGCCCCTTCTTGTTAGGATGGATTCTCCTTCCAAGCCTTCGAAGCTCTTGTGCTTCCGTAGATGCGAAAGACCTTGTGGTGTTCTTCGTAACCTAGCCCTCTTCTCTCAGAAGAACTTTGATCTTGTGTTCCTGTGTATTTTTGGTGTGTTGTATGTTGTATGAATGATGATTTTTCGTGCAAGCCTTGGTCCCTTTATATAGGTGCTTGGAGAGATCACTTGTAGAATTCTTGTAGGATTAGGAGACTAATTAATTCAGCCACAAACACGTCACACGATCGTGTCAACCCACACGGTTAGGTTGTGCGATCGGAATTTGCTCGTGGGCTATTCACAAAAGTTGTAGCCATTTCTCTTAGCTTTCTATAGCCACTTGAATTACCTTAATATCCATTTTGTAGAGAAAGTTACGGCCAAAATACTAAATCCTACAAGTGCTAGAAAGTATTAGCGCTTTTTTACGTTTTTGAAGGAAATTCCCTTTTGTTTGACCATCCATGCTTCTTTCCTTCACATTTTTGCTATATCCTTTGAAACATGCTATCACCTTTTGTCCAATTTAACTCCATTTTGTGCAAAATTTACAAGAGTACGCAGTATCACGCCCAACAAAGGAAATCAAGTAAAATACACATAATATACATGCAAATGCATCAATTATATATCAAAATAAGCTCTTAAATGCACATATATTTTACACGTATCAGATGTGGGCTCCATTGGCCGTATAGGAGAATTTGGCCTATGGGCCATTCCACGTAGGACAAATCGGCCGATGAGCTAGACCCGGACACCATTGGGTCGGTTTATTTATTAAGAGCCCATTGGACGATTAATATTAAATAAACATATATAAATTGAATTATATATTAATTAATGAAATACCATTTTTTTCCCAACACACACACACACATATATATATATATATATTAAAAAAGATGAAATAACATATATAATATATTTAAATAGTTTCTTAACATTAGAATTAATTTTTCCAAAAGAAATAGTTTCTAAAATATATATCTTTTTATTTAAATAACTTTAATTTTTAAAATATAAATACAAAAATGTGGAATCTACTCCACGAAAGGAAATTATTGCCGTTGAGAATAGTCGAAATTAGTACCAGACCTGGATGATCCGATCCATGGAGTTGGTAAGGATGTTCTTCACTAATCGCGATTTGATTCACGAAGCTCGAAATGATTTCTCTGTTATTGAACGAAGATGAGTACGAGTATGTGTAGGATTATTCAGAGTTTAGAGAGACACCATGGAAGAAGCTCAACCATGCTCTGGATACCATGAAGAAAGGCGTGGGAAGCATGACAAATTTGGAGGGAAAATCTGTTATTCATATATTCTTCATAATGGAGAAATTACAGAGAAAGGGAAATAGTGTTTTACAACCAACTAACACCTTTAGGGAAAAGTAACAGCAACCTTATATATCTAACAAATCCATCAATACAAATACAAATAAAGCCTAAAGTAATTAACTAGCTAAGTAAGCAATTACACACTACTATGATTTTCGAGGTACTCCACGAAATTGTCTATGTATCTACTATGTAATGCCGTATCACCAAATATTGTTGCCATTTCTTTGGCTCTCTCCCTGAATTTCTTTCCATTGTTTTCAAGCATCACAAGCTTTACCGAGTCAGCAACCGAGTTTCGTGTATACGATCCGTCTTCCTCATTTCTTGGAATTTCTACGCCTAACTGCTTTTCGGCAACAACCCTTGAATTCAAACCTTGGTCTACAAAAAAGGGCAGTGTAATCAAGGGATGACCAAACATTAGTCCCTCCACAATTGAACTCCAACCGCAATGAGTCAAGAATCCACCCACTGAGTCATGACTTAGTATCTTCAGCTGAGGCACCCAACTCCTCCACACAATTCCTCGACCGTTCACTCTCTCCTGAAACCCACCCGGAAGATTCACCAAGTCAGACTCGGTGGACCCGGATGGTTTCCTTAGAACCCAAAAGAAAGGGACCTCGGATAACTCGAGCCCATGAGCTAACTCACTGAGTTGATCTTGACTCAGTGTCACCTCACTCCCTAGTGCCACATAAACAACCGACCCTTTATTTTGACCATCAAGCCAACTTCTGATAGACACCCATATTTCGTCATCGCCATCTTTATTAGTATTAAGATCTTGCACTCTAGGTGGCATTAATCCAAGTGGAATAACCAGGCCCGTACTTGATGGTAGGCACAGTAGGCCATTGCCTAGGGCCCCAAATTTTTAGGGGCCCAATTTTTTTTTATATTCCTAATGAAAAATAATTTTGGGCCCAATTTTCTTTTATTCTCATACCAAAACACCCAAGAAAAGACTTTCAACTTCAACGTGCAACACCCAAATTTCAAAAAAGGCCCAAACTCTTCCAAACTTTTATGCAATTCACGTTAATATTCAATTGTCTCTATCATTCTTATCTCAAAAAAAAAAAAAAAAAAATTGTCTCTACCATTCCTTGGTCAAAGACTCAAATATTCTAATATTTTATTTGAAGACCAAAATACCAATATTCCTTTGGAGGAATGCATTCCTTTTTGAGCACTATAAGTTTTTTCCGAAAAATATAATGCCAGATATGTATCAAATTATATTGTTGAAGTTCTTTTCAATTGTATATAGAATAAAGATTAATTTTAACATAAAATATGTACATACTTTTTATAAAGTAAATGGTTCACGACTATTCAAATGCACAATTCTCAAGATGAAACGAGGGACTTAAATTTAATTACAACTTTTAAGAACGAAACCCTCTTCTCTTCTCCATTGTGAGTCGTCACTTTCATCTTCCTCACTTGGTCACTCCTCAGCGGTAGCTAGCAGTCAAAGGCGACGGAGGTGGTCAAGGGGCCCATTTTCAGAATCGCGCCTAGGGCCCTGTGAAGCACAGGTCCGCCCCTGGGAATAACTGGCCTATTGTGAAGCTCTTCGAGTAAAGTTACCCAATCTGGTTCAAACTCATAGCAATGTCTCACAAGAATTACGCCACACCCATCTATAACATTACCCCCACGGTAAAAATCCGAAAACCCGGATTCAGTACTCTGACCCGACCTGACAATCCATTTAGCTTCAAACCGCCGATAAGCCACTTTGGTCTCGAACTTGACCCATTTTGGTGGGACCATAAAGTCTTCGGGCTTGGTCCGATGATCTGAGCCGCTAATCAAGGCATCGTACGGTCCAAAAAAAGCCAAAAACCAGGCATTGATTATCATGAAGAAGGCTCTGGAAATTCCGAGCCGGACCGCGATAGGAGGCAGCCAATGTGGGGCAAAATCATAAATGATCCAATCCGGGTCGGATTCTTCCAAGAAACGGGTCACCCCAGATTCAAGGGCATCGAAGGCTTTCTTGAGAAGGTCCATTTGTCCGCCATGGATGTCTGTGGTGGCCTCTGCATTTTCTGGAAGCTCAGCAATTTTTGGCAGTGGAATTTTGACTAAATTAATTGAAGAAGTTAAATTTGGAGGCAGTTTTGGGAGGCGATCTATGTTTCTTGGGGTGGAAATGAAGGAAATTTTGTATCCCTTTTGGGCTAAGAGTTTGGAGAGGTCGAGGTATGGGAGAATGTGTCCGAAGGCAAGCCATGGGAACATTACTATGTGCAGGCTCTTCTGATCTTTGGCCGCCATGGATGGATTTGAAAAAGAGCTAAAGAGTTTGATGAGTTGCTCAATGAACTTTGAGCTATTAATTGTTGATGATAATTATTGTTTATGAGGTTTGCAGATTTATTGTATTAAATGTTTTCAATTATTGCATAATAAATAACACTTGGGAGTGGTCACAATTCGACCCACTCTCAGGGCCACAATGTTTTTTATTTCTTGCACGATGTTTTATATACATGAAGTGTCACCCTGACACATTCCTGCGGACGCATTGGTACGGGTCCGAGACATGAGTACGATATAACACGAATATGATGATACGACATATTTTAAAATTTGAAGGATAAATATATATTTATATATACATATAAAATTATATATTTTTATATTTTTGAAAATACAAACATACTAATAATTAATAAAACAATGTTTTAAGCATAAAAAACTAAAATTTAATAAGTACTCAAATCTGAAATATGATAATGTTGAAGAAATATGAGCAGTAGAATAAATTCTCTCTCTTTCCATGTGTAGATATCTCCATGAAGTATCAGATAAAGTATCATATTCGATATGCATTCGGTACAGGTACGTCATCCTCAGAAAAGTATTCGTGCTTCCTAGATTCCAGCAACCTTTAATAGATCAACACATGAATTTAACGATAAATCTCTAGTCGAAAACTGAAAATTTTGGTTTTATTTTGTTTTTTAAACCTAGCCACAAACATAATAAAAGATCAACACATGAATTTATATAAAATAAAAATAAAATAACAAAGTTTATTCGCGGAAATAAACGATAAACATATTACAAGTTGAAAATTTCTAGTCCAAGCTTTTAAGGAAAATTACATAAAATACCCTCTTTTTGGTAAACATACCACAAAATACGCTCCTATCACTTTTGTACATATTTTTTTTCCTTTTGTACCTATTTTTTTCTTTTTTTACGCTCCTGCATATTTTTTGATCATTTTTATTTTTTTTTCGTTTTTTTTTCATGTATTGCTTTATATTTTATATATGTTGTTTCGATGTTGTTTAAATTTATTTCTTTGTTGTTTCTATGTTGTTTATTTGTTGTTTCGATGTTTGAAAAAAACTTTTACTTATTTTTTATGCTGTTTTTATTCATATATTATTTTGTACATTGTTTCTATTATTTTCGTGTTATTCTATAATATTTTAATGTTGTTCTAATAATTTTTGTTGTTGTTTCCATGTAGTGTTCAATGTGTAAATATATTTTTTTTTTCATATTTTTTAAGCTCTTTTTATTCATATGGTATTTTTAATATTTCTTTACGTTGTTTTTGGGTTGTTTCCATACCATTTTTAATATTGTTCCGATGTTTTTTTGTTGTTTTCATGTAGTTTTCGATGTTTAAATACAATTTTTACCTATTTTTAACTCTTTTTTACTCTTATGATGTTTTCTATATTGTTTTGGGTTTGTTTCTATATTACTTTCTGGTTGTTTCCATGTTTTTTATGTTTCATGTATTGGATCAAAAATTGAATTTTGTTTTTTTATTTATTATGTTTCTATAATATTTTTAATTTGTTTGGTTTTAATATGTGTTGTTTTATGTGTATATTTCTTGATTTTTTACAAGATTTCGAGTATAAAATGGATTATTTAATAAAGGCAAAATTTATTTTTCACTGGAATTTTATCAAAAAAAACATGTTTGAAAATGTTAAAAACAATCTTGAAACAAAGCGTAAAAAGTCCGAAAATTTTGGCGGGAGCGTAAAGTTGTGTAAAAAAAAGGGTGGAGAGCGTAAATTTAGGTAAAATAGAACCAAAACGCATAAAAGTCTGACACTGTCTCGAAAAAGTGGGACATTTATGTCAATTTCCCAAGCTTTTATTTGATAGAACCGGCCTACGATTTTTTACGAGTTTCAACTCTTTTGAACGGCGTCTTTCTCGTGTAACTTATTTATTCATATTTGTCCCCTTTTCTGTGAGCCCACTGTTAGAGCATCAAGGAACCGGACTGAAATGATTCCGTGCAAAAATGTTTCTTTAATAGTGTTTTATTAGGTACTTCTATATTAATTATCAGTTTATCACAAATGACATAATCAGTAGGTGAGAGCATCTTTCAGAATTTCACGGCTCTTAATTATGTTTTGGTAATCAGTGTCTAGATTTACCGTTTACGTTCTTTCCGTCTTTTTTAATTTTTGTTTCCAATTTTTTACTTACTTTATTTATTTTTTTGTTGGGGATTGGCGTGCAAATGTTTATAACTTTATATAACAGCCATTCATATTGAAATCTTTGTATGGCATCATCTTACACCAATAATATAACAGCCATCATATTGAAATAAAATATAGGGTGGCATTATTCACACCCAAACCCAATAACTACTAAAATTGATGAATACATTCACCTTCTAAATATACTCTCACCTACATTTTAAAATATAACATAGTTACTAAATACATCTCTCATAATTTTCCATTTTATCTTTGCACTATTTTTCCCCCAAATACACCCTAGAATGATACAACGATGTCTTGGGAAGCATAAGAAGTTCCAGCAGCAGAAGAAGATGTAATATTTTACTTTAATTTCAAATGTAATATTTTACTTTAATTTCACACTTGTAGTTGAATTAGTTTAATAATTAGTGGGTATAAGTATTGGGTAAATTGTATTTGGTTTTAATTATAGAGTTACAAAGGTTTTTTTTTTGTCTGAAGAAGACGATGGATGGCACGATGGTCTTCGTTGACACGATTGCATGTATATACGATCATGGCATGTGCAAAGTTGTAATTATGATTGTGCCATCGTGACACTTAGCAGGATGGCACGACCAATGTTGCAATGTGATCGTGCCAAATGTCGCACTTTTGTTATTCATCAACAAATTCTAAAGTGTAAAAAAAGAGTAAAAATGGAAAATAACATACTTTGATTTGTAAATTAAGGAGATACTATTAATTGACAAAATTAATTTTTTGTTGTCCATATTTACAAAATTATTGGTGTTAGAAAATCTAGAGTTTACGGAAAAAAGTTTCAACTTTTTGCAAAAATATGGGTGGGTGTGAAGAATATGTAATTATATTTAGAACTTCTTTGTGTGAGCAAAAGGTACCATAGTCTTTTAAACGAATGGCATTTTTTAAATTATTTGGAGGTGGATGTATTTATCAATTTTGGGGGTACGAATAGCGTCACCCTAAAATCAGGGATGTCAAACGGGTCGGGCTGGGCTAAAGCAAAAAATCGAGTCAGGTCGGGCTGGATCAAGTGGTAAACGAGTAACTATTTTGGGAGCCCAGCCCATGAAAATAAAAAGGAAAAATTACACCCACCGCGCCGGCTCAGTTTTTTTGGGCCTACTAGGTCGTGCCCAAAAAGTCTGGCTCATTTTGAGTCTAAGAAAACATAACCCAGTCCGGCCATTTTACCAGGCCGGTTGGGCCAGCCCATTGGGTCAGGCTAAAATTGACAGCTCTACCTACAATATATGCATTTCCAGGTATATATAAATTCAGTTTATATATAAATTGATAGGGATGTCAACTTGGATTGGGTCATGGTTCATGGGTCCGTGGGTCAAAATTAGCCAACTCGAACCCAATCTACTTAGCTATTCGTAGCCGGACCTGTTTATTTCACAGGTAATCCGGACCCGACCTGTTTAACCCGTATAATAAAATTATTTTTATGTATATTTAATAGTTTCAATTGGAAAAATTAATTTTTTTTTATAATAACCACTATGACACTCTATCGACCAATAAAAAATATCAGAATTCACAACATACAAAAAAAAATAGCATAATTGCATATATAACATAGTAAACTAATATATTTTGATAACAACATACAAAAAAACCTGCAAAATAATAAGAACATACATACTTAAGGTTTTAGCATTTATGTTTTAAGAACAGGTTTTATTTTTTATTTTTTCTTATAATTAATTATTTACTTATTTTTTTTAAATTTTCAAACGGGTTAGAGGGGTTAAATGGGTTGTAGCAAGTTGACTCGAACTGACCTGTTTAAATGGCGGGTTATTCGGGTTCAGCCCGATTTCAAACGAGAACCATGGAGTGTTGGTAGTATTGTGCCTACGAGTAAATTATTGTGTAAATTGATATTTTGAATAAATATTATTTTCGTATATATTGAGTTTGCATATGTCCATGAATTGTTTGATATTATAAATTGAGTGTTTAAGTTATTAAACATGGAAACATTCAATTTATAATTCAATTCAAAGAACTAAAGTCCACGATCGGAAAATAAATATGAACAATTTATTTTGATAAGATCGTCTCAATTTTATTGAAGTTTATCTTGACTTTGGTAATAAAATTGATAATATATTTAATTAACCAATAGATATTCTTAATTGACGAATAGATATTTTTAATTGACCACGTGAAATTAAATATTTAATTGACCAAACATATTTTTAATTTCACTTGATTATCGTACGTGACACCTTGGGTAATAGACCTTGATTACTAATTTGAAATTGTTTGAAGCATCAATGAGTGAGATCAAAATCAATATCTTGATGCTTTGGGAATTAAAGTGAAATAACGAGGAACATATATTCACAATATATTACCTAAAGTAATAGTACTTTTCTTTTGACAAGGGTTTCCATAGTTAATTATTTCATTCTACTTAATTATATCTATCGATCATTTTGCTCACACACACAAGAGAAATTTTTACTACATTCTTGAGTTTTTGGAGAACACCGAAGAAGGCTTGAAGGTTTGGAGCGTGGAATTTCTATAAAAGGTTTTTAAAAGCACGCTACAAGGGTAATCATATTCTTTCTTGTTTGTACAAATTAATCAGTTCTAGTTAAATACGCATTATGATTCAAGACCCTATTGCTCAGATCACATAAAATCGATTTTTGTGATTGAGCAAATTCGTTCCGGCCAACAATTGGTATCAGAACCTAGGTTCTGATACTATTTTGCGTATTATAAATTGATTAATTTATTTTATGCATGTGTTAGTTGAGCGGGGTTAGGATTATGTGATTTATTTTGTTATTAGATTAAATGAGTTTTAATTGTTTGAAACATTTTATGGCCCTAGTTTGATTATTAAAATTTATATTCGTTTTTTCCGAGTATGTAACAAAAAAAGGTGGATTACGTCTCAATAATTTCCGTTTTTAATTTTATATTGTTGCACATAGAATAAGATTTTATTTGTAATTTGTAATCTGGGAGATCGAAAATCCGAAGATTCAGAAATCTGGAGAACTAGTCTGTAATTGAAGCTCAGGGGCCAAAGTGTATCTTCTCCGAAAATCTGAGGCGACAATTGGATGAAATAGAATCCATTTTCTTTTTGCTGGAGAATTTTTTTTGACCAAACATGCGATTGTTTATGAAAATTTTCAGAAAATATACTATTCTCTCACTTTCACTTTTTCTTACTTTTTCTCTCACCAATCACATCTACACATATTTTCACAAAAAAACTAATCATTATTACACATTCTCCCACAAATTTCACTATTTACTCACTCACACATTTCTAACTACCAATCATATCAAATTATTATTTTAATATTTTTAAATCAAATCAACTTTGATCATTATTTTTCCATCTCACATCCAATCACACTATCAAAATTAATCTTTTTTCTTCTAAGATTTTTTTACTACTAATCTCTAGAAAAATGAAAAATTTCAAAATAAAAATATATCCAATCGCGCCCTGACGACTCGTCTGCAATTCCAGATTTCCACCATTGAAGTGGAACTCAAGTTTAAGCACCCAACAGACTTCCGGCGGCTGTTCATGGGGGACGGCGACAAAGACGAGAAAGACGACGGAATGTTGGTGGCAACGGCGGACCTGAAGAAAGGAGATGGAGAAAATGGGTTATATTTTCCAGAATTAGAAAAAAAGGAAAATGAAAAATGGGCTTCTTACTGGACCGTGGATAGTGATGGGTCAATCTTGGATTAGCATTGGTAGTGGCAAGGGTATAGATTACATTTGGGCCTATATTTTCAAGCTAAAGATTGATGTTTTTGAAGAGTTCAAATGGGGCTAGTGAAATACAAATGGATATTGAAGAATTGAGGCGGTTTGTAGCTCAATTGAGACTATTTTTTTTTTAATTGTATCTAGGATGGGTCATAAATTTGTTCTTGTATTTTAATTATTAATTTTATTGCTTTAATTATTTTGTGAATTAAATGTCATTTATATAACATGCCATATAGATTGTATGTACACCGCTCTAAGTACTATATTGTCATGCATAGTTTTAATATTTTTTTTTCTAATTTTTAATTAGATTAGAAAATTTATATTATGAATAATAGTTGAACCAATTTTATTTTTTAACTTGGTTGGGATTAATCTTTCTAAAACCCAATAGTTAAAAATATTAGGGCTTTTTTAAGCCAATGTCAGTTTTTTACGCTTTTCTATGCAATTTTACCTAAATTTACGCTTTTCGGTGCAATTTTACCTAAATTTACGCTCCCCGCTTTTTTTTACACAACAATACGCTCCAGCAAAAATTCCCGAAAAATTTTGCGTTTTGTTTCAACATTGTTTCAAACATGTTTCTAACATGTTTCAAACATGTTTCTGTGTTTCAACATTGTTTCTAACATGTTTCTTTTAATAAAAATAGGTAAAAATTTGTACTTAAACATCGAAAACTTCATTGAAACAACAAAGAAATATCAGAACAACATTAAAAAGGGTATGGAAACAACCCATAAACAATGTAAAAAAATATTTAAAACACAACATGAATAAAAAGAGCTTAAAAATAGGTAAAAATTGTATTTACACATTGAATACTACATGAAAACAACAAAAAAATTATTAGAACAACATTAAAAATATTATAAAATAACACCGAAACAATAGAAACAATGTACAAAATAATATATGAATGAAAAACAACATAAAAAATAGGTTACAGTTATTTTGAAACATCGAAACAACAAAGAAACAATATAGAAACAACATAGAAAAAATAAAGAAACAAATTTAAACAACCTCGAAACAACTTATATAACATATAAAACAATGCAGAAATAAAAAAAAACGAAAAAAAAATAAAAATAATCAAAAAATAGCAAGGAATGTAAAAAAAAAAAATTAGGTACAAAAGTAAAAAAATAGGCACAAGAGTAATAGGAGCGTATTGTGTGGTAATGGTACAAAAAACAACGTATTTTGTGTAATTTCCCCAAAATATTAAGTTAGAGAGGGTGCACTACTTTTGTGAGCCCACAGTCTCCTCTATTAACCCATTAGTAAGAATATATGTATACCTCATGCCATTTTTATTGGGAAAATTACATAGAATACGCTGATTTTTGTACCATTACCACACAATACGCTCCAATTACTCTTGTGCCTATTTTTTTTAGTTTTGTACCTAATTTTTTTTACGCTCCTTGCTATTTTTTGATTATTTTTATTTTTATTTTCATTTTTTTGTTCCTGCATTGTTTTATATGTTATATAAGTTTTTTCGAGGTTGTTTAAATTTGTTTCTTTATTGTTTCTATGTTGTTTCTTTGTTGTTCGATGTTTCAAAATAACTTTAACCTATTTTTTATGTTATTTTTTATTCATATATTATTTTGTACATTGTTTCTATTGTTTCGGTGTTGTTCTATAATATTTTTAATGTTGTTATAATATATTTTTTTGTTGTTTTCATGTAGTATTCAATGTGTAAATACAATTTTTACCTATTATTAAGCTCTTTTTATTCATGTTGTGTTTTAAATATTTTTTACGTTGTTTCTGGGTTGTTTCCATATCCTTTTTAATGTTGTTCTGATATTTCTTTGTTGTTTCAATGAAGTTTTCGATGTTTAAATATAATTTTTTACCTATTTTTATTAAAAGAAACATCTTAGAAACAATGTTGAAACACAAAAACATATTTGAAACATGTTAGAAACAATGTTGAAACAAAGCGTAAAATTTTCCGGGAATTTTTGCTGGAGCGTATTGTTGTGTACAAAAAGAGCGGGAAATGTAAATTTAGGTAAAATTGCACCGAGAAGTGTAAATTTAGGTAAAACTGCACCGGGAAGCGTAAAAGGCTGACATTGACTTAAAAAAGGTGGGTATTTCTGTCAATTGCTCATTTTTATTGGCCTCCCTATAGGAGGGCTACATTGTCTCTGTTGCTAGATTGGGTCCATTTTTATGGTGATTAATTTTTAAGTATTAATTAATTATGATTTTCCTATAGGCAATGTAATTAATTTGGTACTTGTAAATAATCAATATAGGTTATGCACTTAAATCAAAGACATTATGGGGACTTCCTATAGAATATCCAAATGATGTCAATGATGGCCAAAATAATGTGGCACTAAATTAATATTACATGAGTTGCTAGATATATTGAATTTAGTGGGATGGTTCCAACTAGGAGTGTCAATTTGTGACACGATACGATAACCCGACACGAACCTAACGCAAATTGAGTAGGTATAGGTACAATCCTTAACAGGTTTGGGTCAAAATCAGATCGGACACGGTTAGCACGCGAAATAAATGGGTTAGGCCAGGTCGACACGATTGACCTATTAAACGTGTTTAAATTTATAATGATATATTATTTTCATATTTTGTGATGTTTTAGTTAGTTATATGATTTTTTAGTTAGTTATATGATGATGGACAAATTATTTAATGCATTTTATAATAATTTAAAGTAATTTTTGTGATAATTTTAGTTTTTTTTCTCTTTTTTTTTTAATTTTTATTCATGTTATATATGTTTTTCTTGTCGGGTTCGGGTTACTCGTGTCATAAATGGATTGTGTTCGTATCGTGTATCTTGACACGAATAATTAAATGGGTCGTGTTCATGTTCGTGTTCGTGTCAAACATGTCATACCCGTATTAGGACACGACCCGTTAACACGAAACACGACACGATTGACACCCCTAGTTCTAACCTAGCCATAAATCACATTTATTTCTCCTGTAGAGATATATGTTTAAAATTTTAAGGTTTTAGGTTATCGTCATATTGTAGTAGTTTTGGGTCTACTCATGCATTTCTCATGCATCATATATGAATTTATTTGTTGTGCGCAAACTCATTTTATTTGAATTTTATATTTCAGAAAAATGTATGCTCATTCACTATCCATGATACTAAATAAGGTATGCATTTTTGTAGGTTATCCTAAGCGAATAAGAGGATATTACTTCTATAGTCCTCAAGATAAAAAGGTATTTGTAAGTACAAATGCAACTTTTTAGAGGATAGATATATAGAAGAACGTGAATCAAAGAGTAAGGTCCTTTTGGAAGAGATGAGGGAAAACCTTCCTAGTTCATCTACTCCAAAGATCCGCACTGAACCTACTCAATTTCAATTCACATTTTTACCGCCATTGGTAGCCGGATTTAGTGGGAGACAAACAGGGCTCCACCTAATGAACCTACTATATCTCCAATACCGAGATGGAATAAGATCATGTTCCCATTGTTCGAGACACCTTTAGGTGCTCAAGATGAGAACGAGGAGCATGGTGTACAAGAGGTAGTCGGAGAACAACAACAATTCCAATCATCCAAGAGCCTCCAACATCCACTGCCTCCCAAAACTTCCTCAACATTTAATTTCTTCCATAACTTTACTCAAAATCTTATTGCTAGAGCTCAAAGGCCTCCCCGAAAATGCAGAGGCCACCATGGATGTCCTAACCAAATGTTAGAGAAAATGACAATGACTTTGAGGCGCGAGAACAACTTTCTTAAAGGGAATATTGCCTCTCTCTCACAGGATTAAAATTTATCTTAGGCAATTTGCTTTTAAGATACAAGAAGCTCGTATATTATTATGAAAACAAATGATATAAAATTACGTGTTTTTTTTTTTTTTCTCACAGATAACTTGTACATTTATAGAAGATGAAAGACTTGGAATAAAATGACACAATATTTTATTTTTAAAATTACAAATCACAACTTTTCATATTTTAATCGAATAAATCAAAAGACACAACTATTCATGTTGTTGTAATTTCAAAAATAATTATATATTTTATTTTTAAATTTAAAAATAAAATTGCAAAATATTTATTAACTTTTATTCAAGCCAATCCAAGTATATATATATATATAAGCCCAGTCAAAGACTCACTTGGACTAGGCTAAGCATTCTAATTAATAAGCCCACTTGTCTTCCTCTATAAAAACAAGAGTACATATTTACAAGTTATCTATGTGGGACAAAAAAAACATATTATAATCACACTACAAACTATTCCAACAATCCCCAACTAGTTTGTAGTGTTATTTCACAGTCTTCACAGCAATTGACTTGCATAACTGAAGGTATCTCTCGATTTAAACCTTCCATTATAGAACATACCTTAAGGTTCTAAAGAAGTTTTAGGTGTCTGTAGATTAGACCAAAAGGTAATTTTAAAATTGAAGAAACATCACACAAAATCAATTATTTCCCTTGATCCAGAGAAAATCGCTTTCAGAACTGTTATGGTCATGTGCTAATCTTTTCATGGACATTTCCAAGTAAACACATCTTTATATGTTTCTTGGTGAAGCGACACCACTTCTATATTCATGTAGGTAGAGTTTATTATTTTATCCCTTTTACTTGGATAAATTCTATTAAACTCTATTAAAATCTTATTTATCCTCTATATAGCAATAGTTTGCATTGATCTACTAGACTTTTGGGATGAGCTTATCAGTGCTCACAAACACATTTCCACAACTTGTTATCCATTAAATTTTAAAACAGGTTTACTGAATTGAAGTTGGGTTACCTGTAGGTCCCAAGGAGTGTGAGTGTAAGGTTTAGAAGGGGGGGTTGAATAAAACTTACCAACTTTTCAAATTAGTCCTTTTTTAAAAATTCAGAGTTAATACTTCACAAATTGTGTCCTTGATGGACAATTAAGTTAGTTAATCACGAGTTAGTCACTCAACGACTCACTGAAATTGTTGATAGAATAACTCACTATTTTGACTAAAGACTTAACTCTCTTGTGATTTGTTTTCATTGGAAGACTTAACACCATTGAATAAAGTTAAGTTTGTTTTAATACTTGGTTTTAGCACTTTCGATTGATTATCAATTAGATAGCAAATTTATCACAGATAAAATAAAATGCGAAAATTAAAGTCTTTGAAATGTAAATGACACAATAAGTTTTTATAGAGGTTCGAAGATGGGGTAATTCTTCTACTCCTCTCTTCTCCAACTCCTAGAGGAATCCACTAAGTATTGATCAATATACGAGTGGTTAACGATCCGGATACAAGTCTTGATCACACATCGACTTGATCCTTTGGGACTCGATCCGGAGATGCCTTGGTCACGCACGCTTGGTGACTTCTCGTTGACTCTTCTTCAGGGCGCATTTGCCTTGCTACTCTGACCCACTTGCTCAAGCTTCTTGGATTTGATCACGAAGCCCTCCAAAACTTGAGACCGGTTCGACCTTGAACCTTCCTACAATCCTCCGTGGAATGTAGACCCCTTGATTCTTAAAACATTTCCTCTTCAATTGATTGAAGTTATCTCCTTCACGGTGAGTGTTGGATTGGTTTCCTTCGTAATGTAGGCTCGAGGATTGATCTTGAATGATTTGAGAATATATTAGGTTATAGTTCAAATGTTTGCTTGAATGTTCGTAGTTCGGTAACCTTCTCTCGAGTTATTCCTCGGCCTTTTATAGTGATCTTTCAAAAATCGCCCGTTGAAGAGATAGGCTTATTTTTGAAAGTCACTTGTGGTCGTTGGCTTATCTTGTTGCATCCTTGGAATTTCCATTTCCTCGTATGAATGATTCTTGACTTTTTCGTAGTTCGACATGGTGCGATGCTTCCCATTGGTTTATTCCTCTTGCACGCTTCGAACTCGAGCACTTCAAGAAAGCGGTATGGAGGTATTACTTGTTTAAGTAATTCTCTTGATTTACGTACAACGGATCTCTTTCATTTGTCTTGACTTGACAACATTTTCTTAACTTCCCCAGGTGACTTAGTCGACTTCCAATCATTTGATGACTCTTCCGTCACTTCAACTTGAGACTTGGCTATCTTGAGTTGACTTGATCGATACTTCACTCACCGTATCTCACCGCACCTTGATCGAGTTCTCATCTTCTCTTCTTTTCCATACTCACCGCCTCTCAATGAGTCTTCCTTCTAGTCTCCGGTTGTCTTCTTGCATGTTTAGGCATAGTGACTTAACTCACTTGACCAAATTTATCTATTACAATGCAATTTACAACAAAAATGGGGTGCCAACTTCCTATTCTAAGTTTTACATGGCATTCATCAAAATCTACAAAATAATTTCCCAATAATTTCCCCCTTTTTGATGATGCCAAAACTTAAAACATTCATACAATTATTTAACAAAGAAAGATACATACGGACAAATGTAGAACTACGGAATGTATGTTTAGAATCGATCTTTTATTGATCATAACATTCTTGTTCTTTACATAGTCAATTTTTCTGAGTGTATCGAGTTTAAGCTTCAAAAAAATGTATCGTAGTTTAAACGAGGCTTAGACTAACCATGCTTTTCTATATCTACTCACGTATAGAAATTGCATAATTTTATTCAACGTCTGTAAGACTTACATAAAGTGTATTTACATAGTGAAATACATGAAGGGGTGGGCAAAGAACACTTCATCTCCTTCACCCTCATTCTTTTATCTTCTTCACTCTTTGTCATCTTTTGACCTTTTCCTTTTCTTCTCATCTTCACCGCTTCTTTTTCTCATACGCGCTTCCGGAAGCTTCATCTCTTCTCGATCTTTCTTGTCTTTCCTCCCATAGCTGAGTTTGTCTTTTATTTTCTTCTTCAATTCTCTTCACATACTCGGCATTGTTCTTAGCCACTTGCGGGATGGCTACTTCGTCAAATCCGGCCCGAGATCCCTCCTTTCTTGCCTGGATCTATGTACTCAATGTTTTTGGGCGAGAGATCTGGTCGAAACCTCTTCCTCCACCACGCTTTTCCTCTCGCCTCTCGGCGTGTATTATCTGGGGGCCTTCTTTTTCCCAATTGTGACTGACCAGAGTGATTGCCAGGTGGTTTGTTGCTGTCGCCTTCTTCACATAGTGTGAGACCTTTTTCCCAAGACAAATCCCGAGGCTTGAGCCATGGATATGTTTGCGAAGTAACCTTCGGGATCGGCGTCTTGAATTCATCAACGATCTTGCTCGATTCCGGCATCTAAAATGGCATAGGTATCTCTGCTATTGGAATGCCTCCATGTTGTTTCGAATGTCCATAACTCGGGCATTCATCCTTCCTTCCACTTCCTCCATCCCCTGCTTCAATCTGTCTTTCTCTTTTCACCATTGGTACAGTGTGTTGGAGTGGCGAAATCATCGGGAGTTTTTGATAATATCACCGTGACAAGACCTTGTTAGGGGTTTTAGCAATCATCAAGGTCACATCTTTCGAACCTTCCCCTCAACGGACTTCCCTTTCTTCTCTCTTATTACTTCCTCACTGTCTTTCCCTTCACAAATGCTTCCTTCCTTCTCGACTTGGATCCCTTCGGCGTCTTTGAGGACTTTAGGTATTCCTCTTCCCCCTTTTTGGCATCATCAAAGGAGAGAGGAACCCCGAAACAAGCTAGCAAGCGGGAAGTCTAGTCTGGCGATAGTTGAGTTCTCCGTCAATCTGGCTGCGGAGTAAGGCGCACGAAACTCGGAGCGGGTGGCGTTGGATTCAAACCGCTACCAACTTCATCTCGGCCATGAGAAGACCGAATTTTCAATCCATATTCTCTTCCACACATAGGAGCTCGTTCTTATTATGTTCACGCAAAGACTTTATCTCTCGTGGTATGAGATTCATGCATTTGTTCAATGTGCTCTTGCAATTTTATCTTTGCATCGGCATTCTCATTTCGCCCGGACTAACAACTTGTTGAACAATGTCTGAAATATCGAGCTTGTTCCACACGCATTGTTCTTCTTTGCTGCCACCACTCACGGATTCTCACTATTATGACTCTCAAATCGGTAGTGAGGTTGGCGCCCTGTTATCCAACCTCATGTCCAAAGGTGAGGCTGGTGCCTCTCCATCCGTTCAATCTCAAAGCAAATAGGGCTTTGAACACCTCCCGAACTTCACCGCTTCCTCTGTTTCGGTGACGACCAAGCAGCGTCAAAGTCATAGTTAGTCGGAACAATGGTGTCTCGATGGAATGACAGATCAGTGCCCGTGGGAAGCGCCGCAATCTTTGTCTCGATTCTTCGGAGGTCGGTACCTCCAAGGAGAAGGGAAATGATTCTATGAAAGGATCATCACGGGCAACGAATCGTTCAATGATAAGCGGTGCTCGTGAAGTCCTCGAGGAGTCGAACATCTTTTGCTTGGGAGCTCGCGCAGCTGGACTCTGTTTGTTGTGGTGCATTGTGAAGTCGACCCGACTTGCCGAGCCTCAATCGTTGTCTCAACAGCTTCGTCGGTCTCACTGGTTTTCCAAATGAGTTGACGTCCTCGGCCTTTATCGGAAGCGTCATCGGACGATGATGAGATTTCCATGGGTGGCTCATCATCAAAGTTGAATGATTGGCGAGTAGTCTTGAGGTCGACTTACTCGTGGTTGGAACATCCTCACCAGTCTTTGGGATCGATCACGAGGGGGATAACTCGGCTTCATCGTCTCCTTCCGATCCTAGAAAGGTTACATCGGGATTATCCCGGGAATCGTGAAGAGCACTTATCTCCTTTTCGATGGATCAATGATAGCGGGAGGGATGTTACGTGCTTCCGCTTTCTACCCCGGGAAGTCTCAACCTCCCGTTGGCCTTCATTACTTCCTGTAGTCTCAATCGCAATGAGACCTTGACATCCCTTTCGACGGTGTCGGTACTGTCTTGGGGTCTTCTCGGTGGCATCCATTGAGTCTCAACTCCATGGATTGCACTTTCATCGCCAGTGTTAAATCCCGGCGCTTCCTTCCCTCGGCCTTTCGATCGCATCGTCATTAGTCTCGCAGAGCGATTGGCACTTCAACCGAGACAATCACAACTCGCCTCGAGCCTCGTCGGTGACAACTTGTGGATTCTCAGATTGTTCCTTCTCCACTTCGCCTCCTAAATTCATTGTGGAGTCACCGCAACATCCTCCGACCTTGCGGTGTGGGGAGTTTCCCCACCGGCACACCCCCGAGTGACTTGGAATGGGGTCACTCGTCTCCGGACTCTCATTTGCTTCCACCGAGTATTCGGTGATGGGGCGGTGGTAAGACACCTTCACTAGGGTTGGCTTGGTGGGGTCCCCACTATCCCGCCATCGCCGGTTCCCTTAACACCATCCTCTCGAATAAGTTTGGGGAAGTGGTGGCGGCGACAACGATGGTAATATCTTTGCACCACTCCCATTGGGTCTATTTCACCGTGATTTGGAGGCCTCTCCTGTCCCTCCATCATTCTTTGCTCATGTAGGATTCTCGGACTCTTGCATTGCTTGCTTTGCATTTGCAACTCTTACGTGGCGAATACGGTCCGGATCCTCATCACTTTCTAAGAGGGCGTCAAAGTGAGAGTGTGTATGATTGGTGGTGCTAGTGAGAGGGCGATCTTTGACTTCTCACGTCTTCGCGTCCCAATTTTTTATCCCGTTCGTTTTCTTTTCGAATCTGCAGATATTGATGCAATTATCCTCATCAAGGGCTTGCAAGATCGTGTCCACCTCAAGAAACCTCAAGAGTTCTTCTTCCTCAAAGAATGAACTCTAGATTTTCAAACCGCACTGGATAGGCTCGACTTCCATTTTCTCCACTCTGCAAACGATTTTGGATGTCCGGATACAATGGAGAGTACATGATTACATCGTCTTCATCGATCTCTTCTTGGCCCCCTCGTTTCCGGGGATTAAGGGTAGCAGACTTCGCCGCCGACATCTTGATAGCCTGCATTACGGTGGAGAAACAACCACAACAGTGATTCGATTGTCTCGGCTATTCCTTGTTCCTCTGCTGTTCTGTCTACAACGGGTCTTGAGTTGCCTCTGCGATTGTCCTCGACTTGGCCGTTTCATCGATCACGTCGGAGACTACTCTACTTCTCCCGGTGATCTCGGGTATCTTCTCCAGTGGTGACTCGGCCGGTTTCTCAAGCTCGGAATGCTTGAAAATTCTTCTACTTCTTTTTGTTTGTACGGGGATTTACTGGTTCGGATAAGATTTCTTCGAATCTGGCGGTGGGGGCGTCTTTGTTGTCTTCTTCGAGGAGCTGGCCGTCTTGGCTTATCGATTCTCCTTTTCTTGACGAATAGGAGAAGGTATTTGAGATTCCTTCTATGCTGCGTTCAGCAGTGCGAGACACGGCTGTGGGGGCGCGGTGACTCAAGTGCGGGGGGCGGAGAAGATTTCTTTTTCTTTCTTTGCAGGGGCGTGATCTTCTTAGCGACTACGGAGCAACCTTTTTCTTTGGAGGAGAGGAGACAGTTGTATCTTGAGGTCACCGATTCCCCCTCACTCGTGACGCTCTCTTAGCGTAGGCTCTCTTCTCGTGCGCCCGATAGGTTTGATCTCGAACATCCTCTTGTTTACGTGGAACGCCTTTCCATGTCGAAGAGGACTCCTTTTGCCTCCATCACCCGACCAATCACCAGGCCGTATCCTGAGGAACCTCCAAACATTCCATCCTTCTTGAAGGATTTGTTCCCAACGTTCGGCGAGTCTGTTATAGACAAACTCATCCCGATTCACTTTCTATTCTTCAATGATCGCAGCCATTACGATCAACTTTGCTTTGGAAAGCTGGTCAAAGCTGCCAAATTTGATATCTATGCATTTGGCAACGATGTCCAAAGAATTTGTGGTAGTCCTCCTTCAATGTACCTCTTATTAGTCATGTGTAGACTACTTTCTCAAGATAGTCGGACTTGGCTACTTCCTTCCAAGTAGCAATCAGTTAACATCGCCTTCATTAATTTTCGACACTCCTTCCGCGGAACAAGCATTTGTTCTCGCCAAATCCTTGCGCAAGTAATGATGAACTCCTTTCCATGAACAGAGGACTTGATGCCTCATCGTGAACCTCGAGCGTTCACGTAGAATCACAGCTGTGCGACCTCTTCCACATAGGTCATCAAACTCCAACGTCGAAAATGATTTCACCAGGCGTTTCCAATTTCTCAACAATCTTCTTCACTAGGGTGTCGTCGGACCCCTGTTTCACCATACCATCGAAATCCACAGTAGACCCGGTGTGGATTTGCTTTCCTAGCTTGATAAAATTGTTAATCCAAGTGGCTACAATAATCTAGAGGGGGGGGGGGTGAATAGATTATGCCGATTTTTCACAAATCACCCTCTTTATCGAAACAACGAGTAAATAACAGAAATGTAAATGCGGAAAATAAACAACACTCGTTGATTTAAAGAGGTTCAACCCACCTAGGGCCTAATCCTCTACCACCCCAGTATCTCCGGGATGGATTTCAAAAAAAAAAAGATTTTATTAATTTACCAAAAATTAATACAACACCTTGAGGATTACCACAATCCTCTTTCACCACTTTGAGGATTACCACAATCCTCTTTCACCACTTTAAGGATTACCACAATCCTCTTACACCACCTTGAGGATTACCACAACCCTCTTACAACACCTTTGAAGATTACCACAACCTTCAAACACCTATCACCTAGATCACCCAAGTGTATTCTTACCACAAGAATACTCACAAGGATGTCTTGTGTTGAATGATGACCAAAATCAAGATTACAACTCAATAATGATTGATACAATATGTGTACAAGTGTAATCAAGAATTGAAAGCCTAGACCTCAAAATAAGTGCAAGTGAAAGTGCTTAGGCTAATACAACAAGATATATGAAATTGTTTGCTCAATTGCTCTTTGCTTGTATATTGTGTGTTGTGTCTTGTTGCTTGAATGAAGCATCTATTTATAGGAGAGGTCTTGGCTTTGATTTCAGGACATTGGCTCCTCCTTGAGAGTGATTTGCTTTGCAAAAGAAACCATTTAAAATCATCAATATAGTGTTAGAAATCAATCCCACAAAATAAGGAAAAGGCATGCAAAAATGCACGGATAGTTTTTGATAAACATGGGTTCGGCCGGTCGCCTGAGAGATAAGATTGAAATTGAATTCTGCGAATTTTTACACAGGGGACCGGTCGAAGGGGGTGCGACCGTCGCCTTAGTCGTGACCGGTTGCCGCCGCGTTTTTACGAAACAGAGAAGTGCGAACAAAAATCCAACTTGCGTGTGCAGTCGCCCCGGTCGACGGTCGACCACACCGTCGCCCACTGGTCGGCGGCCGCCTCCGCCTGTTTTTCTTACGTCCCATTTTCTTTCTTAGCTCAACTCAGTGCGGGTTGCCCTATGGGCGGCCAGTCGAGCTGAAACAAATGTGTTGTCCAATGTTTTATTGAAAATAAACTTCAAGAAATACTCCGAAAAATAGTAAAAACATTTTAAGTTGATCGGAAATATTTAGACAACATTTAGGGACATAGTTTTGGTTTGAAAACATATTTGAACAAAATCGAACATAATCATCAAAATCATGATAAAAACATTTATCTAACAAACTCCCCTTTTTGATGATTACAAACCAAAACAATTTTCTTGAGGACGATTTTAAAACCAAATAAAATTTTCGGTTTTACAAGTAAACTATCCGTTAGAAGTATTTCATACAAAGCTCCCCCTATTTATGAGCATATCAATAAACGATAATTAAATAAGAAGCACAAGCTATAACAAGCTTATATAGATTGCATCATGAGCTAAGAAGCTCCCCATCACAAGGAACTTATAATCAATGTCATGCGAGTCCAAGGTTCAAGCCATGGACTAGGTATTAGAGTCCACAATACTTATTACGAGCTTTTATTAGCTTCTCTTGAGCTAACGAGCCAATATCCTGTTTCTCCCCCTTTGGAATCATCAAAAAGAATGTTAGAATGGTGACAACACCATACAATAATATCAAAGTGCGCCAAAGGGACGATTTATTAACCGTTGATCAATTAAAGCATCATAATCCAAGAAAAATGGGAGAAATGTAATATAAAGAAGTTATACACTTGTTTTGATAAGCAAAACATGATCCCAATAAGTATAGAAAACTTTTGAAAGCAAGAGAATCATGTATAAGTTGAAATTTTCATTGCGATATTTCATCGAACACCTTGTGGGCGTGAAAAATAAAAAGAGTTGTATATAGCCCTTGTAAATGATCCAAGCCAAAAAATTGCATCACCAATTCACATCAAGCATCATACAATACAACATAATAACTAAGCTCATCAAGATCATAAGCAAAAAATATCAAGAAATATACAAGAAAGCCATAAACTCAAGGGTTCAACCCATTTGAGCAAAGTAAGGAAAATTCTTACCATTTGATCGGAAAAGATGAGCAATGATGATGATAAACATGCTATATAAGGTCCAAAATATGAATTGAATGTATGAAAATCAATTTTGAGTGAAAATTGTGTGCATTTGGCAAAGGGGACGAAAAATGGCAAAAAGAAGTGAAAATAACAAATGCTGAAGACAGAACGAACTTAAACCAAAATATGGCCTAGGGCGACCGGTTGCCCTCAACCTCTTCAGCCCACTGTTTTGTCAAATTTTTCAAAGTCCGAATTTTCAACCAAAAATCCGATTTTTCCCCCCTAAGTTTTAAAAACATGTAAAATGCAAACGTAGACCTCATTCAATATGCATTATGCCTAACCGAGCTCGTATTGACGCAAAAGACTCGGAAGTTAGCGGTTTTGTAAAAATGTCCGCTAATTGATCTTGAGATGGTACAAACGATATCTCAATTTTTCGTTTTGAAACACAATCCCTTAGAAAATGATGTCGAATCTCAATATGTTTAGTACGGTTATGATGAACCGGGTTTTGAGCAATATTAATAGCGGATATATTATCACAAAAGATAGGTACGTTTTCAAAAGAGCATTTGTAATCCGCTAAGGTTTGTTTCATCCAAAGAAGTTGAGTACAACAAAATGCGGCGGAAATATATTCGCCGGCCGTTGAAAGAGAAACACAGTTTTGCTTCTTTGAAAACCATGAAACTAGGCAATTGCCTAAAAATTGACATGATCCGGAAGTACTTTTCCGATCATCAATATTACCCGCATAGTCCGAATCACTATAACCTTTAAGAGAAAAATTTTCATTCTTTGGATAAAATAAACCATATTGAATAGTGCCTTTCAAATATCGAAAAATCCGTTTAACGACACTCATATGAGATTCTTTTGGATTGCTTTGAAAACGAGCACATAGGCATACGGCATGAAGAATGTCCGGTCTACTAGCGATTAAATAAAGTAAACTACCAATCATACCTCGATACTTGGATTCATCAACCGTCTTGCCTTTTTCATCTTTGTCAATTTTGACATTGGTTGCCATAAGTCGAGGCGGTTCTTCCTTCTTCAATGCCGAACTTCTTCAAAAGTTCTTTTGTATACTTTGATTGCGAAATATAAATACCTTCTTGGCATTGCTTAATTTGAAGTCCAAGGAAGAAATTTAGCTCCCCATCATACTCATCTCGAATTCACCTTGCATTAACTTGGAGAATTTCTTGCACAAAGAATCATTAGTGGCACCAAAGATAATATCATCAACATATATTTGCACAAGTAAACAATCTTGCCCTTTTTCAAAAACAAATAGAGTTGTATCAACTTTACCTCTTATAAAACCATTTTGTAAAAGAAACAAACTAAGTCTATCATACCATGCACGGGGTGCTTGTTTTAAGCCATACAAGGCCTTTTTAAGTTTATAAACATCATTAGGCCTAGAAAAATTTTCAAACCCCGGAGGTTGTTTTACATAGACTTCTTCTTGAATAATACCATTTAAGAAGGCGGATTTAACATCCATTTGGTAAAGTTTGAAATTTTTAAAGCAAGAATAGGCAAGCAAAATACGAATAGCTTCTAGACGTGCTACGGGTGCAAAAGTTTCATCATAGTCAATACCTTCTTCTTGACAATACCCTTGAGCTACTAACCTTGCCTTATTTCGAACAATGTTGCCTTGATCATCAAGTTTGTTCCGGAAAACCCATTTTGTGCCAATAATGGTTTGAGAAGGAGGACAAGGTACCAATTCCCATACATCATTTCTTTCAAATTGATTCAACTCCTCTTGCATCTCTAGAAACCAATCCTCATCCTCAATAGCTTCTTTAGCATTTTTAGGCTCTTTTTGAGAAATTAGAGCTTTCTCGGCAAAGTTTCTTGAGTCATTACTTTATCAAGGGGATCACCAATAATAAGATCTTTTGGGTGATCTCCCTAAATTTCAATGCAATGGGAAGATCCGAGATATCACCTCTATCTTCTTGAGGACCATTTGAAGTGGACGGTTGATCATTTGATGTAGACGGTTGATTATCAATTTGAACAATTTGTTCACTAATATCTTCCTCATCACTTTCATCATTAGGAATTCTTTCAACTCCGAAGCTTCATTGAATTTAACATGGATGGATTCTTCAACAACTCCACTAGTCTTATTGTAAACCCGATATGCTTTGCTTTTGGTTGAATATCCCATAAATATCCCTTCATCGGCCTTAGGATCAAGTTTGTCCAATTGATCCTTGGTATTCAAGATAAAACATTTACAACCAAATATTTTGAAATAACTAATATTTGGAGTTCTACCTTTCAAAGCTCATATGGAGTTTTATTCATTTTAGGACGAATATAAACTCGGTTAATGACATAGCAAGCGGTACTTACGGCTTCGGCCCAAAAATACTTTGGAAGTGAAAATTCATTGAGCATGGACCGACTCATTTCTTGTAATGTTCGATTTTCCGTTCGGCTACTCCATTTTGTTGAGGTGTCCTTGGAGCCGAGAAATTATGAGCATATCCTTTGGTTTCACAAAATACTCTAAATTCACCGTCAAATTCTCCACCTCGATCGCTTGAATAGACTTGATAGTATCTTCTTTTTCATTCTCAATAAGTCTACACAACTTAACAAACTCATTAACGGCATCGTTTTTATTGGTAAGAAAAAGAGCCCAAGTATATCTCGAATAATCATCGACTATAACAAAAGTGTAATGTTTTCCACTTAGACTAGCCGTACCAATATCCCCGTACAAATCAAGGTGAAGCATTTGTAGGGGTTTGGTTGTGGAAATTTCATTTTTGGCTTAAAACTACTTTTAACTAATTTGTTCTTTTGACAAGTGTCACATAAGCCAAGATTTTCAAAATTCAATTTAGGTAGTCCTTTCACATGTTGGTTTTTGTAAATATTTTTCAAATTCTTGTATCCAACATGTCCAAGTCGCCTATGCCATAAACTAGTTAAATCATTATTGGCGACTAAACAAGAAACATTTTGACTAACCAAATCACTTGTACAAATTTTGTAAAGATTGCCTTTTCTATTTGCTTCACAAATAATTTCACCATTTTTAAGAATAAGGCATTTTCTTTATTAAAGGAAACATCATATTTTGAATCACAAAGTTGGCTAACACTTATCAAATTAAACTTAAGCCCTTCAACTAATAGAACATTACTAAGAGAGAAAGAAGAGTTACCAATTTCTCCATTTCCAAGAATTTTTCCTTTGCCATTGCCGAACATGACCATACCCTCTTCTTGGAGCTTGATGTTGGTAAAAAGTTCTCTCCTCCCGGTCATATGGCGTGAACATCCATTGTCCACGAGCCATTTTGAATCTTCCATTGTGGTTATGGCCCCGATTATCTACAAAAGAATTTCTTTTAGGTACCCTATAATTTTGGGGTCCATGGGGTTAGTCTTGAGACCTTTGGGTCTCCAAACATGTCTTGAGCTATTTCTCAATTTGCAATTATTAGCATAATGTCCAACTTTGCCACAATAAAAACAAGTAGGAGTATTATAATTATTAGCACGTACAAAAGTCGGACCTTGGTTATTTTTCTTAAAAACACTTTGAAATGGCTTATAACCAAGTCCCGATTTGGAATGCTCACCTCTTTGTGCATCTAAAATTTTTGTGACTTTATCCGTACTTATGTTGAAACGATGTACGTCATTTTTCAAACATTCAATATCTTTTGTGAGCAATTCCTTTTCGGTTTCAAGAGAATGAATTCTAGTAAGAGTAAGAGCATGAGCTTTGTCTAGAGATTCATAAGAGGTAAATAATTTTTCCTTTTCAACCTTAATCTCCTTATGCTCATTTTTCAAATTTTGTATTTAACGATTAAATTTTGAAACTCAATTTGCAATTCATCAAAATCACATTGCAAGTCATCAACTATGGAGGAAGTAGAAGAATTTGAGTGTACCTCATTGTTTTCATCGTCTATAGCCATGAGACCGTGTTCGGTTTCTCCTTCCTCATCGGTTGTTTCGAGTAGTTCATCCCATGTTTTGACTTCCGCATTTAGAGCCTTCTTTTTTGTGAAAGGCTTCCTTTTCTTTTGCTCCTCTTCATCGAGCTTTGGGCAATCGGCAATGAAGTGCCCGGGTTTTCCGCATTTAAAGCAAGCATTATCTCTTGGTTTTCTTGCTTTATTTTTATTCACAAATTTTGCAAATTTTCGAACAAGTGCGGCCGTCTCCTAATCATCATCATCATTATCATAGTATGCATTATTAGAAGAAGAAGCAAGACCTTTAGGAATAATTTGCATACCCGATTGATTTGTGGATGGTTTGGAATTTTTCCTCTCCTTGAGATAGACTTCATAGATGAGTAGGTTTCAATAAGCTCATCAAACTTGAGTGTCTCAAGATTTTGTGCCTCCGTGATTGCCGTTACTTTTTCGGACAATGAGCCGGGAAGTGCATTTAGTACCTTGGTCACCTTGTCTTCTTCGGAGATGACTTTGCCGAGGGCCACAAGAGGATTGACAATATTGTCAAGCCTTTCCACCATTTTGGAGATGCTTTCGCCATCATACATGTTAAAGTTTTCGAAGTCTTTAACAAGCATGGTCTTTCTTGCTTGCTTGACTTTCTTAGTCCCTTCATAGATTGTCTCCAATTTTTCCCAAACCTCATGTGCCGACCTTATGCCTCTTATGCGATTGTACTCGGTGGCGGTAAGAGAACAATGCAAAATATTTAAGGCCTTACCGTTTAGAGAAAAAGCCTTTTTGTCGTTTTCATCAAACTCCTTGAAAGGTTTAGGAGCCAAGGTGCCATCCTCCGATTTCTTTGTTGGTTGATCAACTCCTTCAATGACCACATTCCAAATGTCGAATCCGCACCCTTGTAGGAAGCACTCCATGCGGTCTTTCCAAAATGCGTAGTTGTTGGCGTCGAATAGTGGTGGCTTATTTGTAGAGGCACCGGTGGTGAGATGAGCATCATTTGTAGCCATGGATCTTTCCTCTTTACTCGGAATGAGCTAGCCAAAGAGTTTGGCTTTGATACCACTTGTTAATCCAAGTGGCTACAATAATCTAGAGGGGGGGGGGGTGAATAGATTATGCCGATTTTTCACAAATCACCCTCTTTATCGAAACAACGAGTAAATAACAAAAATGTAAATGCGGAAAATAAACAACACTCGTTGATTTAAAGAGGTTCAACCCACCTAGGGCCTAATCCTCTACCACCCCAGTATCTCCGGGATGGATTTCAAAAAGAAAAAAAGATTTTATTAATTTACCAAAAATTAATACAACACCTTGAGGATTACCACAATCCTCTTTCACCACTTTGAGGATTACCACAATCCTCTTTCACCACTTTAAGGATTACCACAATCCTCTTACACCACCTCGAGGATTACCACAACCCTCTTACAACACCTTTGAAGATTACCACAACCTTCAAACACCTATCACCTAGATCACCCAAGTGTATTCTTACCACAAGAATACTCACAAGGATGTCTTGTGTTGAATGATGACCAAAATCAAGATTACAACTCAATAATGATTGATACAATATGAGTACAAGTGTAATCAAGAATTGAAAGCCTAGACCTCAAAATAAGTGCAAGTGAAAGTGCTTAGGCTAATACAACAAGATATATGAAATTGTTTGCTCAATTGCTCTTTGCTTGTATATTGTGTGTTGTGTCTTGTTGCTTGAATGAAGCCTCTATTTATAGGAGAGGTCTTGGCTTTGATTTCCAGGACATTGGCTCCTCCTTGAGAGTGATTTGCTGCAAAAGAAACCATTTAAAATCATCAATATAGTCATTAGAAATCAATCCCACAAAATAAGGAAAAGTCATGCGAAAATGCAACGGATAGTTTCTTTGATAAACATGGGGTTCGACCGTCGTCGCAGAGATAAGATTGAAATTGAATTCTGCGAATTTTTACACGGGGGACCGGTCGAAGGGGGTGCGACCGTCGCATTAGCTTAGTCAGTACCGGTTGCCGACAGCGTTTTACGAAACAGAGAAGTCGGAACAAAAATCCAACTTGCGGTGCAATTCGCCCGCCCGGTCGACCGGCCGACCACACCGTCGCCCACCTGTCGACCGTCGCCCGCCTTACTGTTTTTCTTACGTCCCATTTTCTGTTTCTTAGCTCAACTCAGTGCGGGTTGCCCTATAGGGCGGCCAGTCGAGCTGAAACAAATGTGTTGTCCAATGTTTTATTGAAAATAAACTTCAAGAAATACTCAGAAAAATAGTAAAAACATTTTAAGTTGATCGGAAATATTTAGACAACATTTAGGGACATAGTTTTGGTTTGAAAACATATTTGAACAAAATCGAACATAATCATCAAAATCATGATAAAAACATTTATCTAACAAAAATCATGAGTGGATGCCATTTCTCAGTATTTTACCGAACGAAATTTAGAAAATGATCTAAGGATTGAAAGGGTTTTGAGAGAGAATATTTGCTTTTGCGTTCGAGAGAAAGATGAACAGTTTTTGGTAAAGTGTGAGTGAAACAGACGAAAATGGTTTAAGTATGGTTCATGAAAGGACGTGCGGGTGGTTTTTGAAATGTGATCAAAATCAACGGCTTAGATCTTGCACGCCGATTTGCATTTAATGTCTCGTATTTAATGCGGCATCATTTATATCCAATCATAAGCTTGGTGTGCAGCTTTTGCCTGTACACGTCATAATTATGCTGACGTCATTCTTAAAAATATTCCCACTTAGTAAAAACGACTGCGTTTTTGTTACTTTGCTCATAAATGATTCAGCTTGTCCCTTAGCTGATTTAACTCTTCTCTCCTCGCATGTAAATACTCAGTTGTTAGCTAACTCGGTACAACTGTCTTTCCGATTCGGCTGATTCACTTAGCTGATTTAAGAGTTCAGATCTTTTTCCTCTTTTCGTGTTTCATTTCTTTTCTTTGAGTCTTACGTGTCAACTCATTTCAATTAATCCTAACTCGTGCTTGAGTTCTTCAAATCTTGACTCACATAATAGTTTTGTGAATATGTCACCTAAACTTATCGGTTGAAATATATTCCAAGGTGATGTCATTCTTTTCAACATGATCTCTTATGAAGTGATATCGACATCGATATGCTTTGTTCTTGAGTGCAACACAAGATTTTGAGTGATTGCAATTGCACTTGTGTTATCACACATGATTGGAATTTCCTTTTCTTCAATTTCATAGTCTCTCACCTTTGTCTCATCCATAGGACTTGGGCTGCTTTTTGCCAGCCTATGTATTCTCTTCAACCGTGGAGGTGGCTATTGAATTTTGCTTTTTGCTAAACCAGAAATTGCTTTATTTCCAAGCATTTGACATGTGCACGAGGTGCTTTTCTGTCAACTCTACATCCAAAGATAGTCAGTCCGAATAGCCAATTAGCTTGAATCCACCTTCCTTTGGATACCATAAGCCAACTTCTTGGCTTCCTTTCAAATATCTCAAGATCCTCTTGGGCTGCCGGTCATGTGGCTTTCTTTTGGAGCGATTGAAATCTTGCACATACACCTATAGCAAAGGTGATGTCCGGCACCTTCTTTGTAAAGATAGAGCAATGATCCATAAGTGCTCAGTATCTTGTTTGATCTCTACGGGCTTGCCATCTGCATCCATGTCCATTTTGGTGATGTATTCATTGGTATTTTTATGAAGACTTCTCTTCCATACCAAATTTCTTCATTAATTCTCTGGTGTATTTTGTTTGACTTATGAAGGTTCCATCCTTCAAATTGTTTCACTTGGAGTCCAAGGAAGAATGTCGACTCTCCCATCATGCTCATTTCGAATTTGCTTTGCATGAGGTTTGAAAATTTATCACACAGACTCTTTGTTTGTAGATCAAAAAATGATGTCATCCACATATATTTGAACAAGCGGTATGCTCTTCCCGTCTTGAATTCTAAAGAGTGTTCTATCCACTTTTCCTTTTGTGAATCCATTCTCGGTCGAATTGTGATAATGTATCATACCATGCTCGGGTGCCTGTTTCAATCCATAGAGAGCTTTCTTGAGTTTGTATACCTTATCTCCAAGAGTCTTCTCGCTCAAATCCTGGAGGTTGTTCAACATATACTTCTTCTTCCAATAAACCATTAAGGAATGCACTCTTTACATCCATTTGATATACAATAAAGTTCTTGTGAGGTGCATAGGCAAGAAACATCCTTATAGCTTCCAATCTTGCTACAGGAGCAAAAGTTTCATCAAAATCTATCCCTTCTTCTTGGCAATATCCTTTGGCTACCAATCTTGCTTTGTTTCTTACCACGTAACCTTCCTCGTTCATCTTGTTTCGAACACCCATTTAGTGCCAATAACATTTAGTGGACTAGTTCTGGTGGATGGTCTCTCAGCCATCTTACATCAAGTTGGAGTAAGTTAGCTGGATTCAGTCGTCTTGCAGCTGTGTTGCTTTGATCAGCTCTCTCATCATCACTTAGCAGCAGATTTTCCAACTGTTTTTGAGACTCAGCTATCTCATCTTCACCTGGCTATATAATTCTAGCTTCAGCTTCAGCATAGGGACTCTCCTGCATGGTTGGTTGATTCAGCTTATCAGCTGACTCTTCATTGTCTTCTCCATTTACATTTGGCTCATCAAACACCACATGAATGGATTCCTCTGTAACCATGGTCCTCTTGTTGAGTACTCTGTAGGCTTTGCTTTCAGCTGAGTATCCCAAGAAGATACCTTCATCAGCTTTAGCATCAAAAGCCTTTAAATTATCTTTGCCATTGTTACGGATGAAGCATTTGCATCTAAATATTCTAAAATATGCAATATTTGGCTTTCTCCCTGTCCAAATCTCATAGGAGTCTTTGTCACCGTCTGTTTATCATGCATCTATTTTGAGTATAGCATCTTTGTGTTTATTGCTTGACCAAAAATCTTTTAGGTAGCCCTGCTTGACTAACATGGTCCTTGCTTTGCTTCTTTGAGAGTTCTATTCCTTCTTTCTGCAACTCCATTCTGTTGTGGAGTCCTTGCTGCAGATAATTCATGACCAATACCATTTTCAATACAATACTGAGTTATTATACTATTGACAAACTCAGTTCCTCTGTCAGATCTTATTTTGATAATGGTTTGACTTTTCTCATTTTGAATCCTCTTCATCAGCTGTGGTAGTTTCTGTAGAGTTTATTTCTTCTTACACATGAATATTGTCCATGTATATCTTGAGTAGTCATCTACTACCACCAAGGTGTATTTCTTCCCACTTATGCTAGCTGGTTCAACTGGACCAAATAGATCCATATGTAGCAGGTGCAATATTCTTGTTGAAGATGGACATGTCTTTTCTTTGAATGATGATTTGATTTGTTTTCCTTCTGACATGCATCACATATACTCTTCTTCTTTCTTGTATCTTGAGTCGGAAGTCCTTCCACAAGATTGCTTCTGCAAGTTTGTTAATTGTTTTGAAATTCGGGTGACTCGAAACTTCTTTGTGCCCAGACCAACTTGATTCTTTTGCTCTTTGCTAGTAGACAAGTGCTTGGTGTTGCGATTGTCATTGGCTTGGTTAATGAATCTGCCAAGTTATCCATAGATTTAACATATACAGTATTAATTACACCACTAGTAATTAATTCAGGAACATAAGAATGTCTCAGACTTATGTGTCTCGATTTTTCATTATAAATTTTACTATGTGCATTAGACATAGGAGCCTCACTATCGCAATACAAGGATATAGATGACATCGGTTGTGGCCACAACTTGATATCTAATAAGTTTCTTAGCCATTCTACTTCCTTGCCTGCTGCAGCTAGTGCCATAAATTCAGATTCCATAGTGGAATGTTAAATACAAGTTTGCTTGTTAGAATCCCAACTTATAGCACCTCCACCTAAAGTAAAGATCAAACCAGACGTAAATTATTCATGCCTTCGTGTTTCCATAACAATAAGAAAAAGGAAAAAAAATAAAAAGATATTAATTAGGAAAAGAAAATATCTACACTATATACCAAAAGAAAAAACAAAGATGACATATATCAATCACCTCATTAATCTTACACATTTGTCAATTTCTCATCTTCCCGTTCCACATGACGACTTCATATTTATTTATGTGGCAATCTTATGTGCAAAATTAAAAGATAACAAATTTAATCAAGATTATATAATCAACAAAAATAATCCCATAAATAGAGAATTTACTGAAAAAATTCGATGTTGATCATATCTATCCAAAGATATTTTTATTGAGAAATACACTATTAATTCGAATATATATTTTTAAATTTAAAAGATAACAAATATCTTAAGAGATGACAAATAATCCAAAATTCAAGGATTCTATCTACACAATCTTTTAAATTTGTGACATTAAAATTTTATCTTTGGACAAATCTAATGTAATATACATGTGTTATTCTAGTTAGTATAATATTCGATATCATGTGATTGACCCAGATAAACTTGAATATAACATATATAAATATGCACTTATTTACACACTTTAAGACTAACCCTTCAAAAACATTATCTCACATTTACTACAACATTAAAATTTATTGCCAAACCCCATCCTTCCCCTACATTAACCCCTTTGTAATATTTTGAATTTGCACTCAAAAAAAATATATTCCTCACTTCTAGACTAATAAACTTTAAATATATCCATAAATGTATCTTACAAATTTCCTCTCATTTCCTATGACTTAATGAAGAGATGGCCACATCATAGACTAAATTACAATTTTGACCCTTAATGAAGAGATGACAAAATTAATCCGGTGAAAACACTCTAATAAAAAACTGGCAAGTTGTGAAAAGAAAAACTCTGTTTTTTTTGAATATATGCAAAATATAATTAAAAAGAAAAATGAAGTGCAGTATTTACAAGCCAAGCAAGTAGCTTTAAAATAGGGGTCTCGTGAAAACCTATCAAAGTAAAACCCAGTGGGAAAAATATTTGATAGGAAAAAGAGTACCCCATAAAAGAAACAACGAGAAATAACTTAAAATCCCAATCTAAATGATGGACGTCTATTTCTGAGGGATTTTCGAATGACAATGTGAGTTGTTTTTTCAAGACATCTTTGAGTATCGTCTGATGATCTGATGTATCCAAAGTGTAATATCACCAAGATCCTCGATCCATAATTGCCATAGTATTCATAGCTTCTGAGGAATCACATGAGTAGAAGACAAACAGAGTAGTTGATGAGTCGCCTAGCTTGGTTTAAATCATCTAATTTGTCTTGTTCTTCCTCGTCGGCCATATCCGACCATCTTTTTCTTGTCACTGCTGCCATCACCTTAAAAGTCTCTGAGAGTTCACTTGTCTGCAACACCCTTGCACTAGTAGAAACCACCATATTCTAAGCGTCTGTTTCAGCTCATGCGAACCTGGCTTGTAAAGAACCATAGTACGGTCCTTGTTAATGTTTACTTGCCCATGACCCTTCTAATCCTCATGGACTTGATCCTGCCACTTCCCAATTTTGTCACCTACGACATGTGATTCCTTTGGTACGTCAACCTGATCGTGCCTGGCCTCCACATTAGTTTTCCAAGACATCAAATTTTTTTGATTGAGATCCCCAAATTTGTTGAACCTCTCCATGTTTCAGTATTCATGGTTGCAGCACGAGCATCCCAAGTCGGGAATTTAACCCAAGTTTTTGGAATAACTTCCTTCCCCTTACTAATAGGAATCCTTTCAATATTCTCCTTCCGAACCTCCGATCTTCCTCTAGTCAGACCCGCCAGAACCCGATCAATGTCAACCATTTTTTTCGCCTCATGAGTGGAAGTTTGTCTACAATTAGTAATAGAATGCCTCAATTTCTTCTTAAGATCTTCGAGAGAACTAGGTTTTGTATCTTTAGGATTCAATAACCGGCCAATCAAAGAATTGCATAGTTCCGCTGTGCGTTTTTTATATATTTCTTCATCTATGGTGACAGAGAAATATTCTCCCTTTTTTACGGGTTGTGAAGTATCCTCAGGTGATAGGGTTTGAGCAAACGTAGGAGCCTTACCCGAGTATATTGGACCTTGAAAATTATTCTTGATAGTCCCATGAACCCTAGGAGAGGGGGACCGATCGAGAGTTCTCAAATCTGCAACAAACTTTGCGTTCTCTGTAGCCATTCCTGTTTGTTGTGAATCAGATCGTATACGTGTATATCCGTGAAAGGGACGAACAAGATCCACGTCTTGTTCAAGACACGTATGTGGATCGGAGAATCTAGTTTCTTCTGCGCACGATCCATGTTTAAAAAAACTAATAGTTTGATTGATTTCAATGAACAATAAATAATCTGAATCCATGATCGAGGGATTAGGAACATATGTGATGAAGATGGCAAAATTCGAAAAGAGAGAGCATTCTCGGGAGAAAGAATTTCATAACCTAATCCATCCCTTAGCGACCTGAAAAACTCTAAAATTAAATTCTTTTACGCTAGAAATTGCAAAATCAGCCAAATAATTAGGAATTTATGATCACACCCACATGACAATAAATTTCAATTTAGAAAATGACTCAATTCATAATGCTTGTAAACAATGCTTATTTTAATTACAGGAAAATTTAAACATGATTATATGAATTAATTTCACCTCCCCTATAATTGCAATTTAGCCAAACATCATACTTGCTGCAAATGTACAATACAAAAAATAAATTAATATGCAAAATTAGAAGACAAAATTAGAAGTGAGTATGTACGCGAAGGAAAGAAGAACAAAATGCAAAGAGAGTTAAAATAATTACATACCCAAAACACACATACATACTCACCAGGAATCACATGTACAATTTGACAACCCTATTAAATCAAACAGGTGAAAGGGTTTCAATGTAATGAATAACAGGCACTACGCCATTCATATCCAACCCTATCCCTATCATCTCCAAAATACACAAGCACTTTCGATGCCTCATTCCTGGGATTATAACAAATTATTTTATTTGGTATCAACACCACCAATTCAAACCCTTCTTTACCTTATTTCTGATCACACTCAACACCGAATAAGTGTAGTACCTTCCAACCCTAAATCTTCGATCAGTAACCTCAACCTTTGCATTAACTCTGAAATGCACCAAAGTTCTGCAGGCGTTCTATTGGTCCCTTCTACTTGCACTCTTTCAGCAAGACAACTTTTTCGGATTGCAGGTCTGTCTCTTACCAAAATAGCATAAGTCTTAAATTTTCTTCACAACGGACTTCTTCATATTTCTCTAAGTCCTTCAGCTCCTTTACTGTATAAGTTGAGTCTTCTACTTTATTCTTGGATGACTCTGTTGTAAGTCTTCTGAAAGACACAACTATTGTACTTGACTGAAGTTCTTCTTGGGTACTCAGCTGCGACTCAGCTGAGTCTTCTCTATACTTCTTCAGCAAGTCTTCTGCATCTTCAACTTAGCTGCTTGATAACTCAGCTAATATTCTAACTATTACAAAGTTGAAATACATACAGAAAATGGGGTGCCAATTTTCTAATTCTAAAATTTCTAAGCATCATCAAAATCTATACAATAAAATTCCTAACATTTTGTTTACAAAAGATGGCTAGTTTTCATTTTTTTTTTTTTCATTATAGACATGGTTATTTTGGCCCATTACCACTAAAAATTATTGCTTATCACGAACAATTAAAAATAAAGTGAAAGTCATGGATGATAAAATGAAATCATACGTTGTAGTTTTTCCATTAAGATTTGCGAATTTATTTTATGGTTCCATGAAAAAAAAATTAGATTAAGGACATTCCCATCAAACCAAAATGGGTTTTAGCTATTTTTTTCAAATACATGTTTTTTAGCCATTTTGACATGTGAAATTCTCAAATGATGTTTTGCCCAGTAAACCCCTTTTCTAGTCACACACACACATTCACCAACTTCATAACTCGATATTCAAAACTTGGGCAAAAAATCTTATTCCGGCGACTTGCAAAATTGGAACCTACGGCGACTGTATCGACGGGCAAAAAATCTTATTCTGTTAATTTCATATTTTTTGTTGATTTAGTTAGCTTATAGTTGTTTGGGTTAGGATTTGTTGTTAGATTTGAAGAATTTTTACAGTTTGAACAATTTAGGTTTTGATTGAAAATATTGATGCACCATTAATAGTGGTTGGGGTGAATGAGAAAGATGACAAGAATTTTCATTACATAACTCGATATCCAGTAATGTTTATTTTCATCGAGTTGTGCTTAAGATCTTATTATCGGTTATATATCGAGTTAAATATAATTGGATATTCAATAACTGGATATCCAATTACACAACTCGATATCGAGTTACATAACTGGATACGAGTTTTCAGCTTTTAGTGTAGACGTTAGTCGAACCAGCGATAATTCCAATTACATAACTGGATATCGAGTTAACTGCGTAGTCTACTCTCACTTATTATAACCAGTAATTTTGTTTTTCTCCAAAAAACTTTAAATTCACATAACCTTTTCGTTTCAAATCCATTTTGCATGTATAATATATCAAATTAATTATCTTTCTGAGATCTATAAGTCAATTTCAAAAATAAAAAAAACAGATTCAGATTTTTTAAAAAGTTGTAAATAAAGAGTAAGAGGATATAAAGAGAGATAAGTGAAAGAGAGAAATAGACCAAATATCAAACAATATGCTAGAAGGGTATGAATGTCTTTTATTATGCCAAAATGGCTAAAAAAATATTTATTTTAAAAAGATGACTATTTTTTATTTTTTATTATAAAAGTGGTCATTTTGACCCATTACCACTTATATTAATAACTGCTAAAAAGTATAACTTACGAAAATATTATTAAGAAGCATATCCAGCTATTTGAAAATTTCTATGCAGCAAATAAACACTTCTAATATAAATAAGAGCAATATTGTTAATTCACGTTAAATATGCACTTATTATAATAGTTTACCAAACACAATTTCATATAAAGAATGGACTTTTGATTCTAAAACACTTTTTTGAAATGGGTTTCACCAAACATGTGTAAAAAACATAACAGGGCTTTTTATAAAAGCACTTAATGAATTGTTCATTTTCTAAATGGACTTTTATTGCAAAAGTGCTCTCAAACAAGCACTAATAAGTTATTTTTGTTGGACCCAATTTGAAGTCATATTGGCTAGTACGGGTGGCAAAACGTTCGTGTCGGGATGATAAGCCCAGACACGAACACGACACGATAAGCTAAACGGGCCTAAAATTTAAGCCTAAATACGACACGATAAAACACGAAAAATACGACACAACACGATAAGCGAAATTCTCAAATTTATTTAGTTAAGTCGGTTTGGCCTGTTAAGCCATAGACAAATAAAACTTATGGTTTTTTATATATTCTTTATATTTGATGCTTAAAACATATATTTTAATAAATTATCCATAAAATAAGTCAAGTATAAATAGTCAATTACTAGTAAATTACTCATATAAATAATATATATTACCAATAATTAAAAAATTATCGTGATAACCCAATTTTTATCGTGCCTTATTGTGTCAGCCCGATAATGGTCCAAATCCGATAAGCTCAATCCGAACCCAATAATTTCATGACGTGTTTGTGTCGGTCAATCATATCATGCCTAAAATTATCACCACCAATGGCTAGCTAGCACCCACAAGTCAACAAGATCCACCCCAACCCTACCCAATTCAGAAATCTCCACCCCTATTCATGCCTTCTTGTTTCCATAAGCATAAGAAAAAGAATAAACAAAAATAAAAATAACTTAATTAGGAAAAGAAAACATTAGTATAATATATGGTATCACGTAATCGACCCATAACTTAAATGTAACGTATATAAAATATAAGTATGCACTTATATACACACTTTATGGCCTTGTATGGTAATATTTTTGGGGTCCATTTTCACTTTCTAGTTTTGGAACTTTATTGATTTTCGTGTGAAAATTGAAATTATATTCGGATAAATGAATGGAATTAGATTTTATGTAGATTTGACAATGAGAATATTTTTAATTGAGTGGTTTTTGAAATAAATAATTTAAAAAGTTGATAGTGGTGGATCCATTTCAATATTTTAAATTGAATATATTATATTATATTTATAAGATTGTAAGTAGTGGGTCCTACATGTATAGAGTTTAGAATTGAAAATATATGTGTGAGGTTTTATTTTTTGTGTAAAATAGAAAGTGAATATGATGGTTTCCAATTAAAAACATAAAAAATAATATTTTTGTGAATAGTTGGAAAATAAAAATTATCACTTGCAAACATAACCATAAAAGACCTAAGACGGAAAAGAAAGAAAGAAAAAGACTCTAACCTTTCAAAAACATTATCTTACATTTACTACAACATTAAAATTTATTCTTAAACCCCATCTTTCCCTACAATCACTTTATAATGTTTTTGAATTTCCACTTTCCTCAAAAAACAAATGTTTTGAATTTTCACTTAGAAAAAATTTATTCCCAAACTTATGACTAATAAACTTTAAATATATCCAAAATTTTATTTGCAATTTTTTTTCTCATTTTCTCTGACTTAATGAAGAGATGGCCACTTCGTAGGCAAAATTACAATTTTGACCGGTGATGTAGAGATGTAAAAATTAATCCGAGGAAAACACTCTAATGGAAAAACTCGCAAATTGTGAAAAAAAACCCTGAAATTAAATATTTCTTTTTTACGCTAGAAATTGCAGAAGCAACCAAAAATTAGGGGTATAGATGGATGTGTTTTCAAATTTAATTTTTCACTTTCCAACTACTCCAAAACAAATGAGTTTATGTTTGTTTAGGAAATTCTCAATAGAAATAAAGTTATTTTTAGTTTTTATTTTTTTATGGAAATATTATTTTGAAAACACAAACAAATAATTTCTCACCATAACCACACAAATCTAAGTGAAAATACACTACAATCACGCAAATCTATGTCAAAAATACATTCAAAAAACTATAACCAAACATATTTTTATTTCTAAATAGAAATTCAGACAACAAACCAAACATATTCTCAATTCTCACACAAAAACCAATAAAGTTTGAAAATTCATTTTCAACATTAGAAACTGAAATTGGACTTGGAAACACATCCATACATACCTGTGAACTTAAGATCACTCCCATGTGATAATAATTTTCGATTTAATATACGATTGAATTCAAAATGCTCGTAACCCATGCTTATTTAAATTACATGTAAAATTACAAGCACCACTAATTTTTATGCAAATTTTTGTTCAAAATATTACAGGGAAATTTAAACATGATTTGGTACGAATTAATTTCACCTCCCCCTATAATTGCAATTTAGCCAAACATCATACCTGTTGCGAATGTACAATACTAAAAAATAAATTAATATGAAAAATTAGAAGTGTGTGCCATGACTATTAGATGTACACAAAGGAAAGAAGAACAAAAGGCAAAGAGAGCTAAGTTGATTCTAATTATATATTTTGCTTTAATTTTTATATACACGCACACATATATATATTCTTATATATATTATATTAAAATTTATAATTTAAAGATTAAATTATATACTATATATATTAAAAATTAGATTATACACCATATATATAATTTATATTATATAGTATATATATTATATATTAAATAACGTAATAAAAATAATAAATATAAAATAAATTTATCGACAGATTGATTTTCCAATTGTAATAATACAAGGAAATATATAATTTTAATTTACCGACGGATTAAAAAATTTCAGTAGTAAAAAATAAAAATTATAAATAAAGAATGTAAAAGTAATCTACCTACAGAAAAAATCCGGAAGTAATTACCAACTACATCAATTTTTGTTAGTAAAAGTTTTTAAAAAATAAAAAATGTTACAGACAAAATTAGTTTCTATGGGTAAAAATTAATTAAATAATAATAATAATAAATTATGCTCGTTATTTAATTAAAGTGACATAATTTTGTGTTACCAAAATATAGCCAAAAAAGTACAATTAATTAAATATAGTGTTACCTAGAGTGCTGGTTGATTAAAGTGATACATATTTGTGCTACCAAAAAAATAATTAAAAAGAAAGTGATACTTAAAAAGCATTTCTTATTTAAAATGTTAGATATAAGTGAAGTACTGCAAAAGTATTACATAAATATTATAATGCAAAAAGTGTTACAAACACATGTACATAATATACCTTATGTAAAAAGTACTACAATTTTGTGTTACCTAATATCATTTATGTTGTAGTCGAGACTCACTATCGATGGAATATTCCACCAGGATTTGGTCACGTTACTTGCATATTGAATTTATTGGATTTTTTTCTCTAAATTTTGAGTTATTGTTACTTTGTCATCTGAACATTGAGCGATTTACACTGTCATTTCAGTTTATAAAAATGTACGAGCACTTGTTATCCCCTTTTCAAGTTTTTGACCATAAAATTCACTTCATTGAAATATATAATTTCACCTTTTTTAATTTTCTTGTAGAATTATAATTTACATACTTAATTTACTTTATTAGTTTTTAAACTAAAATTATGAAATTAATATAAATCTACTATCAAATTATTAAACTAAATTAAAAAAATACTACATTGAAAAATAAGAAGGAAAAAAACAGAAACTATTATTTATCAATTTTTGAGGTTAATAAATAATATATGTTAAAGAATACAAGTTATAAGGTATTAGAATGTATTTACCAAAAAAAAAAAAAAAAGTCTAAACTCAAACAAAACTAAAAATAAAACAAGTAATAATAAATTTAAACCATACATTTCAAAATCTTATACAAAATGTAGAGAGAAAATAGAGAGAGAAATATTGTAAAAGCTCCCTAGTAAAACCTAATTTGAGTTCATCAAACCCACACATTCGAACCTCAATCAAAATAGAAATCAAGGTGTCAATCAATAGATTTTAGTAATTTTTATGTTTATATTCTTATGTTTTTTAAATATATACGTGTTATAATAATGCTCACATACTAAAAGAAATAATTTTCTAAGGTTCTATATTTATTTATTTTTTGGGATTCTTACTAGATTCCAATTTATTTTACATATACATATATTATCTCGACATTTAATATATTTACATAGTCATAGGTGATTATGACTCTTTCGAGATGTTTTGATGATTTTCCACTATTATAAACTATTTTTAAGTTACTAAGAGGGCTAAATATTACCTTCTTATTATAATCTTATATTAGTTTTGTGTTATTTTACATTCCCACAATTTTGCAGGTCATAAATTCAAATTTTTTTCTTTTTATGCTTGTGTTTTTATAAGTATACTTTAAACATTTTACTTATTTGAGATACATTAATATTAGATTTAAAACTCTGGGTTGAACCCGCTCACATACCTCAATCCTACAAATACCATCTAAATTTAACCTATTTACTCATTTTTGCTTGGTTTATATTAAATGTGGGTCTCAGAATTTATTAGATTTTGGTAATAACTACCAAAATAGTTCGTATATTAATTTTAGGGGAAATTAACGAAAATACCATTTTTCCGGTAAATATACCACAAAATACGCTGCTATCACTTTGGTACCTATTGTTTTCCTTTTTACGCTCCTGCATATTTTTTTATTATTTTTACGCTTTTTTAATTTTTCTTTTGTTCCTGTATTTCTTTATATGTTATATATATTGTTTCGGTGTTGTTTAAAATTATTTCTTTGTTGTTTCTACGTTAATTCTTTGTTGTTTTGATGTTTCAAAACAACTTTTACCTTTTTATGCTGTTTTTTGTTCATGTATATTTTTGTACATTATTTCTGTATTGTTCTATAATATTTTTAATGTTGTTCTAATAATTTTTTGTTGTTGTTTCCTTGTAGTGTTCAATGTGTAAATACAGTTTTTACCTATTTTTAAACTCTTTTTATTCATATGGTGTTTTTAATATTTTCACGTTGTTTTTGGGTTGTTTCCTGTAGGTCCCAGGTGATAAGTAAAGTCTAGAAGGAAGGGGTTGAATAGATTTACCAACTTTTTATTTTTAGTCCTTTTAGAATTCCAGAGTTGACTCAAGTCAGCTATAAGTCCTTAGTGGACAGCTAAGTTTACTTGCATAGCAGAGTTACCACTCAACAGACTCGATTGAGCTGTTGATACTATAACTCAGTTGATTCAACTAACATTTTAAAAATATAGTTGACTTGGTTTTTAACAGCGGAAGACTTTCACCCTTGTTTTGAATATGTTTTACAACACTTGTTTAAGCTAGGTTATTATACGTTGACTTAGCAAATTAACAATCAACAATTATAAAGATAAGCAAGAAAGTAAGTATGCTGAAAGTAAAAAGACGCAAGCAATTTACAATGGTTCGATGATGGAGTAATTCATCTAATGCACTCTTCTCCAACCCCTGGGGGAATCCACTAGTGTAACCTGACTTGGTTACAAAATGGTTACAGTTCGAGACAACTTTGATCACACAGCTAGCTGCTCCTAGGACTCAGCTTCTTCACAAGACGTCTGCCCTGCTACTTCAGTTCCTTCAAACCTTTAGATTTATTCACACAGCCCTTCAACAGGTTCAAAGCCTCTGGTTTGATTTGGAACCTTACCACAACTCCTTCAACCTTGGAGAGTAGACCCCTTATTCTTGAAACAAGTTTTTCCTTATCAACAAATGAAGTTGTCTTTCCTTCACTGAGTGTGTTGGATCGATTTCCTTCAATTTAGGCTTGAGGATAATATTTGAATGCTTGAGAGATATTGCTTTGCTTTGCAGGATTTACTTGAGTGTCTTAGATTGCATAATTAGGTAAATTTCTCTCTTTGTATTCATCAGCCTTTTTATAGTGGTGGTTCGAAAATGTATCCGTTGAAGAGATAGATGCATTTTCAAACTCCACTTTGTAGGTTGTTGGCTTGTCTTGTCTTGCAACATTAATGTAGATTGTACCTTGTATTTAATGCCCTGCAACATTTCCTTAATCTCTGTAGGTTTTTAGGTATATCTCATTGGTTCCTTGCTTTTTGCATTCTTTCAGCAAAACAACTTTAATGTAGGCAGTCTGACACATGCCTATTTCCAGCAAAACCTTGACTTTGCTTGACAACGGATCTCTTTCAGCTTTTTTTGATCCTGTCTGCTGCATATCTCCTTTGACAGTCAACTCCAATGATTTTGGAATGACTTTCTTTGTCGATCACCTTTGAGACAGACAACTTTTCACTTCACTGAGAGACTTCTCTGCATTTCACTCAACTTCCATATAGCTGGGTCTTCTCTTCGATCTGCAGTCGAGTCCTGCAATCTTCAACTTGGCTGCTTCCACTCAGATTACATAGTCCTATCTATTACAAGTTGATCTATAGTTGAATTAGAGTGCCAACTTCCTAATCTAAGTTTTACATGGTATTATCAAAATCTATTACATAAATTTCCCAACAATTTCCCCCTTTTTGATGATGCCAAAACTTAAATAAAATAGCAAAGTAAACAGTGCAATAACAAAAAAATGAATGTATAGAATATGTCATTTTATTGAACATATCATTCTTGCATTTTACAAAGCTTTTACAATGTATAATCAATAGGTATCAGAGCATATACAAAGTACTTAGAAGTGTATGTGTATTTATATTTAAGTAATAATATAACATGAAGGGGTTCAGTAGTCCTCAACGCCTCTGCTGCTTCATTCTTCTCTCAGTTTCTTCCTCGACTCTTCTTTTGTCTTCTTCAGCTCTCTTACGCTTCCTTTTCTCCTCTTCTCTTTTATTTTTCTCATAGGCTCTCTTTGCAGCTAGGTCATCCCTCTGCTGCCTTTCTCTCCATTCACGATCAATCCTAATATTTTCTTCTTCTTGCCTCCTCATTTCTTCTGGCCACTTCTCTATTTTTCAATTCATCCAACTTAGCCCAGTGTATCGGTCCTTTCTTCTGAGGATCGATATATCGAACATCTCTAGGCCTTGGTGATGGGGTTCCTCTGCCTCTTCCACTCTCACTAATCCTTCCCATTCCTCGTCCAGGGTCTGCTCCTCCTCTGGGTGTGTACTGCATGGGTTATGCCCTTGAAGTTTACTAACTACTGCTAGAAGTCTGTTGCTTCTCGGCTGCTTTACAAAGCTCCAAATTCTTTCACAATACAAATCCCATGCCTCTGGCAGAGTCATCCTTTTCAAAAATCCTTGCGATGCAAGCAATTGGAATTCGTCTAAGGATATTGGCTCAGATCTTGCATCTAAGACAACTATCTCCCGAGGGGGCTTCACTGCTAGAGAGTCCTTAAGTAATCTAGCTGGGGGACCATCAAATCTGGCTCGAAGACTTTCTATTCAACCATGCTGCTTCTCATCCACCTTGACAAAATCAACTTCAATAGCTTCTCGAGATTTCCTGAAAGCTAATTCAACTTTCTCTTCAGCTGATAGGCCTTATGGAAGCTGACTTAGTAGGAGCCGTGGTGAGCCTAGTTGAAGGGTTTTTGCAAGAATAATCTTCAGTGGGGGTTTCTTCACATCACTTCCCTTACTGTCTTACCCCTTACTAATATCTTCCCCCTTTTTGGCATCATCACTAGCAGGGAGAGTCGACTGAGAGGGTACTCCCAGGATTAGATCCAGTTTCGCATTTGTCAAGTCCATCTTCTCATGACTTGTGGAGTGTGCTATTCTAAATTTTGATCTTAGAGCCTTCATCTCAGCAACCATTACTTTCATTTATGTTTACATTATCGTCATTCAGTGCGCATGTTGGCTTCAGTCTTGAGAAGGTCTGCCTTATGTTGTGCTTCCAACAACTCCATGTCCGTTTTGTGTGATTGGTCTATCCCAAAGATATGATCCCTCTGTCTCTGCTGAAATTTGGCATTTTAAGCACTCCAAATTACCATATTAGCAAACAGTGATTTAAAGTAGCTAACTTACTCACGCCTGAGTGCTTTGGTCTGAGCTATCCATTCCCTTATTCTTAGCATTGTTCCTCGAATGTCTCCTGAGATCGTTGCATCTTGATTGTCTAGCTGTTGGTTCAATGCTGCAAAACCTTTCCCCATGTTTTCTATCTCATCAAAGATGGCCTTGAAGGCTTTACAGAAGTCGGCTGAGTCATCGTACTGCTCTTCAAGCCAAACAACATCAAAATCAAATCCAAACGGCACTACGGTTCGATCATCTGGAGTCTTGAATTCATCGGCAGGAATGTTGACAGTGTACTTCGTACTCTCAGCAACAGATTCAGTCTCCACCACAAATGGAAAGTACTCAGCAAAAAGTTCATCTGGGACCAAGGGAATTTCTCTCACTTCTCCTTCAGGAGCTTTACCCTTTCCCTTGATACTTGCTTCAGATCTGTGTGCCTCAGCTATTTCAGCGTCCTCAACATCATTCACAGCTGTGTTAGCCTGCTGAGCTGACTGATCCTCAGTTGTCTCAACAGCTTCGTTAGTATCAGTGTGTTCTTCCTCTTGAGTATTCGTTTCCTTGGCTGCCTTAGCAGTGTCATGGGTTGGTGATGGCACCATAGGGGATAAGCCATCAATCAGTGTAAACTTCGAAATGACAGTTTTCTTCGCTTGCCTTCTGTAGGTCCCAAGGAGTGTAAGTAAGGTTTAGAAGGGGGGGTTGAATAAACCTCACCAACTTTTCGATTTTAGTCCTTTTAAAACTATTACAGAGTTAACTCAAACAGCTGTGTCCTTTGAGGGACAGCTAAGTTGGTTATTCAACTAAGTTAGCCACTCAACAGACTCGATATAGCTATTGATAGAATAACTCGACTGTTTAACCTGAACTTTAACTTGGCTGTGTTGGTCTTATCAGTGGAAGACTTAACACCCTTTGAATTGTTTTAAGCTTGTTTTAACACTTGATTTTAGCACTTGGTTATTAATCAGTTGGATAGCAAATATGCGTTTATCATCAGATATAATGTAAGTATGCAGATATATAGACGTGCTGAAAAATAAATGACACATTTAATTTTTATAGAGGTTCGAAGATGGGGTAATTCTTCTAATCCTCTCTTCTCCAATTCTTGGAGGAATCCACTATGTAACAGATCAGTACACAACATGGTGAACAGTCTAGAGACAACCTTGGTCAAACAGTTGGCTTCTCTTGCGATTCAGCTTCTCACAGGACAGCTGCCTTGCTATTTCAGCTCACTTTCTCAAGCTTTTGGATTTGATCATGAAGCCCTCCAATAACTTGATATTGGTTCGACCTTGAACTTCCTACAATCCTCCTTGGAAAGTAGACCCCTTTTGATTCTTCAAAAGTTTTCTCTTCAACAGATTTGAAGTTGTCTTTCCTTCACAGCTTGTGTTGGATCGATTTTCTTCGAGTTTCGAGGCTTGAGGATTTGCTTGAATATACTTGAGAATAATTGCAGGTTAATAGCTTGAATAATGCTTGCTTGTTCGTGGTTCAGGTAACATTTTCTCAATGAATTTCCTCAGCCTTTTATAGCGAACTTTTGAAATTTTGCCCGTTGAAAAGATAGGCTAATTTCAAAAGTAACTTATGTTCTTTTGCTAGTTCTATTGCAGTCCTTGATGTTGACATTTCCTCGTATTTAATGTCTTGCGGATTGCGGCGTTTCGACACTTGTGCGATCTTCCCATTGGTTTGTTCCTTTTGCACACAACTGGAACTAACACTTTTATCTTTGACAACTTTAACATGTTACCATTCTGGTAACATTCTTGACTTTCATCAACGAATCTCGTTCAGTTGTCTTGACTTGATCACGATCTTTTATTCCCAGGTGACTTGAGCTAGCTTTCAATCTTTGGATGACTCATCTGTCACTTCAACTTGAGACTTGGCTTCTTGAGTTGACTTGACTGACTCTTCACACAACTGTTTCACCGCTGATACACCTTAAGTCGAGTTCTTATCTTTCCTTCTTTGCCATACTCACCGTGTCTTGCAATGAGTCTTCTCTTCGATCTTGATTGACTTCTTGTATTTCTAGGCATAGTACGACTTGACTCGGCTTTTTTTCCCTATTTATCTATTACAATGTAAATTACAAGGAAAATGGGGTGCCAACTTTCTAGTTTAAGTTTTACATGGTATCATCAAAATCTACAAAATAAATTTCCTAACACCTTCCTTATTTTAGCCATAGTCTCCTCAACTTCTGGGTCCTCTTCTGCTTTATCTTGTTGGACGGACTCACCTTCATCATCTGTGTCCAAACACACCACAGAGACATATTCTTGAGAGTCATGCAAGGCAATTGTTTCTTCATTTTCTACTGACTCTTCCTAAGGAGCTGGCATTTCATCTTCACATCCTTACCCAAGGAAGTCTCAACCTCTTTTTGTCCTTCGTTACCCAAAACAGTCTCAACCGCTGTTGGGCTTTCTACATTCCCTTGCGTAGTCTTAACCGCAGGTCTTGGACAATCTCTTCAGCAGACTGAGCTAATTTAGGGTCTTCAGTGGCATCCTCCGAGGTCCCAACCTCTAGTATTGCACTTTTAGAGCCAACAATCTCAACTGACATGGCTTCTTTTCCATCCTTTGCCTTGGTTGCATAAACATCTTCATCGGCCCACAACCCAACTGGGATTTCAGCTGAGACAGTCTGAACCATCTGAGTGTCATCAATCCTACTCTGATATTCGGTCATTTCCACAACTTCGCCTCCAAGATTCAAATTGGTAAGGACTCTTCATGACCTCCTCCAACCTTTGGCTGGTGTTTGCGATTTCCCCTCACTGCGCGCCCTTGAGTCACGAATGCAAAGGGGTCACTGGAAACTTGAGACTTAGTTGTTTGTCCAGTTGAGTGTTCAGCCAATAGGGCAGGTGTCTCAACACCTTCTTCAGGGGTAGGCTTAGCTAAGGTGCCCTCTTCATCTCTTTCCTTAGCTTCATCGCCAACTTTCTTGGCTTCTTGTTCCTCGGAGTGCACATGTGAGGTAGTAGCATCGATTTTTCTCATCATTTCCAAAATGTCAGGGCTAGGAGAGATAAGATAGATGATGACTCTCCTAGGCCCTTATGCAAATATTTCTCATGCAGCTCCTTGGACTCTTTGATTGCTTGCCTCATCTCAGCCATATCTATTGCATCAGCAGCGTCAAGCTCTTCGACATCGATGTCACTGCTGGTGGCTGGTTGTAAGGCATGTTTTGGGGCTTCAGTAAAAGCTCAAGTGTGAGGCCTTTTTGACTACTCAATGGCCTTGGCCTTTTCAATCGCCTTAAGTTTCTCGTCCTTATTTCTGTCAAAGAGTATGTTGGTGCAGCAGTCTTCATCTAGTGTTGTGCATACACTAATGTTCCCCAAAAAGTGCAAGAAGGTATTCTTCTCTTCAATGAACTGAGGTATTTGGAATTGGTACCTGGCTTCGTTCAGCTTCTAGGACCTCCGCAGATTCGCAACCTCTCCTGGATGTGAGGGTATGCGGGAGATAACATCACCAAGTCATCGACATCCTCCTTCATGGGCTCAAGGGGAGACCTTTCTTCCTCAGCTATCTTTGCATCAGTCTGAGGAGATCGTACAACTAACTCTTCAGCATTTGCGTCAGCTGTTTCTTTTCTGACTCTTCAGTTATCTCTCTGACAGCTAACTTTTTTATACTCTGATATTCAGCAACATCAGACTCTTCATTCTCAGTGGCTTCTACACCACCCTTATCCTTTGAAGTGTGTTGCTCTTTCTCAGCAGCCTCCTTTCCAACAGTTGTGCCAGACTCAGCTGGCTTAGCTAATGCACACTTTTGCACAAGTCTTCTTCTTGTTTTTACCAATGGAATTTCAGGTTCCACGTTCTCAGGCTCCTTAGCTGTGAAAGTTGACTCTCCTATCTTCAGCTTCTTGGCTGCAGATGGCTTGCGTGGCGCAGCTGAGTGCTTTTTTTTCATAATCAGAGAAGGAGCAGGAGATTTCTTCTCGGCTGCAGGGGCAGAAGCAGGATTTGTTTCAGCAGCAGGGGAAGGTGCAGGGTCATTTTCGGTTGCAGGAGAAATAGCTGACTTGGTTGTGGGGCCAGGAGCCTTCTTCTTCCTCTAGACTGGCTTAGGAGGAGAGGCCTGTACAGACGCAGCTATGTCAATGGGAACAGGGTCAGTTGATTCCCCTAGCTAGTATCCACCTTCCTAGAGTGGGCTTGGCGTTGGGCAACAAAAATGTTTGCCCTAAACATCTTCTTATTCACATGAAGGTTTTCCCATTCCAGAGAGGAATGCCCTTCACCTCCAGCAGATGGCCTAGCACCGGCCATATCCGAGTGAGCTTTCAAACACTCCAGCTTCAGTGATGGATTTGTTCATCACATTCTGGCACAACTTGCCAAAAACGAACTCAACCCAGTTCACTTTCTTCTCCTCCGAAATCATAGCCATCATGGTCAGCTTAGTCCTAGACAGCTGATTGAAGCTTCCGAACTTCATATCGATACATTTGGCCACCATGTCCATCAACTTGTGGTAGTCATATTTTATCAGCGATTTCTTGGCTGTATAGAGAGGCTTCGCATCAGCCTCAGATTTGGCTATTTCGTTCCATGCAACAGCCAGGTTGATATCCTTCTCTGTTATCTCCTTCATACTAGAAGACGACGATAACAACTAGCAGCTAAGTTCGTAGCAGTCAGCTTAATCATCTTGCTGTGGACTGATGAGTGAATCTCATCATCGTAAACCTGAGCATTCACATAAAATATCGCCACTCTTCCAAGTAGGTGCGCGAGAACTCCATCGATATGAACTGCTTGAGACCAGATTTCTCAAGCTTCTCAGCTATCTTCTTCGCCAAGGCTTTTGTCCACTCCTTGTTTGACCAAGCCCTCAAAATTCACAGTAGCCCCTGTGTGGATCTTCTCAGCCATCTTCACGTATGTAGGTCCCAAGGGGTGAGTTGTAAGGTTTATAATGGGGGTTGAATAAACCTTAAAAAATTTTCAAATTTAGTCCTTTTAAATAATTTTAACAGAGTTAACTCAAATTAGCTAAGTCCTTGGGGGACAACTAGGTTGGCTTACTTCAGCAAAGTTACCCACTCAATAGACTCGACTGAGCTGTTGATAGTATGACTCACCGGGTCAGCTAACACTTAACTTTTCAGTTGATTTGGTTTTGTTAAACGGAAGGCTTATCACCCTTGATGTTTTAAACTTGTTTTTAACACTTGTTTTTAACAATAGTATTATCAGTTAGGTTTAGCAATATTAACTTAACAACAGATATAAAAAATATGCAGGAAAATAAAGTGATGTAAGTAAAATGACACAAGCAAATTTTCTAGTGGTTCGATGATGGGGTAATTCCTTTAATCCACTCTTCTCCAACTCCTGGAGGAATCAACTAAATAATAGATCTAGTTACAAAGCAGTTATCAGTCCGAGTCAGCCTTGATCACATAGTTGGCTACTCGTGGGACTCAGCTTCTTCACAAGACAACTGTCTTGCTACTTCAGCTCCCTTCGAGCTCTTGGAATTGATAACACAACCTTCCAACGAGCTCAAATCTTCTGGTTTGACCTTGAACCTTACTACAGCTCCTTCAACCTTGGAGAGTAGACCCCTTTAGTTCTTTAAACTATTTCCTCTTCAACTTGGTGAAGTATTCTTTCCTTCACCGAATGTGTTGGATCGAGTTCCTACAATTTTAGGCTTGAATAATATCTTAGAAAGCTTGAGAGAATATTTGCAGGTTTGCTTGCTTGAATTGCTTGTAATTTCGTTCAGATTCATAACCTTCTCTCACTTGCTTCCTCAGCCATTTGTAGTGTTTATTTGAAAATTTTCCCATTGACAAGATAAGTAGTTTTTTAATAACACTTCTTGGTCGTTGGCTTGTCTTTTCTTGATCTGCAGCTTGTGATGGGGACATTTCCACATATTAAATGATGTCTGTAGCTTTTCAGGTCCTGACACAAGCTTAGTGCTTCCCATTGGTTTATTCTATTTGCACGCTTATGGGATTAGCACTTTTAGACATGGCAGCATGGATGTATTACTATATTAAGTAAAGTCCTTGACTTCTGTGCATCGGTTTAATATCAATCGACTCTACTTGATAGCTGTTTTTACCCATTTGACTTGAGTCAGCTTCAACCTTTTAAGAATGACTCAACTGTTTGTCAACTGGCAGACTTGGCTCTTAACTGACTTGACTGTCACTTCTTCATCCTTTACTCAGCTAGCCCACAACTGGGTCTCTTCTTCAGTCGAGTCTGAGACTTCATCTTAACTACACACAACTGACACACAGTTGGGTCTTTACATCAATTTTCAGTTGACTCTTGTATTTGTTAGGAAATTTACTATTTAGATTTTGATGATACCATGTAAAACTTAGACTAGGAAGTTGGCACCCCATTTTCCTTGTAATTCTGCATTGTAATAGATAGGATTGGAAGAGCTAAGTTAAGTCAGCTAAGTCAAGATTACAAGATGTCAACTGTGGACTGGAATGAAGACTCTGTTGTGTGTCAGCTGAGTATGGCCTAGAAGGAAGTCAAGGACTCGAATGAAGAAGAGTCAGCTGAGGAACAACTGTGAGAAGTGTCAGTCAAGTCAACTCAAGAAGCCAAGTCTATTAGTTGAAGTGATAGTTGAGTCAATCCCATGATTGGAGCAGACTCAAGTCACCTGGGGTAAAGGCAGCAGTCAAGTCAAGACAACTGGCTTAGATCCGTTGGAATAAAGTCAAGAATATTACTCGATATAGTAATATGTCAAGCTGCCAAGTCTTAAAGCGTTTGGCCTAAAATTGTGCAAAAGGGCTGAAATGCCATTTAATACAAGGAAAGGTCAACATCACTGCAGACCAAGACAAGACAAGCCAACGAACACAAAGTGACATTTAAAACTAGCCTATCTCTTCAACGGATAAATTTCAAAGGTGCACTATAAAAGGCTGATGAAGCATTTGAGAAAAGGTTACGAATGACACAGACTTTTTAAGCAATATTCAAGCAATTAACCTGCAAGTTCTCAAAGCTTATCAAGATATTCCTCAAGCCTAAAATTCCAATAAACTCGATCCAACACAAGTTGTGAAGGAGAGATAACTTCAACAAGTTGAAGAGGAAACATTTGAAGAAACAAAAGGGGTCTACTTTCCAAGTTAAAGGATTGTAGAAAGGTTCAAGGTCGAACCAAGTATCAAGTTTGTTGGAGGGCTTCGTGATCAAATCCAAGAACTTAAGAAGTGAGCTGAAGTAGCAAGGCAGCTTGCCTCGTGAAGAAGCTTAGTCGCAAGAGAAGCCAGCTGTGTGATCAAGGCTGTCTCTAGACTGATAACCGCTTTGTAAACTGATCTGTTACTTAGTGGATTCCTCCACGAGTTGGAGAAGAGAGGACTAGAAGAATTACCCCATCTTCGAGCCTCTGTAAAAATACTTGTGTCAATTTACTTTCAGCATTTACTTTCCTACATATCTATTTTATATCTGCTGTTAGTTAATATTTGCTATATAACTGATAAATAACTAAGTGCTAAAATCAAGTGTTGAAAATAAGCTTTAAACCAATCAAAGGGTGTTAAGTCTTCCGATGTTAAAAACTAAATCAGCCAAGTTAAGTATTTGGCTTAAGACGAGTTATACTATCAACAGCTCTATCGAGTCTGTTGAGTGGGTAACTTAGCTAAATAGCCAACTTAGCGTCCCCCAAGGGCACAACTGATTTGAGTCATCTCTGTTGAACTATTTAAAAGGACTAAAATCGAAAATTTGGTAAGGTTTATTGATGAACGTTAAAAGTGTATAATTATTTTAGGCTTATATTATTATTTTACCTTATTAATATTATAAATAAAATGAATTTATAGTATTATTAATATGTTAGGAATAAAATAGGAAATCAACATAGAATTGTATTTGGAAGCAATTTTTAGTGCAGGTTTGGATCAACGAGCATAGCTTTCATTTCCGACATGATTTTGGGATGATTCTTGAAGATATGGATTCACAATCCATTCATTTACAAGTTTTCAGAGAGATTGAAACCAAAAATCAAAGTTTGGAATGATATTTTCTTGGATAAAAAAATTCATCATAAAATGAGGATTGAAGGGTGCTCATTTAATTTCCAGACTTGACCAAGTTTGGTATTTTGGACATAACTCAAAAAATACAAGGTATTTGTATCTGAAAGTTTTACTGAGTATGTACAAATCATAGAGCTACAACATTGATGAAGACCCCAAAGTCAGGTTTGTATTGGATGAATTTATAAAAAATCCAAGAGGCTGCTGCACTAGTCAATCCCGTATGCCAACCATATCTCAATTATTCAACCATATCTTGGCCCATGGTTGTTCAAATTCAATGAAATCAGTTGGAAATTCAATCCAACTCATGTGATAATGGATTTCTGGAAGAAAATTGAGCAAAGATGGCTGATATCATGGACAAAATGACCAGTCAAAGAAGGTGGCAAAGTTGGTGTTGATTTCCTTATTTTCTTACTTGTAATAAAAATAAAGAATAAAATAATTGTAAATTGATTTTTAGTTGGCTATAAATAGAGGTCATTAGCATTAGCCAAGAGCAAGTTTTATGTAGAGAAAGTTAGAGTTACAAAGTTCAAAAGAATTTTTCTTTCTTGCTTTTCTTAAATTATAGTAAGATTTCTAGTATTTTATTAAATGTTTGCTTTAGTTTTTCTTCAATCTTTTGTTTTCTCTATTTTTTTCATGTTATTCTAAGTTTATTTTGTTGAGGAAATGGGGTGAAACTCTTGATGAAGGATAAGGAATGATTGTAGATTCATATTAAATTTCATTGTTTGTATCATCAAATTGTTTTTAGCTTATACATTTTTGTTTTGTGGTGTTTCTTGATTTATGTATATCTATTGGCACAACAAATACTTGGTTCCATTTAGTTAAATGTCTGGTTTTATTTCAACCGACTACTAATGTGGATACCTTGATTTGTTGTAGACAAAAGAATACATAAATACTTGATCCCATAAACAAGTATTGATGTTGTAAGATAAATTCTAATTGATGATATAACATGATTACCTTATTGCATGATTTATATGTATAATATCTTCCCATTGGAACCTTCTTTGTGTATGGATTCCAATAGTGGCACTCTAAGAGGTAAGAAAATAGAATCATTCCTTTATCCGAAATCAAGAGTGAATCCCTAATCCTCAACATTTCTATTAATTAAATTTCTTGTAAAAAAAATATATATTCTTACTAGTTAAAAATCAATTTACTCATCACTTAAATAAGAAATATCCTGTAAACTTCCATCAACTTCCCTGTGGATCGACCTCGGACTCCCGAGAAATTTATTACTTGAGACAACCTGCACTTGGGTTTGCAACCTTAAAGTTGTAGCATTTATTCAACCCTCTATCTTCTAAACCTTACACCACACCCATTGGGACCTACAAGTGGTATCAGAGCAGTTGGTTCATTGAGCCTTCCGCACTGGTTACTGAACTATATCTCTATCTTTTCAAAACATTTTAACAATTGTGTTTTTCAATGTTTTTCATTTATAAAGGAAAGTTATTATCATGGGAGCAAATCTAACTCGCATTCCAATGTTTACTGTGGAAGAGTTTGATGACTGGAAAATTCACATGCAGGCTCGTCTATCAACATTACATGATGAAATGTGGCTAGTGATAGAGGATGAGCCATTGCAAATACTCAAAGTCAATACGGCTGTAAGAAAGCAGCTGCAACTGGAGGGAGAAGACGCTGCTGCTGAAGCAAGACCAGCCATGGTTGAAAAACCAAGGACTAAATGGACAAATGAAGATAGATAGAGATATAACCTGGACAATGTGGCCAATGATATACTCTACAAAACGTTGGACAAAGCCATGTTCAACAAAGTCAAATCTTGCAAATCTGCAAAAGAAATTTGGGATAAGCTGACCTTAATTTGTGAAGGATCAGAACAAATTAACGAGAATAAATTAAATGTTGCTGTTCAAAAAATTGAAAATTTTAAAATGTTTGCAGGTGAAACTCTGGATCAGCTGGATGCCAGATTTACTGAGATAACAAATGAGCTTTTAGCTCTTGGGAAAGAATATACAAAGAAGAAGATGTGTATGATGATGTTAAGAGCCCTCCCAGCTGAATGGGAAATGAAGGTCATGGCCCTGAGACATTATATGGACCTCTCAAGAACATCCAATCATGACCTATTCTCAGACCTCAAAGCCTATGAGTTAGAGCTGAGAAGGAAAGAGCAAGAGGAAACGGTTGTACCTAAAACAGCTGCATTGTTGGCCAGTTATGGGAAAAGAGCTGAGCCAAAGGAGACCATTGACCAGGAGGAAATTGCCCTTATAGTGAAAAGATTCAACAAGGTCTACAACAAGAACTATAAGAGGAACAAGGGTGAAACCTCCACAAGACATTCTACACCTTCCAAGGCAAGGGAAGACATGCCGCCCAAGAGAGCTGAGTATCAAAGAGCTGATAATCAAAGAACAGACAGAGCTGATCAAAGAGTTGAGAACCTGTGTTGGAATTGCAGACAACCAGGATATTTTGCAGTTGACTGTTCATATCCACCAGTCAACAAGTATAAAAATGAGAAAGAAAAGTGTTCAGGGAAATAAGACAGGAAAAGAAGAAAGCCATGTTGGCTGCGGAGATTACTGAGCAAGCCAAGTACAAAGAGGCAGCAGACTCAGATAGTATTGAAGCAAACTACTCAAGTGATTCTGAGAAAGAGGCTATGATCTGCCTCATGGCCAAAGAACAAGATCAAGAAGATGAGGTACACTCTAACTCATCTCATTTTGATTCAAGTGATAGTGACTGTGATACACACACTTCATCACCCACGGATCTTTATGATTGATTAGGCAAAATGATGAAAGATTTTGAACATATCAAATCCTCACACACATTTTTAAATGAGAAAAACAGCCAGCTTAAAATCCAAAACTCACAGCTGACAAAAGAGTTGAGTACTCTGAGTCACATAGCTGATGAGAACACTAAGCTGAAGGCTGAAAATGCCAAGATCATAGCAGAGTTAGTCACTTTCTGAGAAAAAGAGGGAAAAAGATCTCAAAAATGTGATTGCCTCATTTACAAAAGCATCGAAATCATTGGATGAACTAATCACGAGTCAAAAAGAATGTGGAGACATGACATGCATATGTTTTAATTCCTTTGTGTATAGTCAAACTCCAAGTGTGATTTTGGAAAAGGGATCTTAAGTAATGAAGCATTCCAAAAACCTAAAACACCAAATGTTGTACCCACATTCACTCCAAAGCACAATCAAAATCATACTGGCCTTGGTTACAAGTGTAAAGGAAAGAAGCCAGTTGAGTATGCTGAAAGGCCAGCTGAGAAGAAATTCAGACAGATCCATCAGTAGACTCCTAAAAGGACGTACTCTGTAAAAGCCAAACAGAGCTACCAAAAACCCCAGAAATTTCATCAGAGAATAAATATGATGGGAAAGGTAGAAACTATCGAAACCAAGCTGATTGGAATGTAGGTCCCAATGGGTGTGAGTAAGGTTTAGAAGGGGGGTTGAATAAACCATACCAACTTTTCGATTTTAGTCCTTATAAAATTATTACAAAGTTAACTCAAACAGATGTGTCCTTGAGGGACAACTAAGTTGGTTATTCAGATAAATTAGCCACTCAAGACTCGATAGAGCTGTTGATAGAATACCTTGGTTGTTTAACCTGAACTTTAACTTGGCTGTGTTGGTTTTATCAACTAAGACTTAGAACTGTAGGTCCCAAGGGGTGTGAGTAAGGTTTAGAAGGGGGGTTGAATAAACCTTACCAACTTTTCGATTTTAGTCCTTTTAAGATTATTAAAGAGTTAACTCAAACAGCTGTGTCCTTGAGGGATAGCTAAGTTGGTTATTCAACAGAGTTAGCCACTCAACAGACTCGATAGAGTTGTTGAGTGAATAACGCAACTGTTTAACCTGAACTTTAACTTGGCTGTGTTGGTTTTATCAGCCGAAGACTTAACACCCTTTGAATTATTTTAAACTTGTTTTAGCACTTAATTTTTATAGAGGTTTGAAGATGGGGTAATTCTTCTAATCCTCTCTTCTCCAACTCCTGGAGGAATACACTATGTAATAGATCTGTTTACAAAGTGGTCAACAGTCTAGAGACAACCTTGGTCACACAGCTGGCTTCTCTTCCGACTCAGCTTCTTCACAGGGCAGCTGCCTTGCTACTTCAGGCCACTTTCTCAAGCTCTTGGATTTGATCACGAAGCCCTCCAATAACTTGATACTAGTTCGACCTTGAACCTTCCTACAATCCTCCATGGAAAGTAGACCCCTTTTGATTCTTCAAAAGTTTCCTCTTCAACAAATTTGAAGTTGTCTTTCTTTCACGGCTTGTGTTGGATCGATTTCCTTCGAGTTTCAGGCTTGAGGATTTGTTTGAATATACTTGAGAATATTTGCAGGTTAATAGCTTGAATAATGCTTGCTTGTTCGTGGTTCAGGTAACCTTTTCTCAATAAATTTCCTCAGCCTTTTATAGTGAACTTTTGAAATTTTGCCCATTGAAGAGATAGGCTGATTTCAAAAGTCACTTGTGTTCGTTGGATTATCTTGTTGCAGTCCTTGATGTTGACATTTCCTCGTATTTAATGTCTTGCAGCATTGCATCGTTTCTGACACTTGATGCAGTGCTTCCCATTGGTTTGTTCCTTTTGCACACAACTGGAACTAACGCTTTATCTCTGACAACTTTAACATCTTACCATTCTGAGTAACATTCTTGACTTTCATCAATGGATCTCATTCAATTGTCTTGACTTGACTGCAGTCTTTTATTCCCCAGTTGACTTGAGTTAGCATCCAATCCTTGGATGACTCATCTGTCACTTCAACTTGAGACATGGCTTCTTGAGTTGACTTGACTGATTCTCCACACAGCTGATTCACAGCTGATACATCTTCAGTTGACTTCTTGACCTTCCTTCTTAGCCATACTCTACTATCTTGCAGCAGAGTCTTCACTTTAGTCTTCAGTTGACTTCTTGTATTTTCAGGCGTAGCTGACTTAACTCAGCTTTTCAGCCCTATCTATTACAATGTAAATTACAAGGAAAATGGGGTGCCAACTTTCTAGTTTAAGTTTTACATGGTATCATCAAAATCTACAAAATAAATTTCCTAACAATTTTCCCCTTTTTGATGATGCCAAAACTTAAAACATTCAATGAAATGTAAAAATCAAAGATACATACAGACAATACAGTAACAAAGAATGTATGCTTGAATAGATCGTATTATTGATCATAGTATTCTTGTTCTTTACATTGCTGTTTACAAATGGTATCATAGCATTCTTGTCTAAACAAAACACATATCTATGCTAAGATACAAGAATAAATAAAAAGTGAAATATTACAGGGAAAATCACTAAGTATTACAAATGACTTACAAATATGTATTTACATAAGTAATATACATGAAGGGTTCACAGCAACACTTCAACGCCTTTGCTGCCTCCTTCTTTCTTCTTCAGCTATGTCGAAGTCATCAGCTCTCTTTCTTTTTCTTTCTTCTTCTGCAACTCTGCTTCTTTCTTTTCATAAGCTCTTTTAGAGGCATCATCCCTCCGCTTTCTCTCGAGCCATAGCTGAGTTTGCCTTTCGTTCTCTTCTTCCTGTCTTCTTATAGCCTCTGCATTCTTCCTTGCCATTTCCAGATTTGCCACTTCATCATACCCAGCCCATTAGATCCTCCCCTTCTTTCCAGGATCTACATATTCAATATTCTTGGGTTTTGGACGAGGTCGAGAACCTCTTCCACCACCACTTCTTCCTCTTCCTCTGGGTGTGTACTGCACGGGAGTCTTCTGCTTACCAGCTGAGTGGCTGCTGGTAGTCTGCTGCTTTTCAGCTTCTTCACACAATGTAAGACCTATCTCCAAGTACAGATCCAGGCTTGGGCTAGTGACATCCCTTGGAAATAGCCTTCGGATTCGAGCGTCTTGAATTGTTCAACAGATCTCGGCTCGGATCCATTGTCAGGTATAACATCTTGATCCTTCCCTGCTGGAATGCCACCATATTATTATAGCACTTCTAGAACGCGGGCATCCTGCTTTTTAGAAATCTCCCCAATCCCTGCTTCAATGATTATTCTCTTCTCCAACATTGGCACATCAGAGTGCTCAATGGGTAGGGTTACGAGGAGTTTGCTCAAGATGGAGGCAATAATTTTACCCTGCTGAGGGGTTTCAACAATCATTAAAGTAAGATCTTTCGAACGTTCCTCCTTAGCTGTTTTCCCCTTCTTCACAGATGCAATCTTCTCCGCTGCAGATTCCTTCAACTTTTCTTCTTTTAAGTTCCTTAGGGACTCCTCTTCCCCCTTTTCGGAATCATCAAAGGAAAGAGGGACCACAGGGAACATGCCTGCGAGCATGAAGTCGAGTCTGCTTAGAGCTGAATTCTGTTTGGAGTCTACTGCTGCATAAGCTGTTCGAAATTCTGAGTGAGTTGCCTTGGACTCGGCTACCACCAACTTCATTTCAGCCATGAGCAGGCTGAATTTGTCATTCATTGTTTCCTCAAGCCGCATAATTTCTTTTCTCTGGAATTCTTGTAGCAGATCCATTTCAGTCTTGTGAGACTCGTGTAGCCTTTCGATATACGCCTGTATCCTTTGCTTGAGATCGGCGTTATCAGCTATCAAGACGAGCATTCTGCCATATAGTGCTTTGAAATAATGAACTTGTTCAAGTCGCATGGTAGATTGCTGTTGAGACCATTCTCTGATCTGTACTACTATCCCTCTCAAGTCAGCATTGAGGGTAACATCCCTGTTGTCCAGTCTTAAGTCGAGTTGCCTGATGTCTTTCAATCTTCTCAATCTCTTCACAGTTTTTCTTGAAGACCTCACGAATCTCAGCTGTCTCACTTGATTCTGCTGCAGGCCACTCTTCATCAAAGTTGAACTCAGCTGGAACAATGGTGTCAGTGGGAACGATTGGATCCTCTCTCACAGTGAATCTTCGTTGTTGAGCGGCAGTCTCTTCTTCTAACTCTGGTAGGATCGGCGTGAAAGGAAACATCTCGTAAAAGGCATCATCGCACATATATGGGATGGTTTGTGAGGTTTGTGTCTGCGATGACGGAGCTGGTGGAGTCGTTACTACTGCAGCTAAGGAAGCCTGCGCAGATGACTCGGTTTCAGCTGGGGCTTTAGGATTGCTTTGCCCAACTGACTGAGCCTCAGCTGTCTTAACAACTTCTTCGGTCTCAACGGATTTTTCTAAGTGAATTACTGGTTCCTCTGTTGCATCATCAGCATCATCGGATGATGATGAGACCCGTGGGATTGGCTCATCATCGGGATTAAATTTTTGACGAGCAGCTTTGTCACTTAGCTAGCTCTTAGTTTTGAGAAGATCCTCAGCTGGGTCCGAAGGATTTGCAATCGGAGTGGACTCAGATTCATCTTCAGACCCCAAGAATGATACTTCAAGGTTCTCCTGGGAGTCATGAAGTGCGCTTATCTTCTGTTCTATTTCACCGCTGTGAACTGGAGGAATGTTCTATATCTCTTCACCCTTACCTAGAGAAGTCTCAACCTCCCTTAGGCCTTCAATACCTCCAGCAGACTCAACTGTTGCTAAGCCTTTAACGTTCCCTTCGACAGTCTCAACTGTCTTAGGGTCTTCTAAATTCCCTTCGACAGTCGCAGCTGTCTTAGGGTCTTCAACCATGGCATCCATAGGAGTCTTAACCCCTTGGATTGCACTTTCATTGCCTAGAGTGTTAACTCCCGGAGCATCTCCATCATGTGTCATTAGCCTTCAAAGCAGTAGACATTTCAGCTGGGACAGACTCAACTGTCCGAACTTTGTCAATGTCACTCTGCTGAGGTTCTTTTTCTATTTCCACTTTGCCTCCTTGCTTCAAGTTGGAGTCTTCCACAGCATCCTCCAACCCCGCTGTGGTGGAGAGAGCTTCCCCCTCAGCTGGCGCACCAGCTGAGTGACTAACATTGGGGTAACTCTGCTCCTGACTCGCGGCCTTTTTCCTTTGTGTGCTCAGCCGCTGGGGCAGGTGGTAATACACCTTCTTCAGGGGTTGGCTCAACTTGGGTGCCCAAAATCCCGGTGTCATTGCGTGCCCTTGGATCCATCATCCGATTATGCGGGGGCGTGGGCTGCGGCGACGGCCCGATGCAATGTGTTGTGCCACTCCCAGAGGATCGGTCTGTAGGAGAGATTGAGACGACTCTCCTGGTCCTTCAAACAATTGCTGCTCATGCATTAGCCTAGATTACCTTAGAGTCTGCTGCATGTCTGACTTCTCTGCTGCAGCAGTGGGATCCTCATCAATTTCAGAGTACACATTGAGATGTGTATGAGTGTGGTCGAGAGAACAAGTAAACTCGCACATCTTGGCTTTCTCAAGAGTTTGTGCTTCCTCGGCTGCTTTTTCTTTTTCTTTATCCCTAATGATGTGAAGAATATCCATGCAATTTTCTTCATCAAGGGCCTGTAGCATAGTGGTAACACCGAGAAATTGCAGCAATTCCTCTTATTCTTCGATATACTCAGGGTGAGAAAACTGCACCCTTAAGTGATCAAGTTTCCATGCCCTCCACTCTCGTAGGCTCCTCTGGATGTATGGATATAGTGGAGAGTACATGATTATATCATCATCATCATCTTCATCTTCTTGTCCTTTTTTTCAGGAATTGAAGGAAAGAGACTCTGCTGCTCCTCACCTTCAGCAGCATCAGTAGCAGGTGGAGAGACAACCTTTTCAACTGTATGTTTAGTTGTCTATGCTGCTTTACTTCCCTCAGCTGTCTGACGTACAACTGTGTCTTCGGATGGTATCTGCTGCACATCATTACCAGACTTAGCAGATTCATTAACGACTTCAGGAGACTACTCTTCCTGAGTTTCAGCAGTCTCAACTTCTTTTGCTGGCTAAGTAGAGGATTCAACCTTCTGCTTCTCAAGGTCAGAATGCTTGACCAGCCTTCTTTTTCTTTGATGAACCAGAGGAACTTCTGGTTCAGATTCAGTGGTTTCATCACCGGTGGGGACTTGGGTATCCTTCTTGGAAGAAGTTGCCTTCCTCGACTTGGCAGTCCTCTTCTTCCTTATGGCTGGAGAAGGGATTTGGGGTTCCTTCTCAGCCTCTGCGGCAGGGGCAGGAGATTCGGCTGCACGGGCAGACAACTCAGCTGCAGGGGCAGGTGCTTTCTTGGACTTTGCTATGGGAGCCTTCTTTATCTTAGCTGCTGGGGCAACTTTCTTCTTCGGGGAAGGGATAGCAGTTGTGTCTTCGGGGTCAGCTGATTCCCCCTCACTTGTGTCAGCTCTCTTCACATGAGCTCTCTTCTGGGCATCTGAAAGATTTGCCTGAACATTCTCTTGTTCACGTGAAACGGTTTGCCATGGCGAAGGGCAACACCTTTCACATCCATCAAGTGGCCAATTACAAGACCATATCCAAGTGATCCTCCAAAGGATCCATCCTCCTTAAAGGTCTTGTTCACCTTTTTGCCCGCATGATCGCAACCATGACGATCAACTTAGTCTTTGACAGTTGGTTGAAGCTGCCAAACTTCATATTGATACACTGAGATGACATCCATCTGCTTATGATAGTCGTCCTTCAGCAGTTTCTTGCCAGTTGTGTAGACTACCTTAGCAGCACACTCTGGTTTGGCTACTTCTTTCCAAGCAGCAGCCAAGTCTACACCAGCTTCATGTATCTCCTTTATGCCTTCCGACGGCAACAAGCAGTGCTCAGCAAGGTCCTTAGCACTTATTATGATGTCCTTGCGGTGGACAGAAAACTTGATTCCTTCGTCCTGCACCTCCGCGTTTACGTAGAACATTGCTACCTCCTCAAGGTAGGTGTGGGAATACTCCACGGTTAGAAAAGCCTTGAGACCTGACTTTTCTAGCATTTCAGCAATTTTTAGAACAAGGGTTTCATCAGAACCCTGCTTCACCATTCCTTCGAAGTCAACTAATTATCCTGAGTGGATTTGCTTGGAGAGCTTGACATAGTCGATCATTGGTGCCATTTTCAGTGAGTTTTACCAATTAAAAATTGTAGAACGTGCTTGAGAATACTTAGGGTTTTCGAGAGAAGAGAGAACTTGCTTGCCTTTTGCTTTGAAGATGAACAGGTTTCGAGGGGAAGAGAAAGATCAAAACCGTATATATAAGGGTTATGAAAGGGCATGTCTTCAGATTTTGAATTTTGATCGAGATCAACGGCTTAGATTAGAACGTCAAAACGGCATTTAATTCCTCACATTTAATGCGGCAGCATTTATATCCAATCATATACTTACCGTGCAGCTTTTTACTGTGCCCATCATTATTACGCTAACGTCATCCTTAAAAACATTCCCGCTAATGTAAAACGACTGCGTTTTTGTCACTTAGTTCATAAATGACTTAGCTTATATCAAATATGACTTTACTCTGCTTTTCTCTTTTTATTAAGTGACTCAGCTGTTAGCTAACTCGATACAGCTGACTTTCCGACATGGCTATTTCACTTGGCTGATTTGTGAAACTTGCTCTTTTCTCATTTTCTCATCGACTATCTCTGCTGATTGAGTCTTCTGAGTGTTAACTCAGCTCAATTAACCCTAGCTCATTCTTAAGCTCTTCAAATCTCGATTCACATAGGGGCTTAGTGAATATGTCAGCTAACTGCTTATCAGTTGAGATAAATTCCAAAGTGATGTCTTTCTTTTCAACATGATCTCTTATAAAATGATATCTGACATCAATGTGCTTTGTTCTTGAATGCAACACAGGATTTTGAGTGATTGCAATAGCACTAGTGTTATCACACATAATTGGAATCTCTTTTTCTTTAATCTCATAATCTCTCAGCTGCTGTCTCATCTACAAGACTTGGGCACTACAACCGCCCGCAGCTATGTATGTACTGTCACCATGTGGATGTGGCTATCAAATTTTGCTTTTGCTAAACCAGAAACCAATCTATTTCCAAGCATTTGACATGTACACAAGTACTCTTCCCAACTCTACATCCAAAGATAGTCCGAGTCCGAGTAACCAATAAGCTTGAATCCACCTTCCTTTGGATACCATAAGCCAACTTCCGGCATCCCTTCAAATACCTTAGGATTCTCTTAGCTGCATCAAAGTGGATCTCCTTTGGTGCGATTGAAATCTTGCACATACACCTCTTGCAAAGGTGATGTCCGCCTCTTTGGTCATTAAGTAGAGCAATGAACCAATGAGTGCTCTATATCCGGTTTGATCTACTGATCTTGCCATCCGCATCCATGTCCATCTTGACGATGTGTTCATTGGTATTTTCACGTAAGACTTCTCTTCCATACCAAATTTCTTCATTAAATCTCCGATGTATTTTGTTTGACTTATGAAGGTTCCATCCTTCAATTGCTTGACTTGAAGTCCAAGGAAGAAAGTCAGCTCTCCCATCATGCTCATCTCAAATTTTCCTTGCATGAGGTTTGAGAACTTATCACACACTCTTTATTTGTGGATCCAAAATGATGTCATCCACATATATTTGAACAAGCAACATACTCTCTCCATCTTGAATTACAAGAGTGTTTTGTCCACTTTGCCTTTGGTGAATCCATTGTCAGTTAGAAATTGAGACAATGTATCATACCATGCTCTTGGTGCCTGTTTCAATCCATATAATGCTTTCTTGAGCTTGTACACTTCGCTCAAAACCTGGAGGTTGTTCAACATAGACTTCTTTCTCTAGCAGTCTATTTAGAAATGCACTCTTCACATCCATTTGATACACAGTGAAGTTCTTATGTGCAGCATAGGCAAGAAACATCCTTATTGCTTCCAATCTTGCAACATGAGCAAAGGTTTCATCAAAATCTATTCCCTCTTCTTGTCAATACCATTTGGCTACCAATCTTGCTTTGTTTCTCACCACAGATCCTTCCTCATTCATCTTGTTTCTGAAAACCCATTTTGTGCCAATAACATTTTGATGGGTTGGCCTCTGCACCAAATCCCATACCTTGTTCTTTTCAAATTGATTCAGCTCTTCTTGCATGGCTTGAATCCAATGTGTGTCATCCAATGCTTGAGACACATTTTTTGGATCTATTTGGGAAATAAAACAAGTAATAATTGTTTCATGAGCAGCTCTGGATATGGGTCTTATGCCATCTCTTACATCTTCAATTACTAACTCTGGTGGATGGTCTCTCAGCCATCTCACATCAGGTTGGAGCAAGTCAGCTGAATTCAGCCGTCTCGCAGCTAAGTTGTCTTGAATAGCTCTTTCATCTTCATTCAGCTGTAGACTTTCCAGTTGTCTTTGAGATTCAGCTATCTCATCTTCATCTTGGTTGATTGCTCTTACTTCAGCTTCAACATAAGGACTCTTCTGCATAGTTGGCTGATTCAACTTGTCAGCTAACTCTTCAAAGTCTTCTCCATTCACATTGGGTTCATCAAAAACCACATGGATAGACTCTTCTGTGACCATAGTACTCTTGTTCAGCACTCTATAGGCTTTTCTCTCAGCTGAGTATCCCAAAAAGATACCTTTATCAACTTTAGCATCAAAAGCCTTCAAATTATCCTTGCCGTTGTTATGGATGAAGCATTTGCATCCAAATATCCCGAACTACCCAACATGGCCCTTGCAGCTTCTTTGAGAGTTATGTTCCTTCTTTTTGCTACTCCATTCTGCTGTGTAGTTCTTGCTGCAGATAACTCATGAGCAATACAATTTTCAACACAATACTGAGTAATTATCCCATTGACAAACTCAGCTCCTCTATCAGACCTTTTCTTTATAATGGTTTGGCTTTTTTTATTTTGAACTCTTTTCATCAGCTGAGGTAACTTCTGCAATGTTTCCCTCTTTTTGCACATGAAGATTGTCCATGTATATCTTGAATAATCATCTACCACCAATAAAGTGTATTTCTTTCCACTTTGCTGGCTGGTTCAACTGGACCAAATAGATCCATATGCAACAGATGTAATATCCTTATTGAAGAAGGACTTGGCTTATCCTTGAATGAAGATTTTATTTGCTTTCTCATCTGGCATGCATCACATACGCTCTCTTTCTTGTACACTGAGTCTGGCAATCCTTATACAAGATGACTCCTTGCAAGCTTGTTGATTGTCTTGAAATTCAGATGACTCAACTTCTTGTGCCACAGCCAACTTGATTCGGCTGTGCTCGTTGCTAACAGACAAATGCTTGGTGTAGCAGTAGACTAATCTACCACATACATATTCTTCTGTCTTGATCCTTGCAGCACTATTTCATTTGATTCAGCATCCTTGATCTGGCACACTCCCATATTGAATCCAACATTATAGCCCTTGTCACAGAGTTGGCTGATGCTTAGCAGGTTGAAGTTGAGACCTTCAACATAAGCAATATCTATGATTTCCAATCCATTCTTCTTGATAGATCTTGTGCCTTTGATTTCCCTTGTAGCTTCATTTCCTCCAAATATGACTTTTGCACCTCTAATCTCCTTGAATCTTGACAGATTTTTCTTGTTTCCTATCATATGTCTGGAATAGCCACTACCTATGTACCAGGTTCCTTGGCACTTAGTTGTTTCTTGAACCTGCAATCAAGGAAATTAATTTTTAGGTACCCATACTTGCCTGGGTCCTGAGGGGTTAGTGATATAAGATGATCCAACCAACCTATAGCCAAGGTACTTGACTCTAAGAGGTTGCCATCTATCAGTACCGTAATCATAGTGCACATTTGCAAATTGCTTGGGAGTTTTAGGTTCATACAGCTGTCTCTTTTGTCTGTATGCCTGTGTGTGTGTGTGTTTTAGCAACTGCTTTCTTGGGATATTTGTGATATTTCTGTGTGTAGTGCCTGGGTGCATATGTGTACTGATAATAGCTCTTTTCCATTTGGAATGACCTTTGCTGAGGTTTAAGTATTTGCCATTTAGGCTTGTATTCCATTGGTCTTTGCTGATATTTTAAATTGTACCAATCAGCTTGGTTTGGATAGTTTCTACCACTCCCATCATATGTATTTCTCTAATGAAATTTCTGGGGTTTCTGGTAGCTCTGTTTGCTCTTTACAGATCTGTTTGGAGTTTGCTGAGGAACTCGGTTGGATTTCTTCTCAGCTGTCCTCTCAGCATACTCAACTGGCTGTTTTCCTTTCCCTTTATATCTAGGGCCAGTTTGTTTGTGATTGTGCTTACGAGTGAATGTGGGTGAAACATTGGTGTTTTGGATTTCTGAGATGCTTTATTGCTTGAAGATCCTTTTTTCCAAAATCACTCTTGGAGCTTCACTATGCACAAAGGAATTGAATCTTATGCCTGTCTTATCTCCACATTCCTTTTGACTCATGATAAGGTCATCCAATGATTTGCATTCCTTTGTAAATGAGGCAATCATATTCTTGAGGTCTTTTTCCCTCTTTTCTATAGCAGCTATTTTTGCTATCATTTTGGCATTTTCAGCCATCAGCTTTGTGTTCTCATCAGCTATGTGACTTTGAGTACTCAGCTCCTTAGTCAGCTGTGAGTTTTGGCTTTTGAGCTGTTTGTTTTCCTCATTTAGAAGTGTGTGTGAGGATTTAATGTGCTCAAAATCTTTCATCATTTTGCCTAATGAATCATAAAGATCAGTGGGTGATGAAGTGTGTGTATCACAGTCACTATCACTTGAATCTGAATGAGATGAGTTAGAGTGTACCTCATCTTCTTCTTGGTTTGGTTGATCTTGTTCTTTAGCCATGAGACAGATCATGGCTTCTTCTTCAGAATCACTTGAGTAGTCAGCTTCACTACTCTCTGAGTCTGATGCTTCTTTAGACATAATTGTCTCAGCAGTCTTAGTAGCCAACATGGCTTTCTTCTTTTCCTGTATTCTTTCTCTGAAGACTTTTCTTTCTTTTTCATTCCTATATTTGTTGACTGGTGGATAGGAACAATCAACTGCAAATCAACTGCAAAATGTCCTAGTTGTCTGCAGTCCCAACACAGATTCTCAGCTCTTTGACCAGCTCTCTCTGTTCTTGGGTTATCAGCTCTCTTGGGTGGCCTATCTTCCCTTGACTTAGAGGGAGCTGAATGTCTCCTGGAGGTTTCACCCTTGTTTCTTTTATAGTTCTTATTGAAGAACTTGTTGAATCTTTCAACCATTAGGGCAATCTCTTCCTGGTCTATGGCTTTCTTTGGTTCAGCTCTCTTCCCATCCTTGACTACCAGTGCAGCTGTCTTGGGTACAACTGTCTCCTCTTGCTCTTTTCTTATCAGATCAAACTCATAGGCTTTGAGGCTGAGAATAGTTCAAGGTTAGATGTCCCTGAGAGGTCCATGGAATATCTCAGAGCCATAGTCTTCATTTCCCATTCAACTGGGAGGCTCCTCAAGATCTTCATACACATCTCATTTTGTGTGTATTCCTTCCCAAGAGCTGAAAGCTCATTTGTGATCTCAGTGAATCTGGCATCCAGCTGGTCCATGGATTCACCTGCAAACATTTTGAAATTTTCAAATTTTTTAACAGCAACAGACAATTTATTTTCTTTAATTTGCTCTGATCCTTCTGTCCGCCTTATTTTTTTAGCTTCACCGCAAGTGTACGGTGCAATTTATAGAATAGGGTTAGCAAGGTCGAATCCACAGGGACTAATAAATTAATGTACTAAGTACTGGATTGTAATAGCCTTATTTTTATCTAGACGATCGAAATTGAGAGGTATTGATTTTATAAACTAAAGCAGAAATTTATCCTAAAAAAAACAAAGCAAAGAGCAATTGAAAGATCAAGTATGAATGAATGGATTCCTGGGTTATGGTTTCAATTAATATCCCACTTTTATTCTCAGATTAAGCAAACCAAGGTTAAACGTATTCTTCTCTATAGACTAATCACCAAAGTAATTTACCCTCTCTCTCGAGATGTATGTAAAAACGTTGATTGGAATATCTATGCTAGCATCTCTACTCAACATGAGATATCCAACTCCCAAAAGTTCAAAAGATTATAAGGTCTCACAAATATTCACAGACTTCTCAATCATGCAATCTATTTGTGCCAAGTACTCAAGATCTAGTATTGAAACTCATCGATTAGAATTATGAATCAATACATCAAACAAGTTTAAATCAAAGGCCTTTTGATAAAACAAGAATTAAAGCAAAGTACTTGAATATAGGAACAAAACATTAACTTCAATTATTATTAATCATCAAATAAAAGTGTTTATTAACCTACTCCCAAACCCGGGAATCACCAAGTGTTTAGCCAGACATCGAAGATAAACAATTCTTAGACAAATTATTCATGATCAAAATCTAACTAATTGAAATAACGATACGATGGAATGAGTGAACTCGGGGACGATGACAATCTCTCGATCTATCTTCAATCCTCGAAGGTGTGGTTGCGGTCTTGATCGATCTCTCGAAGTTTCCGGTGGAAAACTGCTATTCTCTCTGGTTTCTAGGGTAAAATTAAGCGTGTCCCTGTTTGTGGCCGCCCCGGGTCTATTTGTACTTTGTTTGGGTCGAAACCTAGTTGAAAACGAGTCAAACTCTGTTTTTCCCACAGAGGAGCACAGGCCGTGCCACATGGCACGCCCAGCCCGTACTGGGTGCCGCACGGGTTGTCAAAAGTCTACAGGAGGCACGGGTTGGCCGTACTGGTAGCCGAACTTTGGGTCTTCACTTTTAGGTTGAGCACGGGTCGTGCTAGGGAGCACGCCCTGCCCATGCTCACCTATAGCAATGCGTACTCGACTGTGTTCTTCCGTTTTTCGCACGGTTCGTCTGACTTCTTCTCGACTCAACTCCAAACATCGTTGTTAGGAAATTTATTGTTTAGATTTTGATGAATGCCATGTAAAACTTAGAATAGAAAGTTGGCACCCCAATTTTTGTTGTAAAATGCATTGTAATAAATAGAGCTGGCCAAGCTGAGTTAAGTCGGCTACGCCCTAACATGCAAGAAGACAATCAAGACTAGAAGGAAGACTCATTGCGAGACAAATGAGTATGACAGAGAGAAGAGTAGACGGGAACTCTCATCAAGAAGCAATCGAGATGCGGTGAGTGGAGTATCGGTCAAGTCAACTCGAGAAAAGCCAAGTGACAAGAGTCACCCAATGATTGAAACCGACTCTAAGTCACCTGGGAAAGCAAAGAAATGCAGTCAAGTCGAGATAATCGTAAAAGATCCGTTGCAAAATCAAGAGAATTACTTAAACAAGTAATATCTCCATACCACCTTTCTCGGAGTGCTCAATCCCGGCGTGCAAAAGGAATAAACCAATGGGAAGCACTACACCGTGTCGAACTACGAAAAGGTGAAAGAACAATTCATACGAGGAAATGGCAATTCCAAGGATCGCAACAAGACAAGCCAACGACGCAAGTGACTTTCAAAAATAAGCCTATCTCTTCAACGGGCAAATTTTTGAAAGATTACTATAAAAGGCCGAGGAGTTTATTTGAGAAAAATAAGATATACATGACACATAAGTGACACGAGAGATACAAGTCACAGACCTGAACTAAAAATGTTCAAGCAATTATTAGAAAATCTGAAACATTCTCAATCCTCAAGCCTACACTACGAAGAACATCAATCCAACACTCACCTGTTAAGGAAAGATAACTTCAATCAGTTGAAGAGGAAAATACTGAAAAATCAAGGGGTCTACATTCCACGAAGGATTGTAGGAAGGTTCAAGGTCGAACCAAGTCTTAAGCTTTTGGAGGGCTTCGTGATCAAATCCAAAGAGCTTGAGCAAGTGAGTCAGTAGTAGCAAAGCACCCTGTGAAGAAGCCGAGTCGTGCGAGAAGCCACCGTGAGTGATCAAGGTGTCTCCAGGTCGAGTCCCAAAGGATCAAGTCACCGTGTGTGATCAAGACTTGTATCCGGACTGTTACCACTTTGTATACTAATCATTACCTAGTGGATTCCTCCAGGAGTTGGAGAAGAGAGGAGTAGAAGAATTACCCCATCTTGAACCTCTATAAAAATTCCATTGTGTCATTTACATTTCAAAGACTTTAATTTCTCGCATCTTAATTGTTTAATTCTGTGACATATTTGCTATCCACTTGATAATTTATAAGTACTAAACCAAGCTCTAAATTCTTGCTTAATCAAACTTAAGGGTGTTAAGTCTTCCAATAAAAAACAAAACCACGATCGAGTTAATTTACGACCAACAATGAGTTATTCCATCAACAGCTCGGTTGAGTGCATTGAGAGATTTAACTCTCTTGAGTGACTAAATTGATCGTCCATCAAGGACACAGCTGTGTAGTATCAACTCTGTATATTTAAAAGGACTAAATCGGAAATTTGGTAAGGTTTATTCAACCCCCCCTTCTAAACCTTACACTTACACCCCTTGGGACCTACAATCGTACTTCACATTAAATATTGGTGATTGCAATGCTCCGAATTGTTGCCAAAGTGCTACAATTAACGATAAATTCCTACAAAACGAGCAAAGCGTAATCTTTTTCCACAAAAAATGGAATATAACCCTATTTATTCGTGATATGCATGCATATCAGCATATTCTAGCCAAGATTAAGCCCAAAATACATGCAAAATACGTGTAAATCAAACCCCCAAACTTAAACTATTGACAGTCCAGGTCAACACTTTAAAAACAAGACAACACAAATGGAGTAAAGAAGAGCAACTCAAGAGCACCGCATCACAATTCATGTCATCTATCCATAGACATCAAGCACAAATCAACCAAGTTTCAAAGAGCTAACACGGAGCACAAGTTTATAAAAATCATGGTAAAATACTTCAAATCACGCCTCTAAGGGATAAAGTGTATACTCTACTCACTAGAATGATAAGGGACGTGTATTCGCTCAAATCATATCAATCTTGAAGAATTACCATATGCTTGCAAATCGTCTCACATCTCTGCCACTCGTTTGTATGCAATTCACAAATCATAAAGGACTTTATTTAAGGTTGTAATGAAGGCTCTTTGGTTAAGGTAGGGAAATATGGATAAAGTAACTCAACTCGAGCGGATAGATTTTTAAACACATTGTTTTTCTCAAACCATTTTTCTAATTCAAATCAACTATGTACTCCCAATCGCCTTATATCCTATCACTTCTCTCTTTCTCCCTTCTTTTTCATACACATCATTCCCCTTCGCCTTACATCACAATTCTCAGCCTATTTTTCACTTCTGGCTTACTCACTTTTTACAGTTGATTTTTTTTTTCGACTCCTTGTGAGTATTTTTTTCACTTTTTCCTCCATTTTTTTTATCCCCCAAGCACCCAACATCTACACATTTTCTAACTTCTTGATACCCATTCATTCAACCCTTTATTCATCCCCTTTTACTCAACGCTATACGCTTAAGCTTAGGGTAACAGATATATCACATAAAGTTCGAAGGCTTGAAATGCGGCTATAAAACAAATCAGGTAATAGGCTCAAATTGGCTAACTAGGAAAGTCAAATATCATAAGGTAGGCAAAAAGGCTTGAAAGGCTTAACAAAAATGGCCTAAAATCATCTTCATGAATGCATACAACATGTGACTTTGACGGACATACCAGAGCAAGTTCTAGAATTCAAATCAACATGAATGACACACTCAATCACAAACAAGACTGCATAATATGAAAGCAGTAAAGGCTCAAAAGCTCACAGGCTTGTAAGTGCATAATTCAAAGTATGTTAACCATGATCCAATAATCACATGCTCCATATTAACTATTCTCAACCCGGTCAACTCACACTCAACATCCAATTCGAAACAACACCAACCAATCCGGAAATGCTCCCAAGATCAAGATCACAATCAACACACCAAACACACAATAGCGGTCAACTCACTCTCTAACAACTAGGAAAGCAATAAACGTGCTAAAGTGATAAACATGCTAAAACCATTAAAAAAATTCAAACATCTGATGCAATGCAACCTATATGCTCTAAATACAACTAAATGAATGCAAACGCCACACCCATCAATAAAATTACTACCTCCCCCCCCCCAAACTTGAATGACATTATAGCGCATAGAAGAGAAGGTAGAATTTCAAAAAAAAGTGTGGATATGACCTGGATTACTGTGGGGGTGGCGGCGGAAAGTGGCCCTGGGAGATATGCCAATTTTGAATTTGATGCAACATCTGCAATATCTCCAACTCCCGCTGCTCTTGGGCTTGGTACCACAAGTCCTGAGCTTGGTACCTTTGTTCTTGCTCTGCTCGGAAAGCACTGAAGTCGTCCCTATGCTGGCACAAGCTTTCCTTAAAAGAACAAAATTTGTCATGATCGTACTGTCCCCCACGCTCCTCACCATGGTGGGAGCTCTCTGGAATATCGGGCCGCCCTACTCGAAGCCTCCCTGCTGGAAGCCCTGCTCGAATCCCCTCTCGTGCCTATCATACTCCTGCGCCTCCATCACCAAATCCTCTTCATCGGGTAACCCGACTACCCTTCTCCTTTTTCGTGCAGTTAGGCCGTCCATGACCCTGATATGAGCCTCAGAGTGCAGGAGCCAATTAATTTGATTGTCTACCACAACAGTGAGCTGTGGGTTAGGGAGAGGGAAAGCAGACCCGACTTTTTGTTGAAAACAGAGGATATGCTCCTCTTCAGTGATAATTTTCATGGTGCGAAGGGCTTGCATGTTGACGCTATGACTGCCATCTATCGGCTCCATGTGGCTCATGTCAACCCCAAATTGTCGAGCAATGGGGGTGATCATTCCCCCAATTAATATTATCCCCGTGTCCTCTGAGAGATATAAACGGCATGGTCCACGAAGTTTGCCGCCATATTATAAGGGGTGTGAGTGAGCATACACCAAAGTAGGTATAGCTTTCTCACTTGCATACCCCCGTTGTTGTGGCGAGCAAACACGAAATGGGCCGTCGCTTTTTGTATGTAGCGGAATATGGGGTTGCGGAGTGACGAGGCCTTGGATGAGTGCGCCGCATATTGCATTAGGCTAGTTTCTGGGGTTTCAGTCAACATTCGCCAGAATTCACGCGAGTTGTAATTGGCGACGGGCTGGTATGGGGCGTTTGATGGTACCCCAAAAATCTGGTTCAGTTCGACGATGGTGACATTCCTCCAAACGTTGCCCAATCTGAAACTGATTTTCTGGGGTTCATTCCTTACTCGCGTCTCCGTAACGTATACTATGCTCAAGAACTCGAGAGCGAGTGTTTTGAATGTCGGCCACCACCCTTGCATGAAAGCGGTCCATCCTACTCGTTCAAATATTGGCCACACCTCCTCATGTATCCCGAGAGCTCAGGTACACTCATCGTCGGCATAACGTGAAGGTGTGAATGTATGAGTGATCAGCCGGTTCCATTTTTCCATCAATTCTGGCTCTGTGAAGGTGAATCCATAAGCTAAGGGGATATTTGGATCAATCTCCCGAGTGGGTCTCCTCAGACGTCCACCCCGACCTCTTTGTGGTTCAGCCATTTGTTTGAATTAGTACCTAGCAAAACAATCGTGAGAATCCATACGTGCCAAGTAAATGAACGATGAATTACATACAACAATGAGTGTAAGGCCTAGTGTCTCATCTCAACAATTCAATTTATCTCCAACAACAATATAATTGCAGAGAATCATAGTTACTAGCACCCTAAATAATCGAGCTTATGCATAATTCATCATGTAATCAACCAAAATCATCCTAATTCCTCAACCCATAAGGTGTTCGATAAAATGCCCAATAGAAAATTTCAATCAAATACATAGCAAAATATCATACAAGCATCATATATCAACCCTAATCCTCAAGAAATTCGACATAAAAAGTGCAATTCATACCTTAAATCCCAAGAATTTGAAGAGAGTTGGATTTTGAAACCCTAGGTCCTTTCTACCCCAAATCCGTGCTTCCAAGCAATTTCACAAGTGAATTTGTGTTTAGAGTAGTGTGGGAGGTGAGTAGTGATGGTATTCTAGGAGAATTTTCGAAAACATTTGGAGGGGGGTCGATTTGTGTGTGTGTCTGCGCGAGGGATGGTGAGATTGTGTGAAAGAATACCCCTCTGCCCGACTTATTACTGCCCCAGCCTATGGGCGCACGGGCCGTGCCAAACGGCACAGACAGCCCGTGCTAGGGGCCGAACAATTGACCCCAATGTCTGGAAAGAGCACGGGCCGTGCCAAACGGCACGGGCGGCCCGTGCTAGGGGCCGAACAAAAACTCCCCAGGTGCGGGTACAGCACGGGCCGTGCGCATTGCGCACGGGCTGCCCGTGCTAGGTGCCGTAATTTGTTTTTCGATTTTTCAGTTTTTTTTAGATAAAAATAGGGAAAACTTCTAACCTATGAAAGCAATTAAATCATAACTTAGAAAAGGAAAAAAAACAAACCAAGAAAACATGGGAAGAAATAAAACAGCAAAACCATTGGGTTGCCTCCCAACAAGCGCTAAATTTAACCTCTATAGCTTGACGCCTGTTTAGTCGGTCACGACTCTAGCAAAGTAAGGCGTGTCACCTCTTCCTTTTGATCTCGGCTCAAGTAATGCTTGATCCTCTGGCCATTCACCATGGATGTCTCCCCATCTCAGCTCAGCAACTCCACTATTCCCAGAGGATTTAACACCTTCTTTATCACAAACGGCCCCGACCATCTAGACTTAAGTTTTCCTGGAAAGAGTTTAAGATGCGAGTTAAATAAAAGGATTTGTTCACCCAGTAAAAACTCTCTCTTATTTATCATTCGATCGTGCCATCTTTTGGTTCGCTCCTTGTAAATCCGAGAATTTTCATAGGCTTCATCCCGGAATTCCTCCATCTCATTTAAGTGCAAGAGCCTAATCTCTGCCGCTGCTTGGAAGTCAAAATTTAACTTCTTCACAGCCCAAAACGCCTTATGCTCCAATTCGACGGGCAAGTGACACGATTTCCCGAACACTAGCTAATACGGTGATATGCCCAATGGTGTCTTGTATGCAGTCCGATATGCCCATAATGCGTCATCTAGCTTCATGGCCCAATCCTTCCGATTTATATTTACCGTTTTCTCCAAAATCTGCTTAATCTCTCGATTGGCTACCTCTGCTTGCCCGTTTGCTTGTGGATGGTATGCTAATGCCACCTTATGCTTGACTCCATACTTCACAAGTAAAGTGCTCATTAATTTATTCACAAAGTGTGACCCCCTATCGCTAATGAAAGCTCTCGGGGTTCCAAACCGAGTGAATATATTTTTCTTTAGGAATTTGCACTGCTCGCGCATCATTGGTCTGTGTCGGGATTGCCTCAACCCATCGAGATACGTACTCCACTACAAGTAGAATGTATTGATAACCCGACGAAGATGGGAAGGGGCCCATGAAGTCAATCCCCCACACATCAAAGAGTTCAACCTCCATCACATTGGTCATGGAAATCTCATGTCGCTCGAGATGTTCCCCATCCACCGCACCTATCACATTGCATAAATAGATAGCAATCATTAGATAACGTAGGCGAAGATAAACCACTTTGTAATACCTTTGTCGCCGCATTTATTGGTCAAGTGTCCCCGGAAGGTGAAGAATGGCACTATTGTAGAACTCCCTCCCACTCTTCTTGAGGTACACATCGTCGAATGATGGTGTCTGCGCACCTCTTAAAGAGCAAAGGGCCATCCCACATGTAAAACTTGACATCATGGAGGAATTTCTTCTTTTGATACGATGATAAGTCCGGAGGCAAGACCCTGCAACCAAATAATTAACAAAATCGCATACCATGGGAATTTAGCTTGTAACATCGTGTTGCTCATCGGGAACTCCTCCTTAATTGCCTCTGTGCTTTCTTTCTCCTCCTTCTTGTATTCCAGTCTGGGCAAGTGATCGGCTACTACATTTTCACAGCCCTTTCTATCTCGAATCTCCACATCGAATTCTTGTAACAAGAGGATCCACCGAATCAGTCTCGGTTTGGCATCCTTCTTGTCAAATAGATATTTAATTTCCGCGTGGTCGGTGTGGACTATCGTCTTAGTTCCAATCAATTAAGATCGGAACTTGTCGAATGCAAACATGATTGCCAGCATTTTCTTCTCAGTGGTGGTGTAGTTTTGTTGGGCGTTGTCTAAAGTTCTGCTCGCATAGTAGATGGCTCTGAACATCTTGTCTCTTTTCCGACCCAAAACAGCCCCAACTACAAAGTCGTTGGCATCACACATTAGCTCGAAGGGCTGACTCCAATTCGGAACTACTAGAATGGGTGTTGTCACCAAAGCCTTCTTCAGAATCTCAAAAGCCTGCAAACAATCATCGGAAAAATTGAAAGCAATATCTTTTTCTAATAACTGACTTAAAGGTTTAGTGATTTTAGAAAAGTCACGGATAAACCTTCTGTAGAATCCGGTGTGCCCCAAAAAGCTTCGAATGGCTTTCTCGTTTGTTGGAGGTGGGAGTTTCTCAATTGCCACGACTTTCGGTCTATCAACTTCCATACCTGCAGAAGAGACTCGGTGGCCTAAAACAATGCCATCTCGTACCATGAAATGGCACTTTTCCCAATTTAAAACTAGATTAGTCTCCTCACATCTCTACAAAACTAGAGAAAGGTTATCCAAGCAATGATCATATGAGTCTCCAAACACAGAAAAATCATCCATAAAAACCTCCATTATTTTCTCAATGAAATCATGGAAGATAGCCATCATGCATCTTTGAAAAGTAGCGGGCGCGTTACAAAGTCCTAATGGCATTCTGCGAAATGCAAATGTACCATAGGGGCATGTAAAGGTCGTCTTCTCTTGGTCCTCCAGGGCAATCATGATCGATTATACCCTAATAACCATCGAAAAAAACAATAGTAATCATATCCCGCCAAACGATCAAGCATCATATCAATAAAGGGAAGGGAAAGTGATCTTTGCGAAAGGCATCATTTAACTTCCTATAATCAATACAAATTCGCCATCCAATAACTACTCTAGTCGCAATAAGCTCATCACTTTCGTTTCTCACTACTGTCATCCCCCTTTCTTCGGCACAACTTGTACCGGACTTACCCAAGAACTGTCAGAAATAGCATATATAATTCCGGCATCTAACCATTTTAAAACTTCTTTTCTAACGACTTCTTGCATTATAGGGTTTAATCTTCTTTGATTTTGCACCGAAGGTTTATAAACATCTTCCATTCCAATCTTATGCATTACAATCGATGGAGTGATGCCTTTTAAATCAGAGATTGACCAACCTATCGCTGACTTATGTTTTCTTAAGACCCTAAGCAATTTATCGAGTTGAACTGAAGTTAAAAGAGGTGATACGATTACCGGACTCGTGTTATTCGCGGCAAGGAATGCATATCTGAGATGCTCGGGTAAGGGTTTGAGTTCCGGGTTCGAGATGGTCTCGTCGGATGGGCGCACGGGCTGCCCGTGCTCAGGGGCACGGGCCGTGCCGTCTTCAGGATCTTCCTCTTTTTTCTCGACCACAGGCACGGGCTGCCCATGCCACTTGGCACGGGCCGTGCCGTCATCGAATTTCCTAGGACTGTCTTCGACCTTAGGCACGGGCTGCCCGTGCCATTTGGCACGGGTCGTGCCTTCGTCGATTTCTTCAGATTTTCCTTTGGCTATGCGCACGACCTGGGCGTGCTCTAGAGTACGGGCCGTGCGCCCTTGTAGAACTGACTCCCATACGTTTTTTTGCGTGTGCGTGCCTCTTGCGCTTCTCGGTAGTTCCTGTATGTTGGGAAATTTATTGTTTAGATTTTCATGAATGCCATGTAAAATTTAGAATAGGAAGTTGGCACCCCTTTTTTTGTTGTAAACTGCATTGTAACAAATAGGGCTGGTCAAGCTGAGTTAAGTCAGCTATGCCTAAACATGCAAGAAGACAACTGGAGACTAGAAGGAAGACTCACATTGCAAGACAACTGCGTATGGCAAAGAAGAGAAGACGGAACTCGACTCAAGGTGCAAATGAGATGCAATAGTAAAGTATCGATCAAGTCAACTCAAGATAGCCAAGTCTCAAGTTGAAGTGACAAAGAGTCATCCAATGATTGAAAGTCGACTCTAAGTCACCTGGGAAAGCAAGGAAATGCAATCAAGTCGAGATAATCGAAGAGATCCGTTGCCGTAAATCAAGAGAATTACTTAAACAAGTAATACCTCCATGCTACCTTTCTCGAAGTGCTCGAGTCCCGAGGAAGTGTGCAAGGGGAATAAACCAATGGGAAGCACTACATCGTGTCGAACTCAAAAGTCAAGAATAATTCATACGAGGAAGTGGCAACTCCAAGGACTGCAACAAGACAAGCCAACGACCACAAGTGACTTTCAAAAATAAGCATATCTCTTCAACAGTGATTTTTGAAAGATCACTATAAAAGGCCGAGGAATGACTCTGAGAGAAGAGGACCTTGATTACCTGAACCACGAACATTCAAGCTAACATTTTGAACTGTAATCGAAATATTCTCAAAGATCATTCAAGATTAATTCTCAAGCTACACTACGAAGGAAATCAATCCAACACTCACTGTGAAGGAAAGATAACCTCAATCGTTGAAGAGGAAACTTTTGAAGAAAAGGGGTCTACATTCCGCGGAGGATTGTAGGAAGGTTCAAGGTCGAACCGGTCTCGAGTTTTTGGAGGGCTTCGTGATCAAATCCAAAGAGCTTGAGCAAGGGAGTCAGTAGTAGCAAGGCAAAACGCCTGTGAAGATCTTGAGTCTCACGAGAAGCCACGTGACCAAGGCATCTCCAGATCGAGTCCCAAAGGATCAAGTCACCGTGTGATCAAGACTTGTATCCGGACTGTTACCACTCGTATCTTGATCAATACTTAGTGGATTCCTCCAGGAGTTGGAGAAGAGAGGAGTAGAAGAATTACCCCATCTTCGAACCTCTATAAAAACTTATCGTGTCATTTACATTTCAAAGATTTTAATTCTTGCACTTTAACTGTTTAATTTTGCTGATAAATTTGCTATCCACTTGATAATTTCTTAGTACTAAAACCAAGGACTAAATCATAACTAAACCAAATTCAAGGGTGTTAAGTCTTCCGCTGAAAACAAACCTGCTTGAGCTAATTCGATCTTAACAGGTGAGTTATTCTATCAACGGCTCGATCAGTCGTTGAGTGACTAACTCTCTTGATTAACTAAATTGGCTATCCACCAAGTTTTCAAAACTCTTTTTATTATCAAAAGTTATTATCATGGAAGCAAATTTGACACGTATCCCTATGTTCACAATTGAAGAATTTGATGATTGGAAAATTCGTATGCGTGCTCATCTATCGGATTACATGATGAGATGTGGATAGTGATAGAGGATGGGCCACTACAAATTTTAAAAGTGAACAATGTAAGAAGAGCCGCAAATTTGAAGGTGAAGAGGATGTCGCTCTGGACCCGACTATGGTTGAAAAACCAAGAGCTGAATGGACAAATGATGACAGAAAAAGATACAACCTGGACAATGTGGCCAAGGATATTCATTACAAAACCTTGGACAAAGCTATGTTCAATAAAGTCAAATCATGCAAAACGGCTAAAGAAATGCAGGGACAAGCTAACATTGATTTGTGAAGGCTCGGAAGCAAATCAAGGAAAATAAATTATCGGTGGGTTTGTCTGAGAAATTTGAGAATTTCAAAATGATCGCAGAGAGAACCTGGATCAACCGGATGCTCGATTCACGAAAATTACCAACGAGCTATCTCGCTCTTGGAAAAGAATATACACGAGAAGGAAATGTGTATGAAGATCCTAAAAAGTCTCCCGTGAATGGGAAATGAAGGTCATGGCACTAAGACATTCCATGGACCTATCAAAGACATCCAACCATGAGCTATTCTCGGATCTCAAAGCCTACAATTTGAGCCGAGAAGAAAAGACCGAGGAAGAGATAGTTGTACCCAAAAACAGCTTCTAATTGTTAAGGATGGCAAGAAAGTTTTTTCGAGGTCAAAGAAGTCATTGACCCGGAGGAAATAGCCGATGGTTAAAGGTTCAACAAGTTCTTCAATAAGAACTACAAGAGAGGCAAGGGCGAATCCTCCGAGAAGACACTCGGCTCCTCCAAGTCAAAGGAATATAGGCCAACCAAGAGAAATCATCAAAAAGTCAATATCAAAGGGTGACAATCCAAGAATGGAAAGAGTCTGATCAAAAGGTTGAATATCTATCTTTGAACCGTAGGCAAACCGGTCACTATGCCATTGATTGCCCATATTCGTAGTCAACAAATACAGAATGAAGAAGAAAGAAAAGTCTTGAGAGAAAGAAGACAAGAAAAGAAAAAAAAGGCAATGTTGGTCTGCAGAGATCAGATAGCCAAGTCAAGAGACATAGCCGATTCGAGAGTAGTGAAGCGACTACTCAAGTGACTCAAGAAGAAGCATTGATCCGTCGATGGCCAAGGAACAAGACCAACCTGACCAAGAAGATGAGGTACACTTTGACTCATCACACTCGTTCTAGTGATAGTGACTGTGACACACACACTTCATCACCCACTGATCTTTATGATTCATTAGGCAAAATGATGAAAGATTTTGAACACATTAAATCCTCACACACACTACTAAATGAGGAAAACAGCCTACTCAAGAGCCAAAACTCACAGCTGACTAAGGAGCTGAGTACTCTAAGTCAAATAGCTGATGAGAATAAAAGTTTAAAGACTGAAAATGCCAAGCTAGTAGCAGAAATAGCTGCCATAGAAAAGAGGGAGAATGACCTCAAAAATGTGATTGCCTCATTCACTAAAGCATCTAAGTCATTGGATGATCTTATCATGAGCCAAAGAGAATGTGGAGACAAGACAGGCTTAGGATTTAATTCCTCTGTGCTATGTCAAGCTCCAAAAGTGATTTTGGAAAAAGGATCTTCAAGCAATGAGGTATCTCAAAAATCCAAAACTCCAAATGGTGCACACACATTTATTCCAAAGCACAATTACAAGCAAACGGCATTGGTTATAAAGGAAAAGGAAAACAAATACCATTGAGTGTCTTTGAGGAAGGACAAATTTATAGAAGAAATTCAATCGAGTTCCTCAGCAAACTCTAAACAGGAAATACTCTGTAAAGAAGAAACAGAGCTACCAAAAACTCCATAAGTTCTATAAAAGAAACACATTTGATGGGAATGGTAGAAAATATCCAAGCCAAGTATTTGGAATGATGTAAACTATCGTGAAAGACCTATGGAATATAAGCCCAAATGGCAAAGGCCTAGAACTCAACAAAGGCCATTCCAAAGGTATAAGAGCTTTCATCAAAGACACATATGCACCTAGGCACTACACTCGGAGACATCACAACTACCCAAAGAAGGCAATTGCTAAAACACATATACATGCATACGGACAAAAGAGACAGTTGTATGAACCTAGAATCCCCAAGCAATTTGCCAAAATTAATTATGATTATGGCATCGATAGATGGCAACCCTTATAGCCAAATCATCTGGCTATAGGTTGGTTGGATCATCTTACAATACTAACCCCTCGGGACCTGACAAGTATGGGTACCTAAAAAATTAATTTCCTTGTTTGCGGTTCAAGGAACAGTGAGTGCCAAGGAACCTGTGCGAGGATAGTGGTATTTCCGGACATATGACAGAAATAAGAAAAATCTGTCAAAATTCAAAGAAGCTAAAGGAGCAAAAGTCATATTTGGAGGAAATGAAGCTCCAGGAGAAATAAGAGGCATTGGATCCATCAAGAAAAATGGATTAGAATCACGAAGTTGCATATGTTGAAGGACTAAATTTCAATCACGAGTATTAGCCAACTACGTGACAAGGGTTATAATGTTGGATTTAACATGGGTATATGCCAAATCAAGGATACGAAATCAAATGAAGTTGTGTTGCAAGGATGCGGACAAAAGAACATGTATATCGTGGATTGGTCAACAAACAACACCCAAAGACTGCATTAGCAAAAGAGCACACAATCAAGTTGGTACGTGGCACAAGAAGAAGCGAGTCACCCGAATTTCAAAACAATTAACAAGCTTGCCGAAGCAATCTTGTGGAAGGACTTCCAGGACTCGATATACAAAAAGGAGAGTATATGTGACGCATGTCGAAGGGAAAAAAATCAAGTCATCATTCAAAGAAAAGGCATGTCCATCTTCAACAAGAATATTGCATATGCTACACATGGATCTATTTGGTCCATTGAACCACCGAACATAAGTGGGAAGAAATATACCTTGGTGGTAGTAGATGACTACTCAAGATATACATGGACAATATTCATGTGTAAGAAGAAAGAAACTCTACAAGAACTACCACAAATGATGAAGAGGATTCAAAATGAGAAGAAGAGCCAAACCATTATCAAAATAAGATCGGGAGAGGAACCGAGTTTGTCAATGGTATAATAACTTCGATATTGTATTGAAAATGGCATTGGTCATGAATTATCTGCAGACAAGGACTCCACAAAGAGAATGGAGTTGCGAAAGAATGAATAGAACTCTCAAAGAAGAAGCAAGGACCATGTTAGCGAAGCGGGGGCTACCTAAAAGATTTTGGGCTGAAGCAATAAACACATCATGCTACACTCAAAATAGATGCATGATAAAAACAGGGCAATGACAAAGACTCCCTATGAGATTTGTACGGGAGAAAACCAAATGTTGCATATTTTAAAATATTTGGATGTAAATGCTTCATCCATAACAATGGCAAAGATAATCTAAAGGCTTTTGATGCTAAAGGCGATGAAGGTATTCGATGAGCGAAATGTAAATGGAGAAGACATTGAAGAGTCGGATGATAAATTTGAATCATCCACCCATGTAGAAAAGTCCTATCTTTGGTCGGCTGGAATTATAAACTCGGATGAAGATGAGATAGGCGAGTCTCAAAAACAATGGAAAATCTGCGGTAAGTGATAACGAGAGAGTGATCAAAGTAATACAATGCAAGACGATGAATCCGGCTAACTTACTTCAACTTTGATGTAAGATGGTTGAGAGACCATCCACGAAACATGTCATTGGAGATATAAGAGAAGGTGTCAAAACAAGATCCGAGAACTCAACAAAAGCCATGTTCACATGCTTTATCTCACAAATAGAGCCTAAAGATGTGTCACAAGCATTGAATGACACACATTGGATTCAAGCCATGCAAGAAGAGCTGAATCAGTTTAAAAGAAATAAAGTATGGGAGTTAGTTCAAAGACCCACCCATCAAAATGTTATTGGCACTAAATGGGTGTTCGAAACAAGATGAGCGAGGAAGGTTACGTGGTAAGAAACAAAGCAAGATTAGTAGCCAAAGGATATTGCCAAGAAGAAGGGATAGATTTTGATGAAACATTTGCCCCTGTAGCAAGATTAGAAGCTATTAGGATGTTTCTTGCATATGCAACTCACAAGAATTTTATTGTATATCGAGATGGATGTAAAAAAGTGCATTCCTAAATGGTTTATTGGAAGAAGAAGTGTATGTTGAACAACCTCCAGGATTTGAGCGTGACTTCTTGGAGATAAGGTATACAAACTCAAGAAAGCTCTATATGGATTAAAACAGGCACCGAGCATGGTATGATACTTTGTCACAATTCCTAATCGAGAATGGATTCACAAAAGGAAAAGTGGATAGAACACTCGTCGGAATTCAAGACAGGGGAAGAGCATCTTTTGTTTGTTCAAATATATGTGGATGACATCATTTTGGATCCACAAACAAAGAAGCGTGTGAAAAATTTTCAAACCTCATGCAAAGCAAATTCGAAATGAGCATGATGGGAGAGCGACATTCTTCCTTGGACTCCAAGTGAAAGCAATGAAGGATGGAACCTTCATAAGTTAAATAAAATACACCGAGATTTAATGAAGAAATTTGGTATAGAAGAGAAATCTTCCAATGAAAATACCAATGAGTACATCGATCAAAATGGACATGGATGCGGATGGCAAGCCTAGATCAAACAAGATCTGAGCACTCATTGGATCATTGCTTTATCTCACGGCTAGCGAGGCGGACATCACCTTTCTTTGTAGGTGTATGTGCAAGATTTCAATCTGCTCCAAAAGAGAGCCATATGATATGCGGCTAAGAGGATCTTGAGATATTTGAAGGGAAGCCAAGAAGTTGGCTTATGGTATCCAAAGGAAGGTGGATTCAAGCTAATTGGCTATTCGGACTATGACTATCTTTGGATGCGAGTTGTGAGGAAGAGAACCTCGGACACATGTCAAATGCTTGGAAACAGACTAATTTCTGGTTTAGCAAAAGCAAAATTCAATAGCCACCTCTACAACAAGGCGAGAATACATAGTAGCTGGCGGTGTTGTAGCCCAAGTCCTATGGATGAGACAAAGAGAGAGACTATGAAATTGAAGAAAAGGAAATTCCAATCATGTGTGATAACACAAGTGCAATTGCAATCACTCAAAATCTGTGTTGCACTCAAGAACAAAGCATATCGATGTCGAGATATCACTTCATAAGAGATCATGTTGAAAAGAAAGACATCACCTTGGAATATATTTCAAATCGATAAACATTAGGACATATTCACAAAACCATTATGTGAGTCAAGATTTGAAGAACTCAAGCATGAGTTAGGGTTAATTGAGCCGAGCCGACACTCGGAAGACTCAAAGAAAGGCAATGAAACACAAAAAGGAAAAATTTGAATTCTCAAAATCGCTAAATGAATCGATCGTGTCGGAAAAGTCGGCTATACCGAATTAGGCCGACAATTTGAGTCATTATGAGAACTGTGAGAAGAAGAGTTAAATTAGCTAAGGGATAAGCTGAGTCATTTATGAGCAAAGTGACAAAAACGCAGTCGTTTTTACTAAGCGAGAATGTTTTTAAGAATGACGTCAGCATAATGATGATGTGTACAGGCAAAAGCTGCACACCAAGCTTATGATTGGATATAAATGCTACCGCATTAAATTCGAGACATTAAATGCTAATCGGCATGCAAAATCTAAGCCGTTGATTTCGATCACATTTCAAAAATCACCCGCACGTCCTTTCAGAAACCATACTTAAACTATTTTTGTCCGTTTCTCTCACATATTACCAAAACTGTTCATTTCTCTCTCAGAAGCAAAGGCAAAACTCTCTCAAAACCCTATCAATCTTCAAATCAACTTCAAAGTTTCTTTTCGTGAAATACTAAAAAATGGCATCAATTTATGATTTCGTCAAGCTAGGGAAGAAAATCCACACTGGGTCTACTTTGTGGATTTCGAGGTATGGTCAAACAGGGTCCGATGGCGTCCTCATAAAGAAGATTGCTTTGAAAAGCTCGAAAAGTCCGGGCTAAAACCATTTCGACAATGGAGCTCCCGATGACCTATGTGGAAGAGGTCGCTCGGTTCTCGTGAACGCGAAATTCACGATGAGGGGATCAAATCCTCTATTCACGGGAAGGAGTTCATCATCTCGCCAAAGATTTGGCGAGACCGCTCATTACCGATGGAAGGAGCACGAGAAATCAATGAAGTTGATGTAGACTTGATAACTTTGCTTGGAAGGAAGTAGCCAAGACCGACTATCTTTGATAAGATAGTCTACACAACCAACAAGAGGTTCTTTGAAGGAGGACTACCACAAACTGTTGGACATAGTTGCCAAATGCATAGACATCAAATTTGGCGGCTTTGACCAACTATCAAAGCAAAATTGATCGTCATGGCTGCGATCATTGAAGAAAAGCATGTAAACCGGCTGAGTTTGTCTACAAAGATCGCGAGAATGTAGAAACAAATCCTTCAAGGAGAATGGAGCATTTGGAGGATCTCGATACGACCCGGTGATTGGCCGGTGATGGAGGTAAAATGAGTCCTCTTCGACATGGAAAGGCGTTCCATGTAAACAAGAGGATGTTCGAGATCAAACCTCTCGGCGCACGAGAAGAGAGCCTACGCCAAAGAAGAAAGCCGCCCTTTCTACGGCTACTTAAGAGAATCTACGCCCTGCACAAAAAGAAAACCAAATCAACTCTCCCCGCTTGGTGAGTCACACGCCTCAGCCGTGTCTCTCCCGGCTCAGGTTGAGAAGGAATCTCAAATACCTTCTCCAGCCAAAAAGAGGAGAACGATAAGCTGCGGCGACTTCTCGAGAAGAAAACAACGACACCGCCCCATTGCCCCAAGACTTAGAAGAAACTCTCTCCGAACTGAGAAATCCCTCTCATTTACAAACTAGGAGAAAGAAGAAGAATCTTCAAGAGTTCCAAACTTGAGAAATCAAGGTGAGTCGGCCACTCAAATTGAAAGCAGATATCTGGAGGCTATTTGGAGAAGTAGAGTCTCGAGAAATTATTGATGAAACACCAAAGTCTATTGAAGGCGATCGGTAGAGAAATGGCAAGACCCAGTACACAGTTCGAACAAGCTGAGACACAAGTAGGCAGAAATCTAACTCGCTGTTGATAGGATCGTATCCCCTCCGCAATGTGACGCAGCGGTGACAGAATGGAGCACCGAGGCTTGCTACCTTCTATCCCGAGAATGAGGGACAACAAGAAGAAG
>JABTTQ020001320.1:0-218759 GCA_016081115.2 Rehmannia glutinosa | reverse complement strand
GCCAAGAGAGTTGATACAAGTGAGGGGGAATCACCACTGAAGATACTGATTGTTTTCTCTCCACCAAAGAAGAAAGTTGCCCCTGCGGCCGCTAAGAGAATCAAGCCCCCGCACTTTGCTAAGAAGATTGATGCTCTGCGCAAAAAAGAAAAACAAACATGCTCCGCCCCTCAGCCGAAGTCACCGCTTTCCCCGCAGCCGTGTCTCCTACCCAGTTAGAAATAGCCGGTCGAGAAGGACTCTCAACTACCTTCTCCGATCGTCAAAAAGAGGAGAACCGAAAAGCTAAGACGGCCTGCTCCTCGGAAAAACACCAAGACGCCCCCGCCGCCCACGACTCGAAGAAACTCTCTCAACTGGAGGTCCCTCAGTACAAACCAAGAGACGAAGAAGAATCATCAAGCAATCTAAACTTGAAAAACAGTGAGCCACCACTCACCGCAACAGATATCTGAGATCTGCTGGAGAAGTAGAGTCTCCGGATAATATTGATGAAACAAATAAGTCTCATCAAGGCGATCAAATGAGGCAAATCAAGACACAACAGTTCGTATGCAGGAAGAAGAAGGCGATAGAGATGATAGTGATGTAATGATCCTATCCCCACCTTACCCGGACATCCAAAATCGTATGCGTGAGTGGAGGAAGTGGAAATTGAGTCGATCAAGGGAACAGTTCCAACGGCTGAGTTTATCGAAGAAGAAGAGGAACTCGATGAACTTTCTTGGAGTGACCACTGTGGTCCAAGCATTGGATGAAGAAAAATCGCACGGATATCTTGTAGATCTTCAAAGACAAAGAGAAGGAGAGACAGACAGAGGAAGTCAAGCACGTGAGAAGGCCAACATCCGCCCTATCACCGCACCACGTAACACACACATCATCTCCTTGATGTCTTCTCGCATGTGATGAGGATCTGGACCTGCTTTCGCCGCCACGTAAGAGTTGCAAATGCAGCAAGCAATGCATGAATCCCGAATTCTTCATGAGAAAAGCATGATGGAGGGACCAGGAGAGTCCTCCAAAACACAAACCGAAATCGATCCAATGGGAGTAGTGCGAGCAAATCGCCACCGTTGTTGCTACCACCACTTCCCCACTCACTCGGAAGAAGGAATTAAGGAACTCGGCAATGAAATCGGGTCGGTGGGGACCCCAGTTGAGCCAACCCCTAATGAAGGTGTCTTACCACCTGCCCCAACGGTGAACACTCGGAGAAACATCCAGAGTTTGGAGACGAGTGACCCCATTCCAAGTCACTCGGATGATGCGCCGGTGAGGGAAACTCCTCCACCGTAGCTAGGTCGGAGGATGCTGCAGATGACTCCACAACGAATCTAGGAGGTGGAGTGGAGAAAGTACAAACACAAAATGAACAGCAAGTTGCCATCAACGAAGCTCGGACAATGAGACTATCTCACCGAGGTGCCAATCGCTCCGAAGGCTAATGACGCTGCTGATGCGATCGAGGCACAAGAAGGAACAGCCGGGAGTTAACACTGGGCGATGAAAGTGCAATCCATGGGGTTGAGACTCCATGGATGCCACCACGAAGACCCTAAGACAGTGACATTGTCGAAAGGGAGGTCCAGCCTCGCCGCAGCTTGAGACTGCGGGAGGTAATGAAGGCCCACGGGAGGTTGAGACTTCCCGGGGTAAAGAAGTCAAGTAGAGAACATCATTTCTCCCGCTATCATTGATCCATCCGAAAAAGGAGATAAGCGCGCTTCATGATTCCCAGGATAATCCTCGATGTAACCTTTTTGGGATCGGAAAGCGCGGCGAAGAAGGCGAGTCATCCCCGTGATGTGACAGATCCAAAAGACTCACCGAGGATGTTCCCGGACGAGCAAGTCCTCGATCTCAAGACTACTCGTCAAACTTTCAATTTTGATGGTGAGCCACCAATGGAAATCTCATCATCATCCGATGACGCCTCGATAAGGCCGAGGACCAGTCTACTCAATTAGAGAAACCAAATGAGACCAACGAAGCTTTGAGACAAATGAGGCTCGGCAAGTCGGGTCCACTTCACAAAAGACCCCAAATAAACAGTCCATCGCGCAGCTCCCAAGTCGCAGCAGAGTTCCACTCCAAAAGGAACTTCACGCGCACCTCTCATCATTGAACAAATCCCGGTTGGCCGTGATAATTCCTTTGTAGAATCATTTCCTTTCTCTCTAGAGGTACTCGACCTCCCGACGAGTTAGAGAACGATCTCGCGCTTCCACGTGCACTGCACTGTTCCCATCCGACACCATCGTTCCAAATGACTATGACTTTGACGCCGCATGGTCGTCACCGGAAGAAAGAAACAAAGTTCGGGAGGTGTTCAAAGCATTATTTGCTGAAATTGAATGATGGAGAGGCACCAGGCCTCTATGGACATGAGATTGGATAACGAGAGATGACAACCTTATCACGACTTGAGAGGCATAACAATCGAGAATCGTGGGAATGGTGGCAACAAAGAAGAAACAATGCGTGTGGAACAAGCTAGATATTTCGAACATTGTTCAACAAGTCTTTGGTATGGAGAGCGAGAATGGTGATGCAAAAACGAAATTGAGAGAACACATTGAGCACATGCATAAAGCTCACACCGCCGAGATAAAGGCATGCGTGAGCAAAATAAGAGTGATCTCCGGCGTATGGAAGAAAACATGGATAGAAAATTCAGCCTTCTCATGGCTGAGATGAAGCTAATTTCAAAGAGAGTCCAACGCTACTCGCTCCGAATTTCGTGTCGCATACACCGCAGCAGACTCGAGCGAACTCGGCTATCGCAGGCTCGACTTCCCGCTTGCCGCAAGATGTTTCTAGGGGTTCCTCTCTCCTTTGATGATGCCAAAAAGGGGAAGAGGAATACTTTCAAGCAATAAAGAGATCCGAAGTCGGGAAAAGGAGGAAGCGATTGCGAAGGGAAAGACAAAATGAGGAAGTGTCAAAACAAAAGAAAGGAAAGTCTGTTGAGGGGGAAGGATCGAAAGATGTGACCTTAATGATTACACAAACCCCCAACAAGGTCTTGTCACACAATGATATTATCAAAGAAAACTCCCAGTGACTCGCCACTCCAACACTGACGATATATCTATGGTGAAAAGAGAAAGACAATTGAAGCGGGGATGGAGAAAGTGGAAGGAAGAATGGATGCCCGAGTTATGAACATCTTGAAACAACATGGAGGCATTTCGGAGACAGAGACACTTATGCCATCTCGGATGTCGGGACCGAGCCACGATCGCTTGATGAATTTAAAACGCCGCATCCAAGGATACTTTGCACACATGTCTATGGCTCAAGCTTGGGACTTGTACTTGGGAAAAGGGTCTCACGTTATGTGAAGAAGGCCGACAGCAAATAGACTACCTACGATCACTCTGCTGGTCACTCCGCCGGTCACTCACCGGTGGAAAGAAGACCCCAAGACAATACACGCCCGGTAGGTAGAGGAAGAAGCGTGGTGGAGGAAGAGGTTTCGACTAGGCCTCTCGCCCAAAAAACATTGAGTATGTAGATCCGTGGCAAGAAAGGAGGGATCTCTTGGGCGGTCTTGACCAAGTAGCCAATTTGCAAGTGGCTAAAAGCAATGCTGAGTATGCGAAAAAGAATAGAAGAAGAAAATAAGAGACAAACTCAGCTATGGGAGGAAAGACAAGAGAGATTAAGAAGAGATGAAGCTGCCGGAAAGCATATGAAAAGAAGAAGAAGGTGGCTGGAGATGAGAAAAAGAAAAGAAGACCGATGACAGAACTGAGGAAGATGAAAGAAGGAGGCAGCGAAGGAGATGAAGTGTTGTTGTCCACCCCTTCATGTATTTTACTATGTAAATACATACTATGTAAGTCTTCTGCAATAAAGCTTTAAATTCTTTATTTTTTTTTTGTAGACAAATGTTTGCTCTGATACACCTTGTAAACAGTTGTGTAAAAGAACAAGAATGTTATGATCAATAAAAGGATTGATTCTACGCATACATTCTATGTGAATGCACTATCTGTATGTATCTTTGCTATTTACATTTTGAATGTTTTAAGTTTTGGCATCATCAAAAAGGGGAAAATTGTTGAATTTATTGTTTAGATTTTGATGAATGCCATGTAAAACTTAGAATAGGAAGTTGGCACCCCAATTGTTGTTGTAAACTGCATTGTAATAATTAGGGCTGGTCAAGCTGAGTTAAGTCAGCTATGCCCAAACATGCAAGAAGACAACTGGAGACTAGAAGGAAGACTCCGCTCCAAGACAACTGAGTATGGCAAAGAAGAGAAGACGGAACTCGATCAAGGAGCACTAAGATGCAAACAGAGGAGTATCGACCAAGTCAACTCAAGATAAGCCAAGTCTTAAGTTGAAGTGACAAGAGTCATCCAATGATTGGAAGTCGACTCTAAGTCACTTGGGGAAAGCAAGGAAATGCGATCAAGTCGAGATAATCAAAAAGATCCGTTGCACGAAATCAAGAGAATTACTTAAACAAGTAATATCTCCATGCTACCATTCTCGAAGTGCTCGATCCCGGAAGCGTGCAAAAGGAATAAACCAATGGGAAGCACTACACCGTGTCGAACTCGAAAAGTCAAGAATAATTCATACGAGGAAATGGCAATTCCAAGGATCGCACCAAGACAAGCCAACGACCACAAGTGACTTTCAAAAATAAGCTATCTCTTCAACGGGCGATTTTTGAAAGATCACTATAAAAGGCTGAGGAATAACTCTGAGAAAAGGTTACGAAGGAGACGTAGGTGATGCAGGTTACATTGACTATACAAGCAAGAAAGAAACATTTTTGTAACCTGAAATATTCTCAAGTTATTAAAAGCTCAATCCTCAAGCCTACACTACGAAGAACATCAATCCAACACTCACCGTGTGAAAGGAAAGATAACTTCAATCGCTTGAAGAGGAAATTATCAAGAATCAAGGGGTCTACATTCCACGAAGGATTGTAGGAAGGTTCAAGGTTGAACCAAGTCTTGAGCTTTTGGAGGGCTTCGTGATCAAATCCAAAGAGCTTGAGCAAGTGGGTCAAATGTAGTAGCAAGGCATTCTTGCTGAAGAAGAAGCCGAGTCGCACGAGAAGCCACCGAGTGATCAAGGCGTCTCAGGCATCGAGTCCCAAAGGATCAAGTTAGCTGTGTGTGTTCAAGACTTGTATCTGGACTGTACCACTTTGTATACTTGATCAATACCTAGTGGATTCCTCCAGGAGTTGGAGAAGAGAGGAGTAGAAGAATTACCCCATCTTCGAACCTCTATAAAAACTTATCGTGTCTTTTACATTTCAAAGACTTTAATTCCTGCATCTTATCCTTTAATTCAAATGACATATTTGCTATCCAACTCTGATAATCTCTAAGTACCAAATCAAGCTTTATATCTCTCGCTTAACCATAATTAAGGTGTTAAGTCTTCCAATAAAACAAACCACGCTTGAGCTAATTCGATCTTAACAATGAGTTATTCTATCAACAAACTCGATCGATTCTGTTGAGTGACTAACCCTTGATTAACTAAATTGGTCATGTCCACCAAGGACACAAATGCAAGTATCAACTCTGAACTTTTAAAAGGACTAAATCAAAAATTTGGTAAGGTTTATTCAACCCCCCCCCTTCTAAACCTTACACTCACACCCCTTGGGACCTACAATAGTTTTCTGCTCAAAACCTGGAGGTTGTTCAACATAGACTTCTTGCTCTAATAGTCCATTTAGAAATGCAGTCTTCACATCCATTTGATATACAGTGAAGTTCTTATGTTCACCATAAGCAAGAAACATCCTTATTGCTTCCAATCTGGCAACAGGAGCAAAGGTCTCATCAAAATCTATACCCTCTTCTTGGCAATACCCTTTGGCTACCAATCTTGCTTTGTTTCTTACAACAGATCCTTCCTCATTCATCTTATTTCTGAAACCCATTTTGTACTAATGACATTTTGGTGGGTTGGCCTTTGAACTAATTCCCATACTTTGTTCCTTTCAAACTGATCAAGCTCTTCTTGCATGGCCTGAATCCAATGTGTGTCATTCAATGCTTGAGACACATCTTTAGGCTCTATCTGGGAAATGAAACAAGTAAACATAGCTTCATGTTATGCTCTGGATCTGGTTCTTATGCAATCTCTAACATCTCCAATGACTAACTCTGGTGGATGGTCTCTCAGCCATCTCACATCAGGTTGGAGTAAGTCTGCTGGATTCAGCCATCTCGCAGCTAAGTTTTCTTGATCAGCTCTTTCATCTTCATTCAGTTGTAAACCTTCCAGCTGTCTTTGAGATTCAACTATCTCATCTTCATCAGGGTTGAGTGCTCTTACTTCAACTTCAACACAAGGACTCTTCTGCATAGTTGGCTGATTCAGCTTATCAGCTAACTCTTCAATGTCTTCTCCATTCACATTAGGTTCATTAAAAACCACATGGATAGACTCTTCTGTAACCATAGTTCTCTTGTTCAACACTCTAAAGGCTTTACTCTCAGATAAGTATCCCAAAAAGATACATTCATCAGCCTTAGCATCAAAAGCCTTCAAATTATCCTTGCCATTATTGTGGATGAAGCATTTACATCCAAATATCTTGAAGTATCCAACATTTGGCTTTCTCCCTGTCCAAATCTCATAGGGAGTCTTGGCCAACTGCCTATTAATCATGCATCTATTTTGAGTAAAGCATGCTGTGTTTATGGCTTCAACCCAAAATCTCTTAGACAATCCAACTTCAGCTAATATAGTCCTTGCAGCTTCCTTGAGAGTTCTGTTCCTTCTTTCAGTTCCCCTATCAGATCTTATCTTTATAATGGTTTGACTCTTCTCATTTTGAACTCTTTTCATCAGCTGAAGTAGCTTCTGCAAAGTTTCCTTGTTTTACACATGAAAATTGTCCATGTATATCTTCAATAATCATCCACCACTACTAAGGTGTATTTCTTTCCACTGATGCTAGCTGGCTCAACTAGACCAAATAAATCCATATGCAACAGATGTAATATCCTTGTTGAAGAAGGACTTGGCTTATCCTTGAATGATGATTTGATTTGCTTTCCCATCTGGCATGCATCACATACACTTTCTTTCTTGTACACTGAGTCTGGAAATCCTTCTACAAGATGACTCCTTGCAAGCTTGTTGATTGTCTTGAAATTCAGATGACTCAGCTTCTTATGGCACATCCAACTTGATTCGACTGTGCTCTTTGCTAGCAGACATGTGCTTGGTGTAGCAGTAGACCAATATACCACATACATATTCTTTTGCCTTGAACCTTGCAACACTATTTCATTTGATTCAGCATCTTTGATCTGGCATATCCCCATGTTGAATCCTACATTGTAGCCTTTGTCACAGAGTTGGCTGATACTTAGATGTTTCGAAAATGGGGTAATTCTTCTAATCCTCTCTTCTCCAACTCCTGGAGAAATCCACTATGTAATAGATCAGTTTACAAAGCGGATATCAGTCTGGAGACAACCTTGATCATACAGTTGGCTTCTCTTACGACTCAGTTTCTTCATAGGACAGTTGTCTTGCTACTTCAGCTCACATCTCAAGTTCTTGGATTTGATCACGAAGCCCTCCAACAAACTTGATAATGGTTCGACCTTAAACATTTCTACAATCCTGACTTGGAAAGTAGACCTCTTTGTTTCTTCAAAAGTTTTCTCTTCAACTGTTGAAGTTATCTCTCCTTCACAGCTTGTGTTGGATTGAGTTTCTTTGAGTTTAAGGCTTTGAGGAATTTCTTGATTTTCTATGAGAATATTGATTGCTCGTTTGTGGTTCATGTGACCTTTTCTCAATAGCTTCCTTAGCCTTTTATATTGCCCATTTGAAATTTTGCCCATTGAAGAGATAGGCTAGTTTCAAATGTCACTTAGTGTTTGTTGGCTTGTCTTTTCTTGGTCTGCAGCCTTGGTGATGTTGACCTTTCCTCGTATTAAATGGCATTTCAGTATTGCAGGTGTCTGACACAAGGTGCAGTGTTTCCCATTGGCTCATTCCTTTTGCACAATTCTGGGCCAAACACTTTAAGACCTGGCAGCTTGTCATATTACTATATAGAGTAATATTCTTGATTTTAATCAACGGATCTAAGTCAGTTGTCTTGACTTGACTGCTGCCTTTACCCCAGGTGACTTGAGTCTGCTCCAATCATGGGATTGACTCAACTATCACTTCAACTGTTAGACTTGGCTCTTTGAGTTGACCTGACTGACACTTCTCACAGTTGTTCCTCAGCTGACTCTCCTTCAGTCAGAGTCCTTGACTTCCTTCTAGGCCATACTCAGCTGACACACATCAGAGTCTTCATCTCAGTCCACAGTTGACTTCTTGTAACCTTTGACATAGCTGACTTAACTCAGTTTTTTCAGTCCTATGTATTACAATACAAATTACAAAGAAATGGGGTGCCAACTTCCTAGTTTAAGTTTTACATGGTGTCATCAAAGTTTAACAAATAAATTTCCTAATAAACTCATACTAGACTAATATACAAATTTAACTCATACGAAAGTAATTGAAATTGTCTCACAATATTTCACATAAGACAGTCAATCTAGCCATGACAAAGTTTAGGAGCCATGGCGAGAAACATTCTGCGAAAAATAGAATCCTCGAGATGCGTAAAATAGGGATACTGGTATATCATTAATTTCCATTAGTTTATCCATACACAACTCAACCATCGTAATTGCTTGTGAATTGGACAAAGCGGACAAGGAATCATGCACATCTAATGTTAGAAGAACTTGTAAGCCATATATTGAATAATGAATTGGGCCTCAAAAATGAGAAGAAATATAAAATTACCCGCAAGGTGTTTCCATCAGAGGCTTGTGGGATGTCTGGTTTCATGGGTGTATCTTTTCGCAATTGGAAACTGCATATTCCTTATAGTAACTATTAATTTGCACCGATCCCACTGAAACCCCAACATTATGGGGGAATGAAGTTTCTTCATTATGCATTTGCCATTAATTTGAAGGGTCTTGTCTTTTCCCCAGACTCGGCGAAAAATGGTGACATCTCTCGAAAGCGTGGAAACACCATTGTCCTCTAGGATATATCTTCTGGATTAGCCTAAGAAAATAATGTCAAAGATCATTTCAAATGAATGGTTTATTAAGATCTGGTGAAGATGCATTCATAGGTAAACAAAAAACATATTGTCAACGAATATGAACAAAATGACGCACCATTAACCAGTGATTCCAACAATCTTTGGTCCCTTTAAATAAGTCATCATCATAATCCCAGGAAAAAGCATATTTTGACAATAGAATGTTATGAATTTTTTTCAGATTATTTTCAACTCATCCATCTTTGTATGAATGTGATAGAACCCTTAATTATACCTTGGCAAGTTTCCTTGAACTTCACCACCAACTCATCCTACTGCTCTGGTGTCGTCATTTTCCAACAACTGAAGAATTTTTCAAAAGCTTATATGATACCATGAGTAATGTCGTTGTCTTACCATCCAACCACTAACATCCAATATCATTCCTCAATTGTTGTGGTCCTAAAATTCGATCCATCTAAAATGCCCAGACCAGTAAATCCTTAAAACAAAGCTCCAATTAAAGTGCTAATAATTTGTTCACACAACGATTATATATATATATATATATATTGAAGATTAGAACAATATAACCGAGATATATATAATATTCTCTATAGTGTAATAGTCAATCTTCCACTAATATTTAACAAAACTGCACAAAAAATAAACAGGACACCATAAAAAAACCGACATGAGAGTCTAATGTTGCAAACATCAAATCACGGCTTGTTTCCTTACAATAACATTACTGAGAAAAATGTAAAGATTAACACCACTAAAAGAAAATTTTAAAATTCACAAGGTTTGGGAAAAATTCACTATGTAAGCAAAGAGAAGGACCCCTTACATTCACTTTCTTGTTTGTTGATGGGGTTGGTTTGATATCTCGCTGTGTATTCGCACTATGAAGTCGTAATTTAATATGTGAATAGCTTCAGCTTAATTTCCATTTTAGTGGAGGTGTTTCTTTGCACACATTGCAGGGCTTCAGTCTCAACTTTGAAGTGGGTGAATTGTAAAATGGAGATGTTATATCAATGTTAGACACCACTGTTCTCTCTACTGAAAAGGGGAGGAAAATATTTTGGTCTCATCAATTGTTGCACTTCTAGTGGGGTCCATGTCACATGAAGTGTAGATTAGCTACAGTAAAGGCATAATTATTTTCGTGGAACCTAACTAAAACAATTAGTATTTGGCCGAAAAATCACTCATGAGTGACTTTTTGGAAAAATCTTTAACTTGATTGATTGCAAACACGAGTTTTTAAAAGAACTCGAGGATGAATTATTTGTGTAGTGTTCGGTGATATGCAAAATATTGTCAACACTTATGTTGTTATACAGCGGAAGACTTTATGGAAAAACACAATGCATTGTACAATGAAAGACCGAAAGAAAAGCAGATGAATGATATGAACACAAGGTTCAAAGAAATAACACAAATGAGCACAATGTTTAAGTTTTTGCGCAAGTATATAAATATATACTTGTTTGGTGGCCTTAAGCCAAAAATATTCTAGGTGAAATGTATACAAATAATTACAAACTAAGAACAAGTCAAAAGCTCTCCTTTTGTACTCTTTCTATAAAATACATTCCACCGCAAATGAGAGAAACCACTGAAATATATTTTGTACCTCACAACTTAGAGGCTTTCTAAAAGTTATAAGAAAAAACCCTTAGAGGAAAAGTGATCCACTTTAGGTGACACCTTCATAAAAATTCTTGTAATGTCAAAACTTAAACCAACTTTCTTTTTATGGCTTTGGAACTCAATAATAGTTCTCAATACATCAATAATTCAAAAACATGTGATATGGAGAGGTGATGCAGATTATGATGCTGACACTCTGTGCAACACATGTAGAGCAGCTAAGCACAACCTTTTTGAATTATTTTATGCACTTTCCTTAATGACTCTCTATAAATTTGGCTTGAGCTCGAGCCCCACAAAATTCCCCAACCTTCAACCTCCTTGAATAGAGCCAAAAATAACTCCAATATCTGTAAAAGGAAAGTAGAAAAATTACTAGCAAAGCCATGAGTTAGTGGATTAGCTAATTCCTCAAACTAAGCACCACTCATCATAAAACTACCCTACCACTACTAAGAAAACTACTAAAAACTACATAACCATATTTACAACATGTGAAAATTAATTTAAACCGTGCAAACACCTGTAATTTTCCATAAAGGCAAAATCAAAATATGAGTTGACTAAAAATTACTCAACCTTTATACTTTTTAATCACTACAGATAAAAAAATTGAGCATTATGTATGTTTCAGTTTTTATTGTTTATGTGGAAATGACCCATCTTAAAAGTTAACTTCTAATTAATTGAATAATTCATCATGAAAAGAATGCGAAAATAATATTAATTGATTTAGAATATGAAAAGAAAATTCAAAAAAGTTATGGTTGTGACTGCTTGTGCTTTTATTCGGTTCATTTTAATTTTCTGAGGGAATAGTAATTTTTTTTTAAAAGTGAATATGTAGAAAAAAAATAATGATTGTATTGATGTGATGGAGAATTGTTTATAGATGTCGAATGTTTGTGAAATTTTTTGTAAAAATAATTATGTGCAAATTAATACAAGAAAATTAAATAAAAAAATAAAAAACTAAACCAAAAATAGTCAATATGATCTCATTTTCTGCTTGTTATCAAGATTTAGAGAAAATTTTAAAAAATGATGAAAAATTAAAAAGAAATCAAAATTCTTTATAAGAATAGGATTGAAAAAAAAATAGTATAGTTGGGTATTGATAATATGAAAGAGAAAGATAAAAGTGAGTTAATTTTGGAGAAAAAATGACATTTTCTTTATAAAAAAAATCTCATTTTTTCCACAAACAATTACACATCCCACAAATTTTTTAATAAATTCAAATATATCTAGTACATGTGTGGCAAATCTTTCCATTGAACCACAGTGACTCGATGGACCACGAGCTTGTGTGATGTATGAAATTTGTTGTTGGAAGAAACGATCAATTGTATCATTCAATTTTTTTATTTTAAATTAAGATGGTTTCGATAAAAGTAATTAATCTAAATTAAATATACAATTTTAATGAAAAAATATTTACAAATACCTACAACTCAAGTTCAAGATTCTTCCTAATTTAAAAAGATTAATTAGAATATCAACTTTAACGCTCAATAAGATCTCGTTAATTTTAAAATTACTTTTTGAATATTTATGTTTCTGGTTTTGTTTATGGAGTAAAAGCAATATATATTGTAGTTTTACATATATGCGGAAATCCTGAACAAAAAGAAAATTAGGATAATATTTGTTAACTAATTTCTAGCAATTAACTTATACATTATTTTTACCAAACTTGGATCTTGTATTTTTACTTTAATATATAAATTTAACTCATTAAAGAAGTGGAGTTTTATACAATTAATTTGATGAAATATTGAATTAAAGTAGAAACTTCAATCTGCTAAAAACCTTAAAGCTTAGTCTCATTTCTCTATATTTGTCTCCCTTTGGAAACCACTTTCTCTTCCCCTACCCAAAGCTCTTAATGCAGTCGATCACCGGAAGACTGGTAAACTAAGACATAGTGTTACAAAAATTGGCCTAGGAGGCCAAAAATAGATCAAAGGAAGATAGTATTGTCCCTAGGCACCTGCCGATGTAATCTAGATGCTAGGTGTCGGGCTGCCACCCGACTAGTGCGTGCAGATTTTATGCAATTTTATTTATTTTTAAATCTTTTCCTAGGCTTTTTAGGCTCTTAAATGTTTGCCCTATGAAAGAAATTGCATTTGGGAAATGTATTGTAACAATGCTAGTTGTTGTTGCTTTTGTAATGTGCCAATGTACTTCATAAGTTTTTAATTCGGCCTACATTTTTACGCTACAAGCTTAGAGACCACAATTATAAATTTTCTTCATGATTAGAGTTGGCATTATATTAATTGAAAAGAATTCTGATGGGGCCATTTCTTTCTTACATCAATGAAGTTAGAACTGGACATGGAAGTTTTATTTTACCTAAAAGTATAACATATAATATTTCAAGAAAGCTATCTCAATTTTTGATATTCTCTTACAAAAGTCTGAAACCCGTTTCCTTAGAATATGCTTGGATATAAGATTTAGTGATAAATGTTTGTGCTTTAGTGATAGATGCTTGTATTTATGGGGCATTTGGCTCGAGTTTGATCTCAAATAGTGATTCTCCCATATTGTACAGCTAAAAAAAAGGAAAAAAACTTGTCTACGAGACGGTCACCATATAAAAATTTGAACCCAAATCCATAAAAAAATTATATTTTTTATACTTTGTAGGATTTGTCTCATGAGGTCTGGTCTCATATAAGACCACCCCAAAAATAAAATAAAAAAATTGGTTGTTGATGCTTACCTTTGTAGAGATGTGTATTTTTGTAATTAAATTAGTCACCAAATTTATGCGACTACCCATCATTGCTTTAATCGCCGATTTAATTGATCTAAAAAAGACTTTATTTTTTATTAAGTTTTAGGAAATTTATTTGTATAGATTTTGATGATGCATAGAAAACTTATATTAGAAAGCTGACGCCCCATTTTCTGTATGTATTTCAACTTTGTAATAGTTAAGAAAATAGTTGAGTTATCAACAACCAAATTAAAGATGCAGAAGACTGATTGAAGAAGTGCAGAGAAGATTCAGCTGTGTCGCAGCTGAGTATCAAAGAAGACATTCAGTCAAGTAAAGAAGATGTGTCTCTCAGTAGACTTACAACAGAGTCGTCCAAAAATCAAGCAGAAGACTCAAGTAAAAGGGTAAAGCAGCTGAAGGACTCATAGGAAGTTGAAGAAGTCCATTGCAAAGAAAAGTTAAGACTTATCCAAAATGGCAAGAGACAAGCCTGCAACCTTAAAAGTTGTCTTGTTGAAATAGTGCAAGTAGCAGGAGCCAATGGGATGTTTGCAGAAACCTAGTACAATTCAGGCACCTGCAGAGCATTAATGTTAAGGTTGGTCAACATCAAAAGCTGCACAACAAGACAAGCCAACGAACATGAAGTGAAGTTTGAAAATTATCTATATCTTCAATGGACATGTTTTCAAACTCTCGCTATAAAAGGTTGAGGAATTTTAAGAGAGAAAAACACGAACGACACATACAAGAGATATCTGAGCATTCAAGCAAGCAACTGAAATATTCTTTCAAGATAAAATTCTAATAACCTTAGGCCTAAACATTCGAAGTAATTCTAACCAACACAACTCAGTGAAGGAAGAAAGACAACTTCAAAAGTTGAAGAGGAAACCTGTTTGAAAAAGAACAAGGGGTATGCACATCCACTAAGTGAAGGAAGTGCAGTGAATTTCAGGTTAGAACGTGGTTCGAATCCATCGGAGGGCTAAGTGATCAAATCTGAAGGATTTAGAGAGTTGAAGTTGTGAGACAGCTACCTTACGATGAGCTGAGTCCCAGGATTGAAGTTGGTTGTGTGATCAAAGCTTACTCAGGTTATATTTGTACTTTTGTAACAACCAAGTTGCATTAATATATTCCTCCAGGAGTTGGAGAAGAGTGGAGTAGAGAAATTACCCCATCCTCGAACCACTATAAATTTATATGTGTCATTTACTTTCAACAATTTATTTTTTGCATATTTAATACTTGCTGATATATATCTGCTTATCCAACTGATAATAACTTAGTTAAAACATTTCTTGAAAACCATATTCCAAAAAGGTGTAAGACTTCCGCTGTTAAAAACCAAGTAAACTGGTTTTCTAAAAAGCTAACTTCACTTAGCTGAGTTACTCTATGAATAGCTCTCTCGAGTCTGCTGAGTGGTTAACTCTTCTATTGAGGTTTGACCCAACTGTCTCCCAGGAGACTTTGCTATTTACTTCTGTAAACTCTGATTTAAATTAAAATCAAAAAAATTGGTTAAGTCTATTCAACCCCCCTCCCTTTTAGACTTAATTGGCACCCCTTGGGACCTACAAGTGGTATCAGAGCAATTGATTCAAAGAACCTTCCACACTGGTTACTGAACTAGATCTCAATCTTTTCAAAAGATCAACACTTGAAGTTCTTTCAAAATTTCTTCCAGTTATTATCATTGAAGCAAATCTATCTCGTATCCCCATGTTTACTATAGAAGAGTTTGATGATTGAAAAATTATTATGCAGGCACATCTCTCAGCTTTGCATGATGAAATGTGGTTTTGTCATAGAAGATGGACCCATTAAGATCATATAGGTGCATACAGTTGTAAAAGCTGCTGGAGATGTTGCTGCTGAAAGACCAGCTGAGGTGGAAAAGCCTCGAAGCAAATGGATCAATGAAGACAGAAAAGATACAACTTGGACAATAAGGCCAAGGATATTTTATATAAAACTCTTGATAAAGCAATGTTTAATAAGGTTAAATCTTGCAGGACTGCGAAATAAATATAGGAAAAGCTGACTCTTATTTGCGAAGGCTCATAGCAAATAAAAGAGAACAAATTGACAGTTGCAGTGCAGAAGTTCAAAAACTTCAAGATGATGGTTGGTGAATCACTAGATCAGCTGGATGCCCATGAGTTATCAGCTCTTGGAAAAGAATATACACAGAAGGAAATGTGTATGAAGATTCTCAGATCTCTCCCAGGTGACTGGAAAATGAAATCGATGGCACTCGGGCATTCAATGGATTTGACCAAAATTTCTAACCCTGAGCTATTCTCAGATCATAAAGCTTATGAATTCGAGCTCAAAAGAAAGAGCAAGATGAGATAGTTGTACCGAAGAAACCTGCTTTAGTGGCTGGAGAATCAAAGAGTGTTGAATTCAAGAATATCACTGAAAAATAGGAGATTACCCTGATAGATAAAAGGTTCAACAAGTTCTTCAATAGGAGTTACAAGAGGAATAAGGGTGAATCGTCTAAAAGATACTCAACTCCTTCCAAAGAAAAGGAACAGAAAACCCCCAAGAGAGCTGAGAACAAGAAAACTAAAGATCTATGCTAGAATTGCAGATAGCCATGTCATTTTGCAGTTGGCTGCCCTTATCCACCAGTCAACAAATATAGGAATAAAGAGGATAAGAAGGTCTTCAGGGAAAGAAGACAAGAGAGTAAGAAAACCATGATGGTTGCCGAGACAGATACAACCAAGCGTAAGGACACAACTGAATCAGACAGTAGTGAAGCTGACTACTCCTCAGATACTGAAGAAAAGGCATTGATATGTCTTATAGCTAAGGAACATGGAGATGAGGTAATTTCTAACTCATCTAGCTCAAATTCCGATGATAGTGATCATGATACACACACTTCATCACCAGTAGATCTTTATGATTCATTAGGCAAAATGATGAAAGATTTTAAGCATATAAAATCCTCACTCACACTTTTAAATAAGGAAAACAGCCAACTCAAATGCCAAAACTCACAGCTGAGTGAAGAGCTGAGTAGTCTTAGTCATATAGCTGATAAGAATAATGAGTTAAAGGTTGTGATAGCTAATGTCAAAAAGGACCTAGCTGAAAAGAAAAGAGGGAACAAGAACTAAAGAATGTGATTGCATCACTCAACAAGTCATCTAAACATTGGATGAATTGATAATGATACAAAAAGAAAATTGGAGACAAAGTAGGCTTAGGTTTTAATTCCTTTGTTAATGCACAAACTCCAAGAGTGGTAATGGAAAAAGGATCCTCAACTAATGGGACAATCCAAAAACCAAAAGCACCATATGTTGCACCCACACACAATAACAAACACTCACATACTGGCCTTGGCTATAAACGAAAAGGAAATAAGCCAGTTGAGTTTGTTGAAAGAACTGCTGAAACAAAATTTAGAAAAGCTCAACAGCAGACTCCAAATAGGAAATATTATGTGAGTCCAAATAGAACTACTAAAGGCCCCAGATGTTTCACCAAAAGAAACCATATGAAGGAAATGGTAGAAATTATCCAACACATGCTAATTAGAACCATCAAATGAAATATCAGCCAAGTCCTATGTGATACAAGCCCAAGTGGCAGAGACCTCAAACTCATCATAGGTCATTCTCAAGGCAAAGAAATTAGCACACATATGCATCCAAGCACAATGTCTATCATGCTCAAACGTTTCCATACTATCCTAGAAAAGCAAATGCAGAAACACACACAGAGGCATACAGAAAAAAGAGACTGTTGTATGTTCCTAAAGCTCCAACGCAATTTGCTAAGATTTTATGATTATGGAACTGATAGGTGGAAACTTCTTAGAGTCAGATCATATGTCTATAGGTTGGTGGAATCACCTTATAGTGCTAACCCCTCAGGACCAAGACAGATTTGGGTATCTAAAATTTGATTTCCTTGATTGCAGGTTTAGGGAAAAACAGAGTGCCAGGGAATCTGGTACATGGATAGTGGTTGTTCCAGACACATGACAGGAAACAAAAAGAATCTATCAAATTTCAAGGAATCAAGAGGAGCCAAAGTCATATTTGTAGGAAATGAAGCTCCATGGAAGATCAAAGGCATTAGATCCACAAGAGAAAATAACTAGAGATCACATATGTAGCTTATATTGAACGGTTGAATTTCAATCTACTGAGTATTAGCCAACTTTATGATAAACGCTACAATGTTGGATTCAACGTGGATGTTTGCCAAATCAAGGATGCTGAAACTAATGAAGTTGTGCTATCCGGAATTGGAAAGATGAATATGTATGTGGTGGATTAGTCCACTACTACACACAAGCACATGTCTATTGGCAAATAGCACAGTTGAATCAAGCTGGCTGTGGCACAAGAAGCTGAGTCATCTGAATTTCAAGACCATCAACAAGCTTGCAAAGAGTCATTTGGTTGAAGGATTACTAGACTTGGTCTACAAGAAAGAAAGCATATGTGATGCATGCCAGAAAGGAAAGAGATCAAGTCATCTTTCAAGGATAAGCCGAGTCCTTCTTCAACAAGGATCTTGCATTTATTGCACATGGATCTGTTTGGACCAGTTGAACCATCTAGCATAAGTGGAAAGAAATACACCCTAATGGTGGTAGATCATTTCTCATGATACACATGGGCCATCTTTATGTATAAGAAAAAGGAAACATTGCAGAAGCTTCCTCAGCTGATGAAGATGAGTTTAAAATGAGAAGAGTCAAACCATTATCAAGATAATGTTTGATAGAGGAACTAAGTTTGTCAATGATATTATTACTCAGTATGGCATAGAAAATGGTATTACTCATGAGTTATCAGCTGCAAGAACTCCACAGCAAAATGGCGTGGCTGAAAGAAGGAATAGAACCCTCAAAGGAAGCTGCAAGGACCATGTTAGCTGAAGTTGGATTGTCTAAGAGATTTTGGGTTGAAAACATTACCACTACTTGCTACACTCAAAATAGGTGTATGATTAATAGGCAGCTGTCCAATACCCCTTATTAAATTTGGACAGGAAGAAAGCCCAATGTGGGATATTTTCACATTTTTGGAAGCAAGTGTTTTATTCATAATAATGGCAAGGACAATTTGAAAGTTTTTTGTGCTAAAGCTGATGAAGGTATCTTTCTTGGATATTCAGCTGAGAATAAATCTTTCAGAGTGTTGAACAAGAGGACTATGGTAACAGAAGAATCTATCCATGTGGTTTTTGATGAGTCTAATATGAATGGAGAAGACATTGAAGAATTAACTGAGAAGATAAATCAGCCAACTATCCAGAAGAGTCCTTATGCATAAACAAACCTCAGAAGACTCAATCCTAATGAGAATGAGTTAGCTGACTCGAAGACATTGGAAGGTCTGCAGCTGAATGAAGATGATCAAGGATAAGTCGTTCAAGATAACTTAGCTGCAAGAAGAACCAACCCAATAGACTTACTCCAACCATATGTGAGATGGTCGAGAAACCATCCACCTGAGTTAAGTCATTGGAAATGTAAGATAAGGAGTAAGAACAAGATTCGGACTCAACATGAAGTTATGTTCACTTGTTTCATTTCCCAAATTGAGCCAAATGATGTGTTACAAGCATTGGATGACACACGATGGATTCTAGCTATGCAGGAAGAGCTGAATCAGTTTGAAAGGAATAAAGTTTGGGAATTGGTTCAAAGGACTACTCATTAAAATGTAATTGGTACAAAGTAGGTATTCAGAAACAAGATGAATGAGGAAGGTTATGTTGTGAGAAACAAAGCAAGATTGGTAGCCAAAGGGTATTGCCAAGAACAAGGTATAGATTTTGATGAGACTTTTCCACATGTTGCTAGATTGGAAGCAATAAGGATGTTTCTTTCTAATGTTGCACACAAAAACTTCACAGTCTATCAAATGGATGTGAAGAGTGCATTTTTGAATGGACTTTTAGAAGAAGAAGTCTATGTGGAACAACCTCCAGCTTTTGAGCAAAAAACTATTGCAGATAAAGTCTACAAGATTAAGAAAGCATTATATGGTTTGAAACATGCACCACGAGCATGGTATGATACATTGTCTCAGTTCCTAATAGACAATGGATTAACCAAAGGAAAAGTTGACAGGACACTCTTCAGAATTCAAGATGGAGACAGTATTTTGCTTTTTCAAATATATGTGGATGCCACCATATTTAGGTCCACAAACAAAGAGTTGTGTGACAAATTCTCAAACCTTATGCAAGGAAAGTTTGAGATGGGTATGATGGGAGAGCTGACTTTCTTCCTAGGTCTTCAAGTCAAGCAAATGAAGGATGGAACCTTCATAAGCCAAACCAAGTATTCCAGAGATTTAATGAAGAAATTTGGTATGGAAGAGAAGTCATCTGTGAAGAATCCTATGAACACTTCTATCAAGATGGATATGGATGCAGAAGAAAAGTCAGTGGATCGAATAAGATATAGAGCACTCATCGGATTATTGCTTTATCTAACTGCCAGCAGACTAGACGTCACCTTTGTAGTAGGTGCATGTGTAAGATTTTAGCCTACTTCCAAAGAAAGCCATATGACTGCAACTAATAAGATTCTGAGATATTTGAAGGAAAGCCAAGAAATTGGCTTATAGTATCCCAAATAAGGTGGATTCAAATTGATTGGATACTCAGACTCAGACTATGCTAGATGTAGAGTTGACAGGAAAAGTACATCTGGTACTTGTCAAATGCTTGGAAATAGATTAGTTTCTTGGTACAACAAGAAACAAAATTCAATAGCTACATCTACAGCTGAGGCAGAATATATTGCTACAGGCAGCTGTTGTGCTCAAGTTTTATGGATGAGGCAACAGTTGAGAGATTACGACATTGAAGAGGAGAAAATTTCAATTATGTGTGATAACACAAGTGTTATTGCAATTACTCAGAATCCAATATTGCTGTCAGATATCATTTTATAAGAGATCATGTTGAAAAGAAAGACATCACATTGGAATATGTATCAACTGAGAAGCAGTTAGCTGATATATTCACAAAGCCCTTATGTGAAACAAGATTTGAAGAGATTAATAATGAGCTTGGATTGATTGAGTTGTGTTAATATGCTTAGAAGACTCATTCGGCAGAGTTAGAGGTGGGAGTATTGCATTTCAGAAGAGTTTTGCTCGATCAGCAGAGTAAAACAAATTAGTTAGTCGTTCAACAAAGTTGAGTACTTAATTGAGCAGCTGAGTCTCCATCACCAGACTAGAGATAGAGAGAAGTAGAGTAGAATCAAAAATGAAGAAAGCTGACTTATTTCTGAGCTAAGAGACAAAACAAGGTCGTTTGTATTAAAGCGCGAATATTTGACGAATGAAGTCAGCATCATTAAATGCAGTACAGTCAAAGGTTATGACAGTAACCTATGATTGACTATAAATGTTGCTCATATTAAATGCAACGTGATTAATGCTCTTTGCATGTTTTAATCCATACCGGTGATCACATTTCAAATTCTATGATACCGAAATTGTCTCTTTGTATCTTATATATATATATATCCAAATTCATTTTAACTCTCTTCTCACTTTACACTCTCAAGCATTCAAAAAACCCTCAGTATTCTCTCTGTGAAAACCTCTCGAGTTATTTCAAGAAATCAACGATAGCACCGAATAAATTTGCTCTCGATTTTGCTAAACTTGCTGAAAAGGTGTACTCTGGTGCACTAGTGGATGATGAAGGCCTTGTCAAGTAGTCTGCTGACAAGGAAAGAGCCAGAAAAATTGTTGGGCACCTTGAAAAGTCTGGTTTGATGAAGTTTCTTTCTATGGAGATGGCCCGACCTTTCAAGAGAAGTTGCGATATTCTATGTGAACGCGTTGTTGTTCACGATGATGGCATTCACTCTTCACTGAATGGGAAAATGTCAAATTGGCAGCAAACGACTTGACAAAGCTGTTACATCTCCCCAACAGCGAACTCAAGGAGCTAAAAGATTATGAGTTTGATTATATGAAAATCTGGAAGGAAATTGCGAAGAAAGAGGTAGCTGATAAGTTGAATCCCTCAACCACCAAGACAACTATTAAGGAAAAATACCACAAGCTCATGGACGTGGCAGCTAAGTGCGTTGATATCAAGTTTAGGTCATGCAGTCAGTTGTCCCAGACTAAGCTGACCGTGATGGCTGCGATCATGGAAGATTTGGAGGTGAACTGGAGCGAGTTCATCTTTGATAAATTATGCCAGAACGCCCAGAATGTCAATCTGGACGAAGGGAAATTCAAGAACACCCTGGGCTATAGGCTAGGCTTGGGGTATCTGCTGGAGAAGTGTGCCCCTTCGCAAAGGGAAGCCCTTCCATGCAAACAAAAGGTTGTTTAAGGTGAACTTATCAGCTGCTCTAAAAAAGGCGTATGCTAGGAGGAACGGCGCATCTGAGGAAGAATCAACTGAGCATGTTCCCGAAGAGACAACTGCCCATCTACCTCTCCTGATCCATCTCCAGCTTCCCCCAAGATAACAAAGAAGCGAAGAACAGCTGCATCCCGAAAGGTAGCTGCTAAGAAGGAGAAGACTCAAGCCTCTAATGGCTTGAGAGATGAAGAGGATTCAGTTGCCAAGGCTGCTGATAGGCCTGTAGCTGAATCTCTTGCAGCTGATCAACCAATCGTGTCATGGATGAAGGCTCTGATAAGGAGGAGGAAGAAACCCCCTTGCAGAGAGGCTCCAAGAGACGGGGTTGTGAAAATATTTGTTGCAGCAGACACATCTGTTTTTGTTGTGCACCCAACAGCTAAGCAAGAAGAAGAAATTATCGATGACACTGTTGTACTCATAATTGAAGAAGTTTCTGCTGAGTCAATTGCTGGATGTGGTGACTCTACTTTGCCCCAAGTAGAGAATGAACCAGTTATTGAAGACCATGTTGCCTCTGATGAACCAGGATCCCTAGCACATCCTAAAATTTAGGCTAGACTGCGTGTTTGGAGGTTATGGAAGTTGAGCAGCAGCAGAATCCAATTCATCAGGCCCAAAATATTTTAAGAAGAAGAAAGTCTTCTTAAATTCTTGGATAATGCATTTGTTATATATGCTCTAGACGAACTATACTTTACCACTATCCTCTTTGAGAAGAATGAGGCTGAGAAGGCCAAGGCTCTGGAGACGGCTAAGGGTCTCGTACCTCATATTTACCCATTTTCAGATCTAAGTATCCTAGAGTGTGCCTTCAGCAGTGGCCAAAATGAGCCTAGGGAGCAGACGCAGTTAAAGCTGCTCAGCTGAAGCATGCAATGAAAGAGTCCCCTGAGTTGCATGAACAATCAAGGCCAAAGGGTGTTGGAGAATCCTCATCTCTAATTATTTCTCCAACTCCTATTATCGAAAATTTGGTGAGGGACTTGGATGCAGTTACTTCCCCAGCTCACTCGGAGGGACAAGCAACAAGGGAGGATGGCGATGATGTTGTGATTCAAGGAGTAGAAGAGGGTAACCTAGTGGAGGCACGCCCTATGGAAGTTGTTGAGATAGCTAAGGAATTGGCTGACAATTCAAAAGCAACAGCCAAGTACCCGGTGATATTGACCTCATCAAACAGCAATCAGCAGGTGAGCAAGCTGAGAGGGAAACTTCTCACACTGCAGCCAGGTTGGAGGAGGTTGCAAGGGACAAAGAAAAATTGGTGTTAGGAGGCAATGGTGAGACTACGACAAAGAAGTTGTTCATACCAATGAAGTTGTGATGGTTGAGACTATCACAGCTGAGGACTCAACAACACTGAAGGCCAATGAAGTTATGGAGATTCAAATTCCTGTAACTGAGGCACATGATGGAAGTGGAAAGACCAAGGCAGTTGAGACTACTGGTCCTGAAAGTACAATCCAAGAGGTTGAGACCTCAAAGGATGCCAATGTCCAAGACCCAACTATAGCTCTATCTATAGCAGGGAATATCGAAGGCCTTGTAGTGCTTAAGACTGTTGTGAAGGTAAATGAAGACCCTATGGCGATTGAGACTGCCAGGGGAAATGTAGCACTTTTTGATGATGTTCATGAGTTCCCAGAGTCCGAGTCTGATGACCCTATGGTTATTGAAGCTCTCATTGACTCAGAAACTGAGTACTCCGATATTGATGAGATCTTGAAGAATCAGCTGAGTCAGATCAAGAGGCCTGAGACTTGGAAGAAAGAATGAAATCATCAAGGATGAGATTTGTGCTAGTCGATGGGCCACCCCCACTAGCTCAATCTCCTGCCCGTGATGCTGCAAAGGCGACTAAGGCCATGGTACCTCAAAATGATGACACAGTTGGTGCCAGTGAAGCTGTTGAGATAGCTGAGGCCCAGTCAGCTCAGTAGGCTCCCATAGCTGAGGCAAATATAGCTACTAGCCAGGGTGAAGAGAGAAGTATTCCCGGAGGAGAAGTGGGAACTTCCTCGGAACCTAGTGGCATGTTCGAGATGTTACACTTTTCGTTCGTTGAAGAGATCCCATTTGAAGCTAAAACTGCAGAGGAAAATACTCATTTTACAATTCAAATAGACCCATCTGATTTGCATGTTCCATCGGAGACAAGGATCGTTCCCTTTGGCCATGATTTTGAGTCACTCCTTCCTAAAGATTCAAGTCTAGAAGAAGCAGACTTTCGATGTGCCTTCCGAGCCATGTGCAAAGAAATAGAAGCCATGGAGAAAGGTTTTGTTGAGCTTAATGACAAGATTGACCATCATGATGTCACCATCTCTGGGAACATCCGAGGCAAGCGATCTTGAGAATCGAGAATGGGTCGGGAGTCGACCAAGCCGCCTTCGCCAGAAAAACAAGTGGGACAATATCGATAGGATGGAAAGAAGCCATCTAGCTGATATAGAGCTACTCAAGGTGACAATGGAAAAGAAGATGGAGCACATGGAAGCATCATCGAAGGCAGAAATTCTTGCTATGAAGAATCAGCTATATTCACTCAGCTCCGACTAGAAAGTAGCAGACTCCATTACTCACAAGAAGCTCGATTCTCTTCTAAAATCGACTCACTTTCCACAGAGTTCCTCACTAGGTGATGCTAAAAAGGGGGAAGATTAGTCTAAGAAACAACCCCCTATGAAGATAATTCTTAAATCAAAAGGCACCACCTCACTCCATTCTCAGCTACCTCAAGACTTGTCAGCTGAAGAGAAAGCTGAGTTAGTTTTAAAGAAGAACAAAGTTGAAATCAAAAAGCTAGACAAAAGTCAAGAAGGCAGAATCACAAATCTCAAAGTGCAATTTCGAGGTCCGCTAGCAGGCAAACTCCCAGCTGAAGAAAGAGAAGATAAGCAACTCCCTCTCCTGGTCCATTGGAAGAAAGATCCAATGAAGAGTTTGCGACTCTTCGATCAGAAGGCTATTACGAGGGAATGGACTTACCTACATCATAAGATTTGTACTGGGAGAAAGGTTTAAAATATATTGAATCAACCAGGAAGCAGCCGACTCAATCATCAAAGAGTCAGCAGACTTCAAGGGTACAACCTAGTCAAACTCCCAGGGGAGAAGGCCCTGCTAGAGGAAGAGAAAGAGGAAGAGATTCTAGGTCTGATGGGAGAGGCATAAGCTCTCTACCAAGAAGACCAACTGGAATCATCTCAATAAACCCTCTGAAAAAGGACTCTGAATATTCGATGGGCTTTAATGAAGCCTTGCAAGAAAATGTGAAGAGGAAGCTCAGAGGATCCAGAGATTGGAGGATGAAAAATTAAAAAAGGACTGTGAGAGGAGGAATAGGAAATAAGAAGAGGAGAGAAGAAAGACAGTTGAAGAGGATCGCAGCAGGCGAAAAGAGGAAGAGAAAAGAAGAAGAAAACAGCAGAGACGTTGAGAGATAGCTGTCAAGAAAATTTTGTTGTACTTTTACATTCTTTTGTAAATATGCAAAAAAAAATGTAAGTGTTAAATGATTCATTTAATAAAATGATACATTCTTTTCAATCATTCTATTTTAGCACTTTCTGATGTAATTTAGTTTTGGCATCATCAAAAGGGGAGAAATTGTTAGGAAATTTATTTGTATAGATTTTGATGATGCATAGAAAACTTAGATTAGAAAGTTGGCACTTTATTTTCTGTATGTATTTCAACTTTGTAATAGTTAGGAAGATAGTTGAGTTATCAAGTAGCCAAGTTGAAGATGTAGAAGACTGACTGAAGAAGTGCATAGAAGATTCAGCTGTGTCGCAACTAAGTACCGAAGAAGGCCTTTGGTCAAGTAAAGAAGTTGTGTCTCTCAGTAGACTTATAGCAGAGTCGTCCAAGAATCAAGGAGAAGACTCAAGTAAAGGGGTAAAGCAGCTGAAGGACTCAGAGAAAGCTGAAGAAGTCCATTGCAAAGAAAAGTCCAGACTTATCCAAAATGGTAAGAAGCAGGCCTGCAACCTTAAAATTTGTCTTGCAGAAAGAGTGCAAGTAGCAGGAGCCAATGCGATGTTTGTAGAAACCTGGTATGGTTCAGGCACCTGCAGAGCATTAATGTTGAGGTTGGGTCAACATAAAAAGCTGCACAACAAGACAAGCCAACTAACAAAAAGTGAAGTTTGAAATTGTCTATATCTTCAGCGGACATATTTTCAAACTCTCACTATAAAAGGCCGAGGAATTTTATGAGAGAAAAACACGAACGTCACATACAAGAGATATCTGACATTCAAACAAGCAACTGCAATATTCTATCAAGCTTAAATTCTAATATCCTCAGGACTAAACATTCGATATTGATTCTAACCAACACAACTCAGTGAATGAAGGAAGCCAACTTCAAAAATTGAAGAGGAAACTTGTTTGAAAAAGAATAATAGGCCTGCACATCCATGAAGTGAAGGAAGTGTAGTGAGGTTCAAGTTAAAACCTAGTTCGATTCCATCGGAGGATTACGTGATCAAGACTGAGGGTTTGGAGAGTTGAAGTAGTGAGGCAGCTGCCTTACAAAGAGTTGAGTCCTAGGAGTGAAGTTGGTTGTATGATCAAAGTTTACTCGGGTTGTATTTGTACTTTTGTAATAGACAAGTTGCATTAGTGTATTCCTCCAGGAGTGGAGAAGAGTGGAGTAGAGGAATTATCTCATCCTCGAACCACTATAAAGTTATCTGTGTCATTTACTTTCAACAATTTATTTTCTTCATATTTAATACTTGTTGATATATATTTGCTCATCCAAGTGATAATAACTTAGAGAAAAACAAGTGTTGAAAACCATATTCCAAAAAGGGTGAAAGACTTCCGCTGTTAAAAATCAAGTAAACTTATTTTCTAAAAAGCAAACTTCACTCAGCTAAGTTACTCTATCAATAGTTCCCTCAAGTCTGTTGAGTGGTTAACTCTCCTTTTGAGGTTTGACCCAAAGAGCTCCCGAGATAGTTGTTTACTTGTGTAAACTCTAATTTAATTTAAAATTGAAAAATCGGTTCAGTCTATCCAATCATTCCTCTTCTATACTTAACTGACACCCATTGGGACCTACATTATATTTTACAAAATAGACCGAATGTTGTGCATTAGAGCATCCACAATCATATAGTGTGGCCCTCGCATGTCACCTCATTGTCATGTCAAAAGAAATAAAAAACCTCAAACTCTCTCCACTATCTAAAACCTTCCAGCAACTTTTGTATGAGTCTCACTCTATCAACGTCACTTTCAAAAATTCCCCAAAAACACATTAATGGGTCCCAATTGAAGAAAATGGTAGATGAGGTGAACCGTGGAAACAATGGCAACAATGAAAATCAGCCATTGATACTACCGAGGGAAAAGAAACCATCTCTGGAGAAGATGTTGGTTTCATTCATTAATGAGACACGAGCAAGATTAAACAACAATGAGGCAAAGATAGATAGGATCGAAGAACAAGTTTCTCAGCTGAATACGATTATAAATGCGAGGTTAAAATCTTTGGAGACACAAGTGGCTCAAATTGCAACAATAATGGGAAGCCAACATCAAAGAGACAAATTCCCAAGCGATACTGAAATTAACCCAAGGGAACAATGTAGTGCCATTCATCTGCGGAGTGGTGTTGAATATGAGAGCCCAAATATATCAACCAAGATAGTGTAGAAAAAAAGAGATGAGTAGCCTACACATACTTTTGTCCCCGAAGGGCCAAAGATAGATGCTCCGATGAGCAACCTAAATGGGTCTCAAGGTATGTGTTTCGATGTTACCAATGATGATATACTTGAATATGTGGTTGCTCTAGATTCAGCGGTAGAACATGTGCCAAAGAAAAGAGCTCGGATAGAGGCACACGGCCGTGTGGTTTCACACAGACAGGCCGTGCGATTTAAGTCTTAAGACAACACAGATGCACACGGGCATATGAATTCACATGACCCAATCGTGTAAATTGCTCCCTCACATACGGATTTGATGGACGAACTCCCTATTTCACCGGAACATAAACCTCTTCCGGACCACTTTTCATATGCATTCAAGGGCCCAAGAGAGACCTATCTAAGGGCAGAGGAACTATTATTTCCCACTGAAGGTGCAAAATCATATGATCACTTTGACGATTTTCGAGCAAACGTATTAGAACTAATAAAAAGAATGGAGCAATGGCAAAGTGTGCAAGGCCACTATCCTCTGCCACAATAGCCGATGTAAGTACTTATCGCGCTTTTCTCTTCTTTTGATAACTTTCCTATGTTTTCGGGATGAAACATGATTTAAGTTTTGGGGGGTTGTCAAGAATGTGCGATATAGTATTGTTGCATGTTTCCATTGCATTTAAGTTGTATGTAGAAGCATATAAAAATTGTCTATAATTTTTAAATTTTGTTTTTTATTAGGCACGTTTATTATTTTAGCGTGCTTATTACTTTTTTGTGAATTAGAATTAGAGACAGGAATTAGTATAGAATGCCTTTGTATGATTTACTATGAATAATTGGCTTCATGAAAAGAAATACTTGGTGAATATGTGATGAAATTTGCGAAAATATGTCTTTTGCTTGTTTAATTGACTGAGAAAGTTGGGTATTTGACATGATGTGAAAAGTAAACATGTGAGCTTTTGTACCTTTAATTGCTTTATCATAAGCAGTTTTATTTTTGTTTAGGGTGTCATTGATGTTGTTAGAGCTCTAGAACTTGCAATGGTATCTTTATTGAAACCACATGTGTGTGCAATTTTGAAGATGATTTAAGGCCATTTTTGTTTAAGCCTACTTAGCCTAAAAAACCTACCTATGAACTCATGATTCCCTAGGGATGGCAATGGGGCGGGTCGGTCAGGACCCAGGCTCGCCCTATGCTTAGAATGGGGCGGAGCGGGTTGATCCACCACGGGTCGCGGGGCGGGCCGGCCGACCCGTTCTGCCCCGTTTTAAATTAAATTAAATGAAAAAATTAAAAAATTATATTTATAATATTATTTATAAAATTTATTATTATCAATTTATAAATATTAGATATAATATAAAAATACATCAAAATTATATGATAATATATATTATATATGCAAAATATATATTAAAATATATTTTAAAAATAAAAATACTAGGCGGGGCGGGTACTCGCGGGGTAGAAGTGATACCCAGACCCGTCCTGCCCCGGGTCATGGGGCGGGCCGGGGGGTACCCATGGGCCGAGTCAAAATTGCCATCTCTATGATTCCCTAATTAGCCAATTTGATCCTTAGCTTTGTTTATTGTTAGACACATTTAGAGCTTTAACTTAATATATTCTTATCCCCAAAACTTGAGCTTACAAAGATGTTTAAATTTGAGGGAGATGTGGGTTGGCTTTGAAGGGAAAAAAATTGTTGGCAAAAGAGGAATGAGCAGTGAATAGGTGAATGATGAAGCTCGAAAAGAAAGCAAATTTGAAATCAAACATGAAAAGAAAATGATTTTTTTTTAGAATTAAGAGTTTAAGGCAAAAGAAAGAAGGCAATGGCCTAAGTACGAAAAAGAAGAAAAAATGGGTGGAATAAGAGGTATGAGTTGAAAAAGAAAACAATAAGTGAATGCTTCATTAGAAGAATTGGGTTGGTGAGTTGAAAGTCTGTGTACTTAAATTCTATTTGCTCAAGTCAGGTTACTTAATCCATATTTTTCCTACCCTAACCAAAGAGCCTATGTTACAACCAAAGAAAAAGTCATTTTTGATTCTTGAATAGTGCACTTGAGTGGTAGAAATGTTAGACGATTTACAAGCATATGGTAGTTCTATTTCATTGAATTGACTTGAGAGTATACACTTTCTATTTACTTTAGGAGTTGAGTGATACACTTTATCTTGTGAGTCGCGATGTCGAATACCCGAACAAGTATTGATTGTGCCGAATTTGCAATTCATGACTATTTGAAATGAGTTATATGTTTACTAAAGTATGTATTTGATTGGGTTGAGTATTTGTAGTGTTCTTGTTGTTTCATCCACCCCATTGCATGAGATTATTTTTCTTAGTTTGCTCGAGGACGAGCAATGGTTTAAGTTTGGGGGATTTGATACGTGTAAAATATAAGTGCATTTAGGGGCATATTTTGGGTACATATTTGATACATTTGCATGTATATTTAGTGTGTTTAGGCTAGCTTCCTTTGTTGGGCGTGATACTGTGAATCTTTGTGTATTTTTACAAGAAATGGAGCTAAATTGGACAAAAAGCAATATCACGTTTCAAAGGATATGTCAAGAACCAAAAGACGAATGAATACATGAAGAAAAGAAGCATGGAAGGTCGAACAAACGGGAATTACTTTTTAAAACATCCAAACGCGTCAATTATTTTCAGCACTGACAGGATTTAGTATTTTGGCCACGACGTTTTCTACAAAATTGATATTGAGTTGATTCAAAGTACTATGGAAAACTAAGAGAAAGGCTACAACTTTCATGAAGATCCCATGAGCAAATTCACATGTTTGCATAGTACACGACCATGTAATAATACATGACTTGCGCGTGTATTTTGTCCCGTGCCATTTTACATGTTTGTGCAACTTGATTTTCAAAGACAAAGTACACGGTCTGCCCGTGTATTAATACACGACCGTGTATTCTGTCCTGCAACTGATTTTGTTTCCTAACTTCATCGGAACTCTATTAATGATCTCTCAAAGCATCTATATAAGGAAGACCAAGCCCTAAAGCTGGAGGAGAACCAGTACACACGAAATTTATACACTTCTAAGGCAAATTACACTACAACAAAGAACGACGCAAGACCTTTCATATTTACGAAGGCGCAAGAGTTCAAGACTTTGAAGAACGATCCATCCTAACAAGAAAGGTTCTATCCTCATAGTTTAGATCTTTTGTTTTATACTTAATGCTATGTCAATTTATTTGATTTCAAGTTTGTCTATGGATTTGTTTTCAAATATGTTAGGCTAAACTTCTTAATGCTAGGGCATGATCAAAATTATAGATTCATGTTAATTTGAATTTGATTGTTTCTTCTTAATTGGTTTCTTGTATTCTATTTATGGATTCGAGTGCTTATTTCTTGTAAATTATCTGACCAATAATTTGCATGTCTTATTTGTTAGTTCAAAATTCGGGAGATGAGATCTAACTTACGAAAAATGAGATGAGATCTAACTTACGAAAAATAAATTCATAACATAAACCGGAATTGAGCCAGGAGACCTATAACTGTTTTTGGAGATTTATTTCAATTCTAAGATCTTTTGAGAGTTAATATTAATTGTTGAGTAGGGATACCTACGATTCTTATTAATCAACAGTTTATGTGCCACTCGGGAGAGAGAATAAACTAAATTTGGAATTGAACCCATAGATATCAGAAACTGATTTTGATGAAATATTAATTGGAATTAACATTGATTAAACATGTTGAGATTATATATGTTCCTAAGATTGCTTTTCGTATTTGTTTGAAATCTTGTGAAGTTCGGGTTTATATATTCATTAGATATTTTTAATTGATAATTTAGAATTAGTTTAGATAAATAATTTTTGATTTTTGACCGCTTCAATAAAATTTAAGTATGAGATTAATGTACTTTATGTATTTCATATTCAATCTCTGAGGAGTACGACCTTGCTTGCTGCTATCTGCTAGTTACACCGTATACTTGTGGTATAGTGAAAATATTTTCACGATCACCTACACCCTCCCAAAATTGGGAGCAAAGAGGGAATAAAAAAGGTATTATCCCACAACACCTCACCATTAATCCCCATGATAGCAGGTTTGTAAATTTGCTTGTACACTTCAACACTGTAACATGGGTGCACATAGTCCACTGGATCACCTCTTTGGTCAACAATTGCCCTGCATGCATGTTTGGAAGGTAGCCCACTATCTCCCACATCATACAACTGCCAATCCACTTACCTAGGTCAACTGTAAACTGTGAGCCATGGATACAAGTAATTTGGTAATGCCTATTATCGCTCTTTATAGGGAAACAATCTGGCACTTTTGCTATATGTTTTTGGAGAATTAGGTTGATTCTAGGACATATTTTTCCTTTTCATTTCAACTGAATTGTATCCCATTTTTTTTGCAACTTCTTCATCAGATACTCTCTTATCGAGTCAACCAGGGTTATTATGGGCTTTTCTCTAGCTTCAAGTATGTTGCTATTAAATGTTTCACATACATTATTTAATAGCATGTCACATTTGACATCATCATCAAATGAGATCTAGACCAATGCTTTGGAGGCTTATCATTAAATCAATCAACAACACTTTCATTAATATCCCTCATTTATTTCATTCTGACATTAAACTCACCAATTGTACTAGCTTGAGTTGCACTATACAAAGCATTCTTAAATGCTACAGCCCAAAAAGCAGCATTTTTAATGTTATTATGTAGATGTCTCACACATAATCTGTGACTTGACCCATGGAACATAAATTCAAAAGCCTATATCAATCCTTTTGCTTGTCACTAATTAAAGTGTACTCGTTGTCTTCCACAATATTCAGATCGCTTTTTAATACAGTAGGAAACCACTGCCATGTATCCTTGTCTCTCTGCCTACTATTGCAAATGCCATAGGGTAACGGTTGTTGTTGTTGGGATCCACACTAACCGCAGTTAATAAAATACCTCACTAACCGCAGTTAATAAAATACCTCCATACCCATCCACCCCAATTATAGGTCTTCAACAATTTTTAAATCCTTGCTTCAATTCAGAATAAACAAACATAAAATTTGCTAAATATATTAAAACCATTCTGCTCTTCTGTTACAATAATTATTGTAGAACCAGGATTTGTTCCTCTCAATTCTTCAGCATAATCCCATATCTTAGTGTACTGTGAGTCAGGGTCCTCCTCGATGATGGACAAAGCCCTTCTTTAGCTCTATAAGTCTGATCCTTGGAAACATTGCATCTAATCTCATGGAATACGTCAACTCTAAATTCCCTAACATTTCTTTTGGGTATGTCATGAATTTCTGGAGGGACTTCTCACTCAACCATTTTGATTTCACATTCTTAACATGGTAACTTAGATGGCATGAATGGTTTGAATTATATTCTCTGATTTGAAAAGTGCATTCATCCCTCAATTTCAAAGAATTTATTTCCATTCACAACCTCATGTTTTACTCTGACACCTCATATACACCATTAGCTTGTCATTTTTTGTGAATTTTAAAGTCCTATGGGTTTTTATTGGATGCGATTGAACAACTTTTCTAAACTTTTCTTTAGTTCCAAAGACCATTCATATGTCAAATATGGGGTCATAAATTAAAGCAGGATTAAAAATTGTATACTCTTTTGCTTTACCCTCCCCATCAGACATGTACTCATCAAAGTTAACTGGTATCTCTACTAAATCATCCTCCCCACCATCACTCTCATTATCACTGCCCCATGGATTCATTACCTACTTGATCAAAATGGTCTACATTATCCTCAAATAGTGCATCATCATTTTCTTCACTGCTTTCATTCATCGTCTCATAATCACTATCCAATAACTCATCAGAATTACTAGCATTTCCGTCAATCCCCATATTAACCCCATTTTCTGCTTCACCATTAACATCATTTTCTGTTACAAAAGACCCCCAAAAAGAAAAAGAAAAAAAAAAAAAAACAACAAAGAAGGCATAAAAAGGTTCAGTCAGTCCAACATGAATTGTCCACATATTCCAAAGTATAACAAAATAACAAAAGCGAAGAAAAAAAGTGATACACAAATGAGGACAAACAACATTAAACTCATAGGGGACCAGAAACCCACTTTGATCCCAAACATAGAATAAAAATAAGGGTTTAATTAAAAAAAAACTTGGTTTTTAATAATAAAAGAAAATGTCAAACACGTATCAAGTATAAAAATAACCCTAACAAAAGAAAAAAGAAAAACCATTACCATAAGAATGGGGCCAAGTCACGATTATTGTTCTTTCGAGTGAAATTTTTCTGGACACCATTGTCTTGAATCTTCTCGAGATTTCAAAACTTTGAAGTCACAATATGGGGGCCACGTGATTTCAAGAGAGATTAGGGTTTCATAGAGTCACAAGTTCCGTTATGATTTTAAGTATTTAGAGAGTAGTATGTTATATTGAGAAAAGAACAGATCACGTGAGAGGGAAGATGGATTTCAACAAGTTGATTTCCCTCAAAATTTGCTGACATGGCAGATAAAAATAAATATTCTAACTTTAAATTTCAGTACACGTACGCACCACATAGGTCACGTGACCTTCACATGAAGCATTTTGGTCAAAATTTAACTTTTCGGCGAGCGTGGGATCAAAATTGAGAGTTTAACATAAATTACAGGACTAAAGTGCCAAAAACATTACTTACAGGACCAATAATGAAACACTCCCTTATATACAAGACTAACTTTGCAATTTTCTTCCAATTTCGTCTGGGGAATAAAGAATTATTTTCAAAATGAAAATGAGAAGCCCATTACATCTCGGGTCGGGTAACTCGGTCCGAGGAAAGCCCATATTTCTCTCCGTCGTCTTTCCTCATGCTCTACAACTACAGTCTGTATAAATTCTTTCTTTGAATTTTCCAATATTCCAAAAGAAGCAACACTGCTCCCAGTTATCGAGAATAGGAAATTCACCACCATTACATTTACTTGTGATATTCTCAAATCACCCCGCAAAGTTTTGCCAACCCTCTCAGGCAGATCCTCCTTTTTCTTCCGGTACTTCGTTGATATCTTTCTACACTTATTTTTTAACTTTATAATCATAATTCATAGAATTATTCGTAAAATTCGTTCATCTCTGCAGGAAGGATAGGGGGGTACTGATATTTTGCTCGGATCCGATCTGGGTTTTTCAGTTTTTTCCTGTGTATTTGAACGTGAAAAGTGGGGGAATGGGAATAGTTTTTACGCGGCTGTTTTCGTCGCTGTTCGGAAACAAGGAAGCTCGGATCCTCGTTCTGGGGCTTGACAATGCCGGAAAAACCACCATTCTTTGTATGAATTATTCTTTTGTCCTTCCCATTCTAGGCGATTCTCCCCTTTGTAATGATTTTAATCTTCTTTTCTGTAATTGTTGTTTTTGCAGATCGACTTCAGATGGGTGAAGTCGTCTCCACTATTCCAAGTAGGTAGTTTCAGTTTTACTTTTCGCTTTCCTTTCAAAATTTTGATTCTATGATGATAGTAAAATTGCATCATTTTTATAAATTTGGCAGTCTTATTTTATCAAGGTGACTGATGGGAGAAAAAAAATAAGACTAGATTTTGGATCATTTACGTTTTTTTATTCGTTATTTGAAGTTGTTCTGTGTTCTTAAGCTTATTTTCATATCGGTTAAGGGTGTGTTGACTCCATGTTTTTGTTGTATCAAATTTGAAGTCTATGGATTTGTGTAAATGTAATGGGGGGAAACAGATCAAGTGAGCTTGTATATTTCTTGGTTAACAGTCATATTTATTCTTTACAGCAATTGGGTTCAATGTCGAAACTGTGCAATACAACAACATAAAGTTTCAAGTTTGGGATCTAGGTATGTTTATCCACGCTTCTCTGGATGATATTCTTGAACTTGTTTGGCATGTACGACGTATGTTATTTGACTTGGCTTTTTAGCATTTCTTTCCATTAGAGTATAACTGAAATGTCCTATTTTCTGTGACATGGGAGTTCATGAGTTGTTGACTGTTATGACAAAGTAATTATTCATCCTTGAAATTTGTTAGAACACGTGGAGATTTAAGGACTACTAAGTTTTAACAAATCATTCTCATAGAAGTCTAAATATGAAGAGGAAAATAACGAGTCTTGGTGAGTTACTTGTTGTTTGTTAGAGCTCATGGAAGAAAAAAATGATTGTATGGAGACTCTCACTCCATGGTTACTCTTACTATTCTCCGTCGTATTAAACCCCCTTATTGCTAATTCTTGTGCTAATCGAAGTAGATTGTGTTTCTAAGTGTTCTTGTTCTTGTTTTCTAATGTAACATCCCACATGGATATTAATTCAGTGGGTGCAATGGTTTTATCTAACAACTTGTGAATTATTTTCGTAAAGTGAGGACGAATATGAATTATTTCTAGCGGAGCTCATGTTGTTGAAATCTTAGTTGGAAGCCCTTACCCTGTGGTTCTAAGGCATGACAAAATGGTATTAGAGCCAATTTCGAAGGTATTATTGGTGTGGTTGATGTAGTCCGGTGTATACTGGGTATGGTTTTGGAGTGTGGACGGAACATGACGAGGACGTTGCGCTTCCTACGGGGGATGATTGACATGTCCCACATAGATTTGGGAGAAATTTTTGTGATCTTTTATCAGTGGGTACAATTATCTTCTCTAACAACTTGAGTTTATCATTTTTACAAAGCGAATGCGAAACAGTTGCGGGCGGAGACTATTGTGCCGAAATCTCAGTTGTGGGGCCTACCTTATAGGAGTGTTGCAAAGGCTGACAAGATCTTTTCGTTGTTGATATAAACTTTTTACTGTCGTTGATATAAAACATTTTGATCCTTTATAGGATGAAACTGGAAAATTACTTGGTTGTGTTAGGTTTTATTTGGGCTTTCGGTAAGGTTCATTGGCATTGCTCATTAGAATAGTCATTCTTTTGCCTTAGCTGCTAGCACAAATAGGCTGAGGGAAGCTTTTAACTATTGTTTCCTTTTTTGTTTGACTCATTATCCGTTGGTGAGATACAGAGCAAGATCCTGCTGGAAATGGTCTTCATTGAGCTTAAGGGAACTACACCAGACACTTATACTTGCTGCCTAGGGATGAATGAATTTAAATAGGAAGTAAAACAACTAAGAGGGTTAGATGAATTGATACATGCAACTTTTGATTCATGAACCTTCAATTAAATTATGACTTATTTGTTTTTAAAGGAAGACCTTTTAGTCCACCAGCTGTATCTGATAGAGATGAGAGTCCTAATTAGATTGGATGAGACGCTTTTCGGAAATGCGTTTGGCAAGTTCTTGTGTCTGATAGCTTCTTTCATGAGTCAAATTTATGTCTTGGAATGGTGGATTTTGGGTTGCACCATTTACTTTGTAGGACTCATAGTTGTGGGGCGCAAGGTGCACCGAGGCGCAAAGGCCATGGTAGTGCCTCATAAACATTATTGAAAAAAGCATAAATAATAATGAAAATGATAAATTTGATTAAAACACACTTCAAGTGACTTTCAGATTAAAACACACAATGTTTATCAAAGCAAGTTCATTAGCATAATAAGCCAAACTAATCAATCATCAAGCTCAATATCAATATTGTTATTACCATCATCATCAAATACTTCATCTTCTTTCTATTCTTCTTCATCATCATCTTCTTCATAAAACACAAATTTTTCTTCATCAGTTCACCTTAAAGTTTGGTTGGAAGATGTTGAGATATGACTTATGAGAGAGTAATGGATGTTTTTGAATAAAACCCTAGCCCCATTTTTGTTGTTCTTTTGTTATGTTCCTTGCCTCCCGTGCCCCACCCAAAAAACTAAACCCTAAAATCATTTCAGCCTAAAAAATGTGATTTTTTAAAAGTGATGGTCACCTAGGCGCGCCTCACCGAGACGGGAAAAAGAGCGAAGGCGCTGTCGAGGTGCGCTCCTGGCTAACATAACCCGCCTCGTTGTTGGAAAGGCGTAAGGCCTTGCGCCTTGAGGTGCATCTTTAACAACTATGGTAGGACTACCTTGCTGCTCTATTACTCTCTAGCAAGGATTAAGTCACATTTCAAACATTTTTTTTCACTAATTTAAGCATCTTATCATGATTTGTGGTTATGATCCTTAATTAATTGTTCTTTAAATGTCGTTATCTGTAAAGGCGTCAGTATTATATGTTGTTGTCTTCTGTCTTCTATTTGTAGGAGATTGGTTTGGCTCTCTTGAGATTTTATGCCAATGGTGTTCTTTAGGAAATTTGGAAATTTTGCTATAGTTTTGCTACGTAGTATAAGTATGAGTATTCACTTGATTTTGTTTGTTACGGCTTGAGCAATTGCTAAATTTACTGGCCTTTCTGCCTATTTAGTTTTGTGAAATTTCTGATATTTGTCCCTATTTTGTGTTTCTTATTAATATTATTTCATCATTCTGAAGTTCATGTCTGACACAGGTTTTCTTTGCTTATTGCAGGTGGACAGACTAGTATTAGGTAAGTTATTTTTTATTGTCTTATTCTGCGAGTTGTAGCACTTATTTTTCTGGTACACAAGATAATGATACACACATGTATTTTGCTGATTGATTTTGTGCATTGTTCTATTGTCAATTAGACTTTTTGATAGGAAATTCCACTTTGTTGATTGAGACGGGCAGTTGGCGACTGCCTTTTTATAATTGTTAGCTTCATTTATTTTTGTTTCTCATGTTTTTCTGTATTTCAACAAAGCGTAATGCATATTTGCATTCAGTAGTAAGGATTTATCAGGCATTCTATTACATTTACTATGATACTATGGCATAGAAAGTTAATTTATTAATCTAAGTCAAATAATCAGAATTAGATTTTTTCTATACTAGTTGCCATTTGTTTTCTGTGTTATCTTTTCTTTTTGCCTTGTATCATGATAGTTTTTTTCAGAACTTTAGACAAGTTCTATCTGTATTTCCATGACTAGATTAGTAAACTATTCTTTCTGCAACATTTTCTTGGTTCTTCAATATCTTGAGGATCTTGTCCTTGTTGTGAAAGAGGGAAAATGTGTAACACTTCATAGCGTTCAATCTTAGTCTTGGGGATAGATTTTGTTTCACCTTAGGGAGATAATTAATTGCAAGTTATTTCTCCATGCGTTTCATCATGAATGTCTTACTGCAGCCCGAGGCTTTGTCTGCTTCCATCAAACATGGGAAAATGAACTAGGCCAAATCCTTCAGTTCTTATGCTACATTCTTCTTGTTAGTTGTTACTTTCTTCCATCAAAACAAACTGAGCTTTAAATCAAAACCAATAAGTTTTACCTTCTCTTGTCACCATCAAACTATATTACTGCACAAACTGGCCTATTTTTTTTTCTTTTTGTTTGTTTGTTTCTTAGTTATGCAGTTATCTAATCTGGAGACATTTCCAAGAGAATGCATACAGGACTGTTTTTTCATTTGTTCAAAATGAAAGAAGTTATTATGGATTTTGTGATAATTGGAATCTTTCGATATGGTTTCGGGCAGAGGTAATAGGTTTAGTGTGGTATCCGGTCATATCTTTATTAGGAATTCTTTCACTTCTCAATATATTATCTGGATGTAGGAGTTATGCTTATCCTAAATATTCACTTAATCTTTGGTATGACAAAAATTACATTGATTAGGCCTCATACCGAGATGTTTGATATGACAAAAAATTTTGTAGCAGCTTTCCTTAGCTGTCACTTATTGTATGCTTGGTTTATTTGTTTTGCTATTTAGGCCATATTGGAGATGCTATTTTCCCAATACGCAAGCTATAATATATGTTGTTGATTCAAGTGATACTGATCGGCTGGTGGTTGCTAAAGAAGAATTTCATGCAATATTGGAGGTGCTCTTGCTTTTCTTCATCTTCATCTTTTTTCTTTCTGTGGTAATTCAGTTTCCTTCATCATCTTCAAACAAAAGAAGAATTCTCCCCAAAAGATTTCCGAAAGGATGCTCTGTGAGGAAGTTCCCGGCCAAGCCGCCTGGAATGACCATTTAGCCCAAAAATGAGCATCAATATATCTTTTTCTAGGAATCTAAAGAATTTGTCATGTGGCCACCTATTTGGACTTAGCATTTGTTCATCTCACCATTGCTCTATACAACATGAGTTTGAATACTTGGTATCAAGTATGTTTCATGCTCTTGATTAAGCACATTGGATATGCTATTGTTGGCAGTTTTAGATAATATGCTGCGGTGAATTGAAGCGCACTACTCCTATCCTTTCAATGCATTTTAGACTATGATTAACCGCGCAATTTGCAAGGAAGAAAAGTTATGACAAGCAGAAGTAGTTCCATACTTCTTCCACTAGATTTTATTGCAACTTTGATGCCTACATAAGGATTTATGTGTAATTTGATTTTTAAATGTCAAAAGGAAGTTGCAATTGTCCTTCAGCACTGCAAATACACTTACCTTGCTAAATGAAGGAATTTCCTCCATTTTGAGGTACTAGTTAAGGCAGTAGGAAGAAAGAAGATGAAAATCCCTTTGACATTGTTGACTATATTAGGTAAGTTGAGTTGAAGGATAGAGTAGAATATATAGGCACATGCCTGAGCAGAGGGCAGGCATTAGTTGCTGTTCAGCCACAATTACTATTGGTTGAGTTTTCCAGTTTCTTTGACTATGATAAAGAAAGCAGCTTGAACTGGGGTACAACTTGGAAATATAATGAGTAAGCTCATAGGAATGAGACTCGAACAAATTGCGTAGTTAAAGTCGTATGTTAAGATAGTGGGGGTGGGAACTGGGGTGTAAAGCCAGGAGGTAGACAGAAGCCTCCATATATACATTTTCTCTTATCTGGCTCAATGCCATGTAGTTGTTACCACCCTCAATGCTATTGGCCACAGCAGAATATTGACAGAAATACAAAAATTCGGACTGATGTTAACAGGATTGACCATTATCTTTTCGTTTTACGTTAGATTTGAGTTGTTGTGGAACTGTTTAGACTTTTTTCTTTTAATATAGATAGCTTTCTACAAGGTTGAACCTATTGACACTGTTTTCTGTGGTCACTGGAGGTGTGTTGGCTTAACTTTTGAGATCTAGCAAATGTAGATAATTGATTACAATGAGTCATAAGTCCTCAAGTTTTTATTATTCTTGTATCAGAAAATTTGCTGAAACTTTTTGACACTTTTGCTGAATCCTGGCTAGTTGATCTGTAACAGTAGTTTACTGAAATTATGTTGTTGCTACACTTAAATGAGAAGATATTAATTCTATTCATTCAAATGGGTTCAAAGAGGGTTCTTTCTTACGTGAACACTTAAGTGGGTGGCTGTGGAAGTAGTCGTAGGCCTCTTAGCTGTGGGTTTTAACTACTTTAATTTTTTTTCCCAGAACTTTGTGATTTAACTGATATAATTAACTTTATTTGTCTTTTTTTTGGCCTTTATCCAATCAGTTTCATGCTATAGTATAGTGGTTAAAAGTTTGAATTTAACCTGTGTTTTACACTTTTACTCTGTTCTAACATTTATTTGCAATTATAATGATATATTTTCAGGAGGAGGAGCTAAAGGGTGCTGTTGTCCTCTTATTTGCTAACAAACAGGTAATTGGATGTTTTTTTCCCTTATTTTTTTTTACTGTTGAAGTATGAACGACTTTTGCTTTCTAGAGAGTATGTTTAAGATTCGTTGTTGATGCTGTAGGCCTGCTAAAGCTTGGTACCACCATACACATGTATGCATTCATTTAGAAAAACATGTTTACGTATGCTTATTGGTTTACAGGATCTTCCCGGGGCCCTCGATGATGCTGCAATAACCGAGGCCTTAGAGTTGCACAAGATTAAGAACCGGCAATGGGCTATTTTCAAAACTTCTGCCATAAAAGGAGAAGGCCTCTTTGAGGGCTTGGACTGGTAAGGAAGACTAACTATTCACATGTGATTTTTGCATAATCTGTATGTCTTTTAGATCACCAATGCATTTATCTGATTATGTGTCATCATTTTCTTTTTCTATGAGTTTAACGTTTGTAGCCAATGTTACTAAAACAAACGTATCACCAACATCCATCTTCCATTATTTAATATCACTGTCGAACAAATCATTATATTTACTATTCTCTTGCCTTACTTCCTCTTTATTTTGTCAATTGAATAGGTTGAGTAACACACTTAAATCTGGAGGTGGTTAAATTTTTGGACAGCAGTCAGATGACTTTTGTGATTGTGTCAAATCTGATCTGAGATAAGTCTGATTACTGGTATGGTTTGTATTCAGATTCCATTTGTAGATTGTCTTGTTACATTTTCCTGAACAAACAATTGATATAAAATTATATTTTGAAGTTTCCCTCGTTGTTGTCTGTTCTTTAGTTTTCTCTTTTATAATATAAATAAAATCAAATAAATAAATCAAAAGCTTGAGCTGGTTTACATGGCTTGCTTTATTTGGTGTACTGATCAATTAAATCAAAGCTTTTTATTATCTTAAACAATTTCTTAGTGCCTCGGAAACTATACGGATTTTCTCTGATCCATCTTGGGCTTTTAGCTTTATAATTTCGAATTTGAATTAAAACACTAATATTGCAGACTGCTTGATTAGCTTACGAGCTGACCCAAACTTTTCTCCATCGCAAGGATTAGAATAAAAAAGTTCCACAGTGCAGAAAATGGCATACGAATGAAAGAAGTCATTTTGGTAGCCTGTCAACCATAATAAGAATCCATTGAATCAAATATGACATATATGAAGCTAAAGATGGTGATGAATGTTTATTTGAGCACTTTCTCAAAGTCAGAGACCAGGCTTGGGACCTCGCACAAAGACTTAAGATGGTAAATGGGTTCGAAAGACACTTGGAAATATGAGGATTGATAAAGTTTGAAGACATTGTTCCAAACCAGTTGGATCGGGAGGCCCAACTGGCTAATCTAATTAGCCTCCAAATCCGTTTTTGTTTTTTTTCCCAAATCAGTTTTGGTGGTTGAACTGACACTTGGAAATATGAGAATTGGTAAGTTTGAAGCCATTGTTCATCTAGAGGAATTAGACAAGGGGATACTATCTCCCCTTATCTTTTTCTTATTATCTCTGAAGCATTTTCTAATCTCATTCAACAAGCTAAGAGAAGGGACCTCGTTGTTGGACTGAAAATTTCAAGAACAGCTTCAATTATTAACCATTTGTTTTTTGATGATGATGCTCTTATGTTTTGTGAAGCTTCTTGTGATCAGGCTCATAATTTTAAGCTCATTTTGGAGAAATATTGTAGGGCTTCTGGCCAAATGATTAACTTTGAGAAGTCCTCAGTATTCTTTGGAGTTAATACTGTTGAGGAGGTGAGAAGAGAGATCTGTGAGGTTTTGAGTGGGATGTAGGAGCACAAGAAGATCAAGCATTTGGGGCTGCCATTAACTGTGGGGAGATCTAAGAAAGAGGTGTTTAGATTTGCTGTGGAGGTGGCAAAAAAAAGAGTGCAAAATTGGAAGTCTAATTTCTTAAGTATGGCAGGTAGGGAAATTTTGATAAAGTCTGTCCTGAGTGCTCTTCCAAACTATATTATGTCATGTTACAAACTTCCTTGTGGTATCTATGATGAGCTTAATAGAGTTTCCTCAAGATTTTGATGGGGTGCTAGGGAAGAGGGTTAAGCTAAGATGTATTGGATTAACTGGGATAAAATGACTTGGCCTAAGGAGGAAGGTGGGATGGGGTTTCAGGATACCAGGTTGTTTAATGATGCTCTATTAGCAAAACAATTATGGAGGATCATAACACAACCTAATACTATAGTTAGTAAATCAAAAAGCTAGGTATTTTCATAAGGGGGGGCATCATGAATTCAAGTATCAAGCCCACTGATTCCTGGACGTGGAAGAGCTTTCTTAAAGCTAGATATGTGTTGGACTTTGGCTTGAGATATCAGATTGCTTATGCAAAGCAACAAGGGTGGGGGGGGTGCTGAATTTTCATTCTTTTGTGCCTAGGGGAATAAGGTTGGAGCATGGAGAGGTGCATTGGGTCTGTGATCATCTTCAAAATGGGGGTAAGGAGTGGAATGATGGGCTGATTTTGCAGCATTTTGATTCTCAGACCATTTGCTCATTGCCTTGGGACCTGTCTTTTTGGATAGAATTAACTTATCAACTTATCTTCTATGGTGGTTACGGATGACACGTAATGTGTGGCAGTTCCGGAATACTCGAACCTCAGAGGCTAATTTGGTCTCATCTGCGCAAGGGGAGTGGGTGGAGTTTGAATCTGTTAGTTAGTTTTGTTGAAGGTATTCTTAGGGGATGTTATCCCAGTTGGAATATCTTCCTTTTCGGCACTCTTGTTTGGGCCTGCTTCTAATTCTCAGAGTAGTGTAGCTGTAGTGAGCTATGTGTACTTATTTTTCCAGGACCATTTTGTTTTGGCTTTTGGTTTGGTGCCATGTTGTTTGTGGTTTTCCTCCATTGGATATTTGTTCCATGGTGGCTTTTTGCTGGGCATGTGTGCCCTGTTGTAAATCTGGTTGAATTCTGAATATAAAATTTATCGCTTATTGGTAAAAAAAAAAGAAGAAGAAGCCATTGTTCAAAACCAGTTGGATCGGCAGGCCCAACTGGCTAAATCTAGTACAGTGGGGGCAGGGCTAGGAAGCACGAATACTTCTGTGAGAATAGCATACCCGTACCAGATACGATTCTACATTCGATACATATCTACACGTACCCACAAAGTGTCCAGGTGAAAGGGGAAAAACACGGCTTAGACATCCCAGTTTAAAAGAAACAAAGCCACATCCATATAAACTTCTTATAGATCCACATATTGGAAGAGATGGAATTTAAGAAGAACAAACAGTGTGTAGTTGAGTAATGGGTAGTACAAATGTTTGTGGTTTAAAAAGAAATTAATTGATATTCTATTGCTGATATTTTGTGTATCTATATGAGTTATCACATTTGAGATTTGAGTATATATGAAATTTTAGTTTTTTATGGTTGAAATATTCTTTTTGATTGTACTTGGTACGTCTGGATTTTCAATATAAAATATACAATTTTATATGTATATATATGTCAGGTATCCTTAAAATTTTAAAATATGACGTATTCCCGTCCCCGTATTCCGTACATGTGTTAGTGCTTCATAAGGGTAGGGCCGATCCTATCAATTTTTGAGTTCAATCCTTTGTTTTACAAACTTAAGGACAACATAAAATAAAAGAAAGAATAATGTGCAATATGTAGAACAATTCTATTATAGTTAAAATAATATCACCTCCATGTTCAAAAATCAAAATAATTATTTAAATATAACTCGCCTTACAATTTTGGTGGAAAAAATATTAATCAAGTCTGTATAATCAAGTTGTTCAATAAATTCTTTCTCAATTGATAAAATATCTAACCCATTTTTTTTTTTCAATCGAAAGTAATTTTCATTAATGAAACTCAGCAAAATAATACGGATCGTAGCCAAAGCAAGAAGACTACCCTATTGATACAACCACATCAATAAGGGAAACATCCCAACAGAGGGGATAAAAGCCCAAAAAGCCCAAAGCAGGATCAACTCAATTACAATACATCAAACCAACAAAAAACAAAGACCTCCAAGACATGAAAACTAGAATAATTCTACCAAAATACTCTCTGCTTTAGACTATCATCAAAACACCAATTTACGGTAGGATCCATCAGGCGAGAGTTCCCCTAAATCACTACCCGCAAATTTGTATACGATTCGTTCACACGCACCCTATCATCTCAATAGATTCGACAAAACTGCATGCGTGTGCTTTTAAACCACAACATTAATCCTTCACAACATTTGTATATTCCTTCCACTCCTCCATTGCTCTTCGAATCACATCACTTTCTTGGACTCGCATTTTCTGAAAGATCCACATGTTACGGATTTTCCAGAGCCACCAAAGTAGAAAGACTGAAAAATGAATCCGATCCTGGATGTTACTCGATTTCTTGATAGCAGAAATTCTATACCACCAATGTTTAAAAGAATCTTGAAATTCATCCATTCCGTCCCATTGTACCGGGGCTATCTTCCAGATGCACTTGGCCCTATCACAATGAAAGAAAATATGTTCCTCTGTTTCATCATCTTCTCCACATAGTTCACAAAGCGTGTCAATTTGCATCGTTCTCTTCCGAAGATTCACTTTCGTAGGTAACAGATTTTTACAGCTTTTCCAAATAAAATGTTTAAGTTTACCTTTCACCATTAGTTTCCAGATTGACTTCCACAGCATAAGATTGAGCATCGAACACTTGCTACTTTCTGGAATATCTTGTTGTTTCTTTTTCCACTCACAGTTGCTAGATAGGCAGACTTAACAGTAAATACCCCATTTGCATTTAGATGCCATTTGAAAAGATCGCTGGTACTCGAATCTGCAAGTGGTATCTGAAGAATTCGTTCCACATCCCTTTGGTCAAATAAACTTAGAAGCTTCTCTGTATTCCAGCTGATTTCATCATCATTGATAAGCTCATTGACCCATTTAACCTCTGTCTCACCGTGAATGCTCTTTGTTGGACATTTTTGCCATCCGTTTGGTATCCATGGATGCTCCCAGGTTCGATATTTTTCCATTCCCCACCTTATACAAATTTCAAGTTTGATCACGTACATGGATTTCAACCAGTTTTTCCATAGCCAAGAGTCCGTTGCTTTTGCTTTTAGGTCCGTAAGTCCTCCTCTCGGAAAATATTTCTCCTTGAATTTTACACACCAATAAATTCGGTTTGGATATGAGCCTCCAAATTTGTTTTGCTAACAATGCATCATTGAAGCTTCTAATGTTTTGGAACCCCAATCCTCCATCTTGTTTGGCCCATGTAAGACTCTTCCCACTTAGCCCAATGAAGTTTTTGGATACCACCCTGGTTTGCTCCCACCAAAATTGAGCACAAATTTGATCCAATTTATCACAAAGGCCCAATGGGAGTTTGTAACAGACATAATATAAGTTGGTATAGCATTCAACACGGCTTTGATCATAACCTCCTTACCTGCTTTGGGCTCGGAAGGCGACTTCCAATTGCGATTGTTTCTTAACTGCTTCCACCACGTATTGGAAAACCTCTCGCTTTTGATCTTCCTATTACCAGGGGTAGTCCTAGATGTTTGACTTTAAAGTGTTCCCCGGATTCCCGGAAGATGCTTCGATATCATTTTTGAGCTCTGAAGGGTGTTTCTACCGAAAAAAAATGGATGATTTCTCCATGTTAACCGACCGTCACGAGGCCTTGCAATGTGTCAATGACCTGTTTGAGCTCTATAGCTGCTCTTCTTAGCTTCACGAGAAAAGTAGTGAGTCATCATCGCAAAAAATAAATGTGAAATAGAGGGACCCTTATGGTGATTTTGATGCCTTTAATATTATTAGCAACACCTGATCTTTTAATTAAATTGGAGAAAGCTTCCGAGATAATAAGAAACAAGTAGGGGATAGGGGGTCCCCCTGACGAATTCCTCTGGTGGGAACCACAAGTCCACATGGCTGACCTTTCACTAAAAAAGAGAAACGAAGAAGTCTTACAAGTGAAAATCCATTTAGTAAATTGGTGTGGGAAGCCCATCCTATTTAAAACCATAATCAAGAATTGCCAATCAACCCTATCATATGCTTTAGCCATATCTAATTTGAGGGCCATGAAAGTTTTCCTGTTTTTTCTCAAACTGCAAAGATAATGGAAACATTCATGCGCGATGATGATGTTATCAAGAATTTATCGCCCGGGAATAAAAGCAGTCTGATTTTCACAAATACATTTACCGAGACATGGTTTCAAACGGTTAGCTAGGATCTTAGAAATAATTTTGTAGACCACATTACACAAGCTAATGGGCCTATAATGAGAAATGGTACTGGGGTTACTCACTTTTGGAATAAGGGTGATAAGGGTATGATTCACACTTTTCAGTAATCTAGATGAGTGGAAAAAAAATTTAACAGCTTTACAGATATCACTACCAACGACATGCCAAAATTTTTGGAAGAAAAGAGGGGTCATACCATCAATACCCGGTGCTTTGTGGGGGTCCATCTCAAATAATGCCTTCTTAATCTCCTCATTGTCCACTGATCTTGTAAGCCACTGACTTTCGATGTTGGTGATTGATCTTGGGATACCCTCCAGCACGTTTGGATCAAAATGATGGTCAGCTGCGGTAAAAAGCGCCCCATAAAAATCTGTAATTTCTTGCTCAATCTGGGCCGGAGAGTCACAAATTGCCCCATTTTCCTTAACCAGTTTTTCAATAGCGTTCATTTTCATTCTCTGTACCGTCACGGCGTGGAAAAATTTTGTATTTTTGTCCCCCGATTTGAGCCATTGGACTCTAGATTTTTGTCGCCAAAAAATCTCTTCTTTTTCATACGCCTCTTTCAGCTTTGTTTTCAAGGTATGCCACTGAGACCAGTCCCTGTTTCCACCCTCATTGCTCATTTCCTTCATCTTATTCTTGATTAATTCAATTTCCTTGGCCGAATTGGTAATTGATCCTTTGCTCCATCTAAGAATATCCACCCCGCATTTTCGAATTTTATTCGGATTTGGAACATTTGGATTCCTGAAAACCGCCATTCCACGCTTTCTTCACCACCTCTTCGAATCCATCCTTTGTAATTCATCTTTGATCAAAACAGAACCTTCTTCTATTTTTGATGTTCGACGTTGAGTATCTAATAGTAGAAGACAATGGTCCGATGCTTGTCTCTCGACATGAGTCACCTTTGCTTCGGGATTACTAATTAGCCATTCCTGGAGACCCAAACAACTATCTAGTCTTTCTTGAACATATCCCTCTCTTCTCTATTGTTGGACCAAGTAAACTCCTTCCCCGTGAATTGAATCTCTCCCATTTGCATATGCCACTGTAAATTCCTGAAACTTGAGAAGCTGGTATCCAATCTTATTCTACCTCCAATCTTTTCCGAATTATTCATAATATCATTCATGTCCCCCCCTAATATCCAACGCCGCCCCATTTACTCCTTGCTGCTTTAAGATATTCCCATTGGGCCTCTCTTTCTTGACTCTGAGTGCTTGCATAAACGAATATGATCCAACCATAATGTGTAGTTCCTGGTATCTCATATTCTATTTCCATGCAGAATTGTGCACGAACAATGCTTTGACTATCACATTGCCACCCACCACACAAGCAAACCTCCACTCCTACCCTTTGGTTCAACTGTTGCCCATCTATCGTCAACTCTCAATTTCCTACAAACTGTCTCTACAAAAGCACGTTTTTTTTGTCTCGCATAAGAAGAAAAATTCTGGGAGGTGGAGCCTCATAATCTCCTTAACTGGGAATTGTACGGGTCCTCCTGCACTCTACAATTCCACACACAAGCTCTCATTGATCACCTTGGGGGCCACTTTAGGTCGGCTTCCTCCACCTTTTCATGACTGAGTACGTATCCCACTGACTCTCTTCCTTTTTTCGGGACGGGGCCCTCCATATCCTTCATATTTTCCACCTCTTCTAGTTGGGAATTTTGTCTTTTTTTCCCAGTGATAACATGTGTTTGTTGTTCGGTGTTTTGTGCCGTTTTTATTAACTCGCTCTGCTGCTTCACCTTCATCTTAGTCTGCATTGTGAGTCTTGTCCTCCTATTATTATTACTACACCCGAGATGTCTTTCAACGGTTCTCTTATATTTGTCAGTTAAAAAACCGACATCCTTCATATCCGACGGATGAGCTTTATCCTGAAAGCTTGCACTTGTGGAGTAGAATTCTATGTCCATAAAGCGTATTGATGGGTTGTTTGGGTGGTGGTTGATTCTCTTTAAGGGCCTCGTTTGGGGTATAGGACTAGAAGTGTTTTCACTCTTAAGGGTACCTACGTTGTTCGGTTATGAATAGTAGAAGATGATTGGGGTGGATGGTTAGGCTTTTTATTAAGATTAATAGGGAGATTGGGTTCGATGGTTCATTGGTCAGATTGGGGGATAGTATTTGTATGTAACTTCTGGAGCGGGTTCATCAAAAAGGTTTTTGCGAGATGGATGTTTTTGTAATCGTGAGGGATGGTCACGCTTGAATTTTCTGGTCATGAGTGGCTTACGGGGTTCATGGTTGTTTTGGATTTTTGGGCTTTTTGGGAGGAATTATTCTGTCTCCACAAGGCGAAGGGTGTTGTTTACGCCGTAGCCATTCTCCAAACCTTCCTTCCCGAAGCTTCTCGATTTGATATCTTCTTTTCTGGCATTGACACATTCTATCCAAATGCCCTACCAATCCACAATAAAAGCGAGAAATTTTGCAAGTTCTCATATCTAAAATCCACCAAAGACATTTTAGAACCTAGTGTTATCTTAGAACCCCTAAGAAGGGGTTTATCTAAATTCACTTTCACTAGCATTCTAATACATCTACCTCTTGACTCGCCTGTTTTACGAATGGAGACATTAGAGATGGAATGGAACAATCTCCCCAACTTAAGAGTCAGATGTCTGTCGATACCCAATGGTAAGGTATATTCCACACCTGAACCCAGATTTCGACTAAGTTGAACTGCTCCTGCTCGATATTCAAGCCTTCCTGCCATTCTTTCAAGATTAGGTACTGACCATCAAAAGACCACGTTCTACCATCCCTGATTATCGCTTTATCCTCTTCGCTCTGGAATACAAATTGGAACAGGTTAAAACCAAGCTCCCTAACCTGGACTGGTTTTTTAGTAGGCCAGATTGAGACTAGAGTATTTCTCAGTCCCGAGTAATTCGCTTTCTTAGTACCGAAAAGTTTCCCAAACAGATCGCACCGGCATTCGCTCAAACTAATTTCCACATCTTCATCCTCCAAAGACCACTCCTTTCTTCTTCTTCCGATAATGAAATTTTTTTCAAGTTTTCTAATATATCCCCTCCAGGATCTCCATTTCCCATGTTCTTCACCAACACCTCGGTCGGGCGGCGATCTGTAAGACAATAAGTCAAAAAGAAAGCAAAAAAAGAAATCGATCTAACCCATAGTAGCACCAAAGTAAGAAGCATGACCCATGACAAACGAAAAAAAAGAAAGCAAGACAAAAAGCAGGAGAGAAAGAAGACGGGCGACAAAAGGACACCAAGATTCAATCTCCTATGTAATTAATACGAAACAGAAAACCAGAGAATAATTAGCTTAGAATGTTCAGATTTTTTTTTTTTTTTGTTGGTTGCGGCGCAAAGTACAACAGAAAGATGACTAGATGATAAAACCAGAAGAAAACAAGTTAACCCTAGCTCTCATAGAGAGAGAAAACCACTCCTAGCCCAGGAGAAAACTTGAAATTTAAGCATCATAAAATATCTAACCCATTCAATCATTCTTTCTCGTGACATGGTTGATCGGAGAAAAACTTTAATGAGCTTCAACTTCGAAAAACTTCTTTCTACACTTGTTGTTTTGCACGTTTTTGTGTGTGGTTTGTGTGATGATTTGTGCATGTTTTTGGTGTATTTTATTTGAATACATGTTGCATATTTAAGGATGATGTTGTATTATTTTGATGATTTTCTAGGTGTTGGTGGATTAAACAAGTTTTGGGGCAAGAAACTTCCAAAAGTCATTTCGCGCATCCTGTGACAGTCGTCGTATTTTGGATATGACGGTTTTATCCAAAGTCCAATTGACATAATTCATGCACCATTGGAAAGATAAGATGAATATCTATAATGTCTATTTATTCTAATTGCAAATAAAAAGTTTAGGATGAGTTAAAATCGCGTGCAAGTGGAAACAACGTCATGAAATTTCGAAAATGACACATCTTAGTATTTTGGTCATAACTCTCTAGAAAATTGATATTATGGTGATTCAAGCAACTATGGAAAAGTAAGAGATAGAGCTACAATTCATATGAGGACACTAGAGCAATTTCTAAACGTTCAAAGCCGAACGGACGTTCACAAGCATGCGAACGCACGTTCAAGAAGAAAAAGAATGAGGGAACGCATGTTCAAGCCAAGAACGTTCATTTTGAACGACCGTTCACAAGGAAAAGCGAAAGTACGTTCGCTGTGTCGTTCGTTGAAGCAAAATTCGACCTGGACTTGATTTTATTTATGTTGTTTATAGGATTTGGGCTCTCCCGAGTTGTTAGGCAGACTTTGGGCTATAAAAAAGGGAATCTATGATTAGATTTACATTATTCAAGCTAGCAGCACAAATTGGATTTCTCTCTTTCTCGTCCCTCTCTCTTTGACGTCAAACTTGAAGTTTCTTTTGGAGATCTCTTTACAACTTGAAAAGGTGTAATTATTCAGCAACTTTGTTTATCTATGTGATATTCTTTTGATATTAATTGCTTCATGAGAATGTTTGTATTCATTATCTATTGTTTAATTGAATTGATGAATTTCTCCATGAGCTAGTTCCTTTTTTCTAGTGTTAGGATGAGTTGAATCAAATAAACAAGCATGATTATTGATTGATTGATTGTGCCTTTCCTGATTGAATTATTTTATTTTATAATTGATTGTCTAATCAATTTTTTATTATTTTGAGAGAATTATTGAGATAAAGAAATGATATAGTCATCAGACTGAATTCAATTAGGGGTTAGATATGAATTAACAACGTATTATCTGACTTGGTTAATTAATTGGGTTAATTGGATCAAGCTAGACTTAATCTATGAATATGAGAGTTATCAGATTTTGACCTCATACTTTATGTCTATTTTCTTGATTGTTTAACCGCATGATGAATTTATTGATATTATGCTGGGTAATTTGAGGATACAAATCAAGCCCTGACGCGTTTCCATTCGTGTTTAATCTAAATTTTTAGTTGTTAATTTTAAATTTTCGTTTTTAGTAATTAGTTTAATTATTTTCAAACCTTAAAAATTAAATTAGAGTGTCTAAGATTTTCTTTTCTATTATTTGTGACACACAATATTTATTTGTCGGCTAAGTCTTCCTTGAGAAATGAATTGGGATTAACTTGGTACCCTACATTTGATCTCATACTGTTGCAAGGATCGCTAGATTAATTTAGGTGTTTAGCGGTTGAACACTTGCTATCGTAACTGATATTCTCTTATAAGATTTATAAGTAATGTAAGCATTTAGAAAACACCCATTCATTTTCTTCAAATAATCAACCACATCAGTTGCAGATTTTGTTTCTCTTGGTAAAAAATACTTCATGAATGATAACTTTGAACAAATCACTCCCATCAATGTCAAAACAATCATTATGTGTTAGATAATTTTGAAGATTCTTGCAAGACTTTAACAAGCTTTCACCATCAGCACTTTGCAACTTCTCCAAATTAAACAAAAAAACTAAAAAATATCATATTTTTTAAGCTGTGCAAATTGGGTTTTTTATAGAAGAGCGAGCTTGATCAATTATATAGAGAAAATAGTTAATTTAAGAACACTTGAAATTGTTGAGCACTCATTCACTCTTTATCCCCTCTTACTTGCTTTAATAATTTCTTCTCATTGTCTACTCTTTCCCCTTCTTTCTCTTCTTGTTTTCCTTCTTTTTTCCCTTCTCATTTCTCTTCTTTTTTCACCCCTTTCTTCCCCCCGTTCTTTTTTGTTTTCCCCTTGCGGGTGAACCGCCTCTGCTCCTTTTTTTCCCCAACCTTTCTAATTCTGGCAGGCTCCCTTTTTTGAATTTTTTGTCTTTTTAATTTGATAAAATTAAATTTAGGGTCTTAGAAAAATTAAATATGATAATCCGTTTTCAGCTACAACAACGCACACGACCCAAGGGAACATGGACCCTTCATTCTTGGTGAGGAAATACTTGCAGTCAAGAGTATTCAAATACGAAATTCTTTTAACATGTTGAATGATACATCGGATTTGCATGGAGAGAATGAGCCCTCACACATCCATGTAGATGTGGGCCACAAAGGTTTGAATGTCAATCCTGATAGGACTATGGTTCTTTATCAATTACCAGAATGAAGTTCGGTTATTGTTCATGAGGACACGATGATTGCACCAAAATTAGATGAAAAAAGTCAAGCGGATCTCCAGAGTGCCGTGGAAGCTGTATCTAGAAATCGTACGCTTAATGATTATGTCCTTAGCTTTAACGATCCGTCATAAGGTTTAAAAGCAATGGCTGCAACAACACGAAAGCTTTAAAGGCCAAGCTAGGCGACTCCTCAACTACTCCGCTTATCATTCACTCATGTGCCTCCTCAGAATCTATGAAGGCTATGGAAATTGCAGCTCGAGGATTCTGGGTCAACATTCCACAGGTTACACCAGACCATCAAAACGACACTCGAGTACGTGCAAAAAAAACAAATGACAATGTCACTTGAAAATCCTTGAGACATAAACACCCTTCATTTAAATTGCGTCTTTAAATTATTTTTGTTATTTTTTTTCCTGAAGTTTTGCATTGTTTTTCTTTTGCTACCTGATTAGCTTGTGACCAGGATATTTTTCTTTCTTTTTATATATTTCCATTTATTTAAAAAGAGGATTCAAACTTGGATACTTGAAGTTCCAACGTTTTAATGTGGCAGACATTAATCACTATGTTGGACTCATTCTTGGTTCAATAACATAAGGAGTGACCCTAAGTGGAGGATAGTAGAGGAGGGGCCACACGGACTCTTATGAGATCGAACATGGGTTAATTGTCCAGACAACACAAACTTCTACTAATGGAGCACAAAATTGATCCCAACTAAAGTTATACTATACTACAAGTGTGGAGCAACTTATTTGACATATTTTACAAGCTTTATCTTAGATTTTTATCATATGCTCTTAAACTATAGATATGAGTGTCTATATATTATTGGGGACAAAAACAATATTTTATTAATTAAATATATAATTTATTTTATATATATTTATTTGATATTAATTGCCCAATGGGCTCTTAATAATTAAACCGGCCCAAAGGAATCTGGGTTTTGCCCATCGGTCATTTTCTCCTGCACGGACTGGCCCATAGGCTAAATTCTCCTACACTGCCGATGGGGCCCATCTCCCAGGTATTAAAAGGTCCTCCTATTATCTGTAAGTTAATTAATTCATTATTCTCCTATGTATTATTTTACAGTATCCGTTTACTGTTATTTCTCTCGTTCACTGTGCTGACTTGAGCGTCGGAAGGGCCTCCTTGGGACAACCCTCGGGATCCTCTAACATTTGTGCATGTGTGCAAGCAAGTTCCCATCAAAAAATTTTCCAGCTCAAGGAGAAGAAGACAAGAAGATTTCTCCTTCAGGAAAAGCAAGAAGAGAAGACTTCCCCCTCTGGAAAAGGAGTGACGTGAAGACCTCCCTCTTGGGAAGAGGATTTTGGTTAACCCCGTTGACTTGAGTGATTTACCTTAAAAAACAGCATCATTTTGGCACCGTCTGTGGGAATAGTCAAAGTACACTAGGATGCAGACTCGACCGCAAACACGGAAAGTTGGATCTCAAGCTGAAGGCCATGGTGCCAGAGATCAGCATGAAAGAAGACCATCAAGACGGCGAGAGGCCAACGACCATTCACTGGAAGGGCACCGCTGCTCCCGCTAGAAGGAAGGGCACCGTCGCTCCCCCCGGAGGTGCTCTGGCCAGTGAGGAAATCCGTCTAAACAAGGAGACTCTCCAAATCTTGTTAGAAGAAGCTGCACGAATGCCTTGAGACATCAAGTTGCGGTCAGAACCAGGGGAGCGCCATCCCTGGCTTCGCCCACCATTGAAGACCTTAACCTATAAGGACACGAAAAAAGAGATGAAGAATGCGACAAAAGCCAAGAAGAGCCGCCAATAGCAGAAGGAGCTTAAGCGACACTGTACAACCATACTCATTCACAAGCTACTGCTTCGAAGAAAGAGAGTCCAATGATCCCTGACATCCTGGAAGAACAGCTACCCCCAAGAATTAAGACATTCAATCTCACGGAATACGATGGAATTGGAGATCCATGAGAGCATTTGAATAAGTTCTATGCAGAGGTCGACCTCTATGAGATGACAGATACTACCTACTGCAAAATCTTTCTAAGTTCCCTGACCATGCAAGCCCGAGCTTGGCTCGATCAGCTCCCATAGGACTCCATCACTATGATGCACAAGTTTACGGAGGCTTTCGTACAACATTTTTCCGTCAGCATGGAGGACCATAAGACCATCGCAAACCTATTCCAGTATAAGGTGGGAGAGCCGTTACGCAATTTCATGGGACAACTCGTGTAGGCTGTAAATCAAGTAACCAACATCCAGCAAGAGACCCTGACAAGGATTCAACAACGTGTCACCCTCCAAGAGCGTGCTCAAGGCATATCAAGGGAAGGAAAAATCACGCACTCCAGCAGAGCACCTGGCGAGAGAGATGAAGTATTACAGCCGTCACGAAGGAACAAGCGTAAGACCGAAGAGGGCGTCTAGAGTCAACCTCAAAGCTATAAGAAGAATTCGGGACAAGTAACAATCTCGTTGAATGCATTGCTATTGGAGATATTAGCCACCACTCAGAGGCAAAAAATCATAGAGCCCTTGCAGGAGATGAGAGACAGTTTTGGACTACGTCGGTCCAAATATTTTTGTTACTTCCATTGTGACAAAGAGCACACCATCGAGACTTGCGTCCAGTTGAGAGCCACTATCGAAAAGTTAATTCAGAGAGGCCATCTATAAGAGTACGTGGATTACCTAGATCATGATCAGACTCGGGAAAATCGCAGCTGGGTATGCCCTACATCACACAGGGAGGACAGTCAGACTCGCCACTTTGGAAGTACTTTTCCCCCACGACATGAACTCCGGACAACACCTCATGGTCGGCTTCAGATCACTTTACCAACCCTTTTCCTTTCGCCAAAACTCGTCAAGAAGTAAGAGACAGGCGACACAACTGAGGACATAGGGACTATCCAGAGACAGCGACCGACGACAATGAAGATATAATAAATTCTCCCAACCAGCCAGCAAAGACCTCCATGGAAGTCGCGAATATCCTTAGCCTTTGATGAACGTTAAAAAATATACAATTACTTTTGGTTTATAATAGTATTTTACCTTATTAATTTTAGGAATTATATAAATTTATAGTATTATTATATGTTATAAATAAAATAGAAAATCAACACAAAATTGTAGTTGGATGCATTTTTAATGCAGGTTCGGATCAACGCGCATAACTTTCAATTCCGACATGATTTAGGGATGATTCTTGAAGATATGGATTCACAATCTATTCTTCTACAAATATTCAGAGACATTAAAGCATCAATCAAAGTTTGGAATGATATTTTCTTGGATCAAAAGTTTATCACAATTTGAAATTTGAAGAGACTCATTTTATGTCAAGACTTGGCCAAGGTTCGTATTTTGGGCATCACTCGAAGACCACATGTGCTATGGTGCTGAAATTTTTACTGAGTATCCCTCCCTCATTTGTCTACAACTCTCATTAAGACTCCAAAGTCTAATTTAGTCGGCAAGTAGTTTTAAAAATTCAATACGATGTTGCTGTCACAATCTCGCGGGCCTACCACTCCACACTTATTACACCATATATTGGCCTATAGTGCTTGGAATTCATTCAAATCAGTAGGAGAATGCAACCAAGACATGTGAGAATGGTTTTGTTAAAGAAAAATTAAGATGACTCAGCAAGAATCCTTTCCAAAAAGACCAGACAAATGAGGTGTTGAAACTGGTTTCAAATTTTCAGCATTTTGTCAATTATCTTGAAAATAAAAAATAAAATAATTCCAAAAGGAATTATTGTGTTGCCTATAAATAGAGGGCATTTACACTTGTTAAACACACAAGTTTGTATAGAAAATTAGAGTTTCAAAGAGAGTTTCATTGTTGTTTTCCTATATTATAGTAGATTTTCTAGTATTTCATAAAAAAATGCTTTCTTTTGTTTTCATACAATCTCTTGTTTTCTCTACTTTCTTTATGCCTTTCTAAGTTTATTTTGTTGAGTAATAGAGTGAAACTCTTGATGGAGGAAAATGAATGATTTCAGCTCAAGTGGTATCACTAACCCTTTATAAGGGTGTTAACCAGGGTTCGAACCCTGTATCTTTCAGTTTATTTGAAATTTATCTCCTCCCCTCAACCAGTACTCCTAGCTTATTAAAAAAAACTAAATTTTATTGTTTCTATCATCAATTTATCTTTTAGATTATACCCTTCTTGCTTTGTGGTATTCTTGATTTATGCATTTTATTGGCACAATAAATACTTGGTTCCATTTAGTTAAATGTCTGGTTTTACTTCAACCGACTACTAACGTGGATACTTTGATTTGTTGTAGACAAAAGAATACATGGATACTTGAGTCCATAAACAAGTATTGGCGTTATGAGATGAATTATAATTGGTAATAAACATGTTCACCTTATTACATGATTTATATTTAGAATATCTTCCTATTGGAACCTTCGTTGTGTATGGATTCTAATGGTAGTTATTGATGATGTAAGAAAATATAATCATTCATTTATCCAAAATCAAGAGTGAATATCTATCCTCAACAATTTTATTATTCAAATTTATTGCAAAAAATATTTTTACTAGTGTAAAATATATCTATTTATTTCTCAAAGAAAACATATTCTCTGTAAACTTACATAATCTTCCCTGTGGATCGACCTCGGACTCACGAGAAATTTATTACTTGAGACAATATGCACTTGGGTTTGCAACTTTAAAGTTGTAGCAAGTTTTTGGCGTCGTTGCCGGGGAAGGCAAGATAGGTTTCCAGGTTTGTATATATATCACTGTAAATATTATGTGTTTATATGCTTACATGGTGTCGTAGTCCAATATCTCGCCGTTTAGTTATATTTAATTCAGAAAGTTTGATAAAATATTTTGATTCACCTCCACATACACCAATTATAGCTGAAGAAGTAATTGTTCAAAATGAGATGGAAAGAGTGGAAAATCAAGAAGTGCATAATATGCGTTATTATTTGCAACCTCCTCGAAATTCTACTCATTGTTTCATTTTTCCACTAAATACAAACAACTTTCGATTTAAGTTAGGGATGATTCCTTTACTCCCTAATTTTCACGGTATGGATTCTGAAAGCCTATATTTACCTTTAAAGGAGTTTGAAGAAGTATGTGCCACATTTGATGATCAAAATTGCATGAATGAAATTGTTAAGCTCAAATTATTTCCCTTTTCTTTAAAAGATAAAGCAAAAACTTGGCTTAGCTTTTAAAACCTAGATCAATTGGTACATGACAAGAAATGCAAACTGAATTTCTGAAAAAATTCTTTCCAACTCATAAAACTAATTCTTTGAAAAGACAAATTCAAAATTTTTCTCAAAATCCTAAAGATGTTTTCTTTGAATGTTGGGAAAAGTTTAAAGAGCTGTTGAATTCCTGCCCATATCATGGTTTTGAAAACTGGCGTATAATCAGTTTCTTTTATGAAGGTTTAACTCCTGAAATAAGCAATTTATTGAATCAATGGGTAACAGTCAATTTCTTGATAAAGAACCCAATGAAGCGCTAGAATATCTTGACTATTTGGCAGAAAATTCTCAATCTTGGCATAGTGTTGATGAAAATAACGGAAAACTCAATCTTAATCAAGAAGATAGTTTAAATGCTAGGCTTGCGCTTTTGGCTAAGAGAATCGATGACATTGAAGTTAAAAAAGTAAAAGAAGTTAAATTTGTGCAAGATAAAAAAAGTTTGTGAAATTTATGGACTTAAAGAACACTCAACTAATGATTGTCCTCACATTCCTGTTGAAGCAAATGTCATGAATGGATTTAGAAAACCTTTTCAATCTCCATATTCTGAAACTTACAATCCACAATGGAGAAATCATCCTAATTTCAGTTGGCGTGATAATAATCAAGCTCAACCAATAAATTCACAAAAGCCACCAAATTTTCCTCCATATCCAACCCCACATGTAAAATCAATTGAGGAGACTTTGCAAGCATTTATGAATGAACAAACAAACATCAATAATAAAACTTCTCGGGCTATCAATGAGATCAAGAACTCACTTTCAACACTCGCAGCTTCTTTGCGAATTCAAGAAAAGGGTAATTTTCCTGCTCAACCTCAACCTAATCCTTCTACGCAGTGTTGTGCTTCTACTTCAGGTGAAAATCCAGTAAATAAGGCCAATTTAGTCACAACACTTCGATGTGGAAAAATTGTTGATAAAACAATTCATCCTAAGAAAGTTCTAAATTCATCTTCAGAAATGAAGAATGAAAATAGTGATGATGGGGAAGGTAAGTTGAATGAAGGTAAGTTTGAAAATGATGAAACATATTCACCTCCTGCCCCTTTTCCTCAAAGATTGCAACCAACTCAAAAATTGAATTCAAATTCTGAAATTTTTGAGCTTTTTAAACAAGTCAAAATTAACATTCCTTTGTTGGATGCAATCAAACAAGTCCCACATTATGCAAAATTTTTGAAAGATTTGTGCACAATTAAAAGAAAACATCATGTGACGAAAAAAGTAATTTTAACTGAAAGTGTGAGTTCAATTATACAACAATTTGCTCCACCTAAGTACAAAGATCCAGGTTGTCCAACAATTTCATGCATTATAGGAGACACTAGAATTGAACGTGCTTTACTTGATCTTGGTGCTAGCGTAAATCTTCTACTTTTTTCAGTCTATGAACAACTAGGTTTGAGTGAACTTAAAGAAACTCCAATTGTACTCCAACTAACTGACCGATCAATTAAAATTTCAAAAGGAATAGTAGAAGATGTGTTGGTACAAATTGATAAGTTTTATTTTCCCATTGATTTCATTATTTTGGATACTCAGTCGGTTATAGATACAAAAACACAAATTCCTGTCATTTTAAGTCGTCCATTTCTTGCAACTTCAAATGCATTGATTAACTATAGAAATGGTATTTTGAAGGTATCTTTTGGAAATATGACTTTGGAATTAAATGTGTTTAATGTTTGCAAATAACCTGCTGATGATACCGAACTACATGAAGTGGATTTAATTGAGGAAATTGTTCACGTAAATTTCACTATCAATAATTCTTTTGAATTTACTGAAACATGTTTTTGAAAGTGAGAGAATTTGTGATATGAAATGTTGTGATGCCTCCAATGAATTTTTACAAGCACTAGAAAACCATTTTTGGAAACCAAAAATTGAAGAGTTGTCATCATCAGAAGTACAACCTATTCCTTCAAGCATAAAAGCTCCAAAAATTGATTTGAAACCTTTACCATCTGATTTGAAACACTCTTTTCTTGGTGAGAGTGAAACTTTGCCTGTAATAATTTCTTCCAAACTTGATGCATCTCAGGAAAGTAAGTTGATCGAGATTTTGAAAATGCATAAAAATGCCTTAGGGTGGACCATTGCTGACATAAAAGGTATTAGTCCTCTAATTTGCACACATAATATTTATTTAGAGGAAAATGCAAAACCATCTAGAGAAATGCAGCGAAGACTAAATCTTAATATGAAAGAAATAGTGAGAAATGAAATTATTAAACTCTTAGATAATGAAATAATTTATCCTATTTCTGACAGTAAATGGGTAAGTCCTACTCATGTTGTGCCGAAGAAGTCTGGAGTTACAGTGGTTAAAAATGAAAATAATGAACTAATTCCAACTAGAACCATTACTGGTTGGTGTGTGTGCATTGATTACAGGAAACTTAACTCGGTTACTCGAAAAAATCATTTTCCATTGCCCTATATGGATCAAATTTTAGAAAGAGTTGCAGGTCATAAGTTCTATTATTTCTTAGATGGATATTCTGGGTATAATCAAATTAAAATTGCATTTGAAGATCAAGAGTAAACAACATTTACATGTCCTTTTGGTACATTTGCATATAGAAGGATGCCTTTTGGATTATGTAATGCACCAGCTACATTCCAACGATGCATGCTTAGCATTTTTAGTGACATGGTTGAACGTTTTTTTGAAGTCTTTATGGATGATTTTTTAGTTTTTGGTGAATCATTTGAAGATTGTTTGTTGAACTTAGAAAAAGTGTTGATAAGATGTGAAGAAAAGAACTTTGTGCTTAATTGGGAAAAATGTCATTTATGGTAAAAACTGGTATTGTTCTTGGACACATTACTTCAGCAAAAGGCATTGAGGTAGATAAATCCAAAGTTGAGTTAATTGCTAATCTACCAGTACCAAAATCTGTGAAGGAGGTAAGATCATTATTAGGGCATACATGTTTTTACAGAAGATTTATCAAAGACTTAAGAATAATTTCTAAACCATTGTGTAATCTTCTTACAAAAGATGTTAGTTTTGAATGGACTGAAAATTGGGAAAAAGCTTTTGTCAAACTTAAAAACATGCTCACATCTGCCCCAATAATCCAACCTCCTGATTGGACTTTACCTTTTGAAATAATGTGTGATGCTAGTGACAATGCCGTTGGAGTTGTTTTAGGGCAAAGAAATGAAAAGAAACCATATGTGATATACTATGCAAGTAAAACTTTGAATGGTGCTCAAACCAATTATTCAACCACCGAAAAAGAATTACTTGTTGTAGTATTTGCATTGGAAATATTTTGATCCTATCTTGTTGGTTCACCAATTGTTGTTTTCAGTGATCATGCAGCTTTGAAATATCTTTTATAAAAAAAGATTCCAAACCAAATTGATTAGGTGAATTCTCTTACTCTAAGAGTTTAATATTACCATTCGTGATAAGAAATGTGTAAAAAACGTGGTAGTTGATTATTTATCAAGACTTATTTGTGATGATTCATTTCAAACTCCACCTATCAATGATACTTTTCCTAATGAACAACTATTCAATGTTACTGTAATACCTTGGTTTGCAGATATTGTTAATTTTCTTGTGACATGAATGATGCCATCAAATTGGAATTCACAAGATAAAAAAAAGTTTTGACTGAGGTAAAAAAGTTTTACTGGGACGATCCCTACCTTTTCAAATATTGTCCAGATCAAATCTTTCGTAGATATGTACCCGACAATGAGGTAGGTAGCATTATTCAATTTTGTCATTCCGAAGCATGTGGTTATCACTTTTCAGTAAAGAAAACCAGTGCAAAGATCTTACAATGTGGATTTTATTGGCCAAATCTTTTCAAAGATACTTACGCTTTTTGCAAAAGTTGTGAAAATTGTCAAAAGTTAGGATCAATTTCAAAACAAAACATGATGCCTTTGATTCCTATTTTGGTGATTGAAATCTTTGACTGTTGGGGTAATGATTTTATGGGGCCATTTCCAGTATCATTTGGGTTTATTTACATTTTAGTCGCAATAGATTATGTTCAAAATGGATCGAGGCAATTCCTTGTCGAAACAATGATCATAAAACTGTGATAAAATTTCTAAAAGAAAATATTTTGAGTTGATTTGGAATTCCTCGAGTCATTATTAGTGATGGGGGAACACATTTTTGCAACAAAGTTTTTGCTTCTTTAATGAAAAAATATGGAATCACACATAAAGTTGCAACCCCTTATCACCCACAGACAAATGGACAGGTTGAACTTGCAAATAGGGAGATAAAACAAATATTAGAAAAACTATTAACTCGAATCGTAAAGATTGGTCTTTTAGACTTATCGACACACTTTGGGCATACAGAACTGCTTTTAAAACATCATTGGGAATGTCTCCTTATAGAATAGTTTATGGAAAACCTTGCCATTTACCAGTGGAACTTGAATATAAAGCTTATTAGGCAATTAAAATGTTTAACTTCAACGTTAACGGTGCTTCAAAATTGCGAAAATTGCAAATCAATGAGCTTGAAGAATTGAGAAATGATGCATACGAGAATTCAAAAATTCATAAAGCAATAATCAAATAATTTCATGATAATAAAATTACAAGAAAAACATTTGAGATTGGTCAAAAGGTTTTGCTTTATAATTTTCGATTGCATTTATTTCCTGGAAAATTAAGGTCAAGGTGGAGTGGTCCTTTTATTATGAAAAATATATATCCGTATGGAGCTGTTTACATTGAGAATCCTAGAAATGGTAATGTATTCAAAGTTAATGGACAAAGACTTAAATTGTTTCTAGAAAATCAATTCCTTCTAGAGGAAGTTCTTTTTCTTTATAATCCTTGTTATAATTAGTGAACATATTTGTTTCTTATAAAGGTGTGTGTTTTGTAGTGTTTAATTATTTGTTTCCCCGATTAAATGGCGGATAACAGTACTCCGTGACGATTAAGTCGGACTCATCAGTTTCCCACAAACACTGATATTTGTACATATTTTTGTTTTCTCATTCTCTTTCATTTGGATTTTTTTAATAAAAAAATGGATAAAATAATTCCTCCTACTCTCAAAAAGCGGTTATATTTTCTTCCCAAAACTGAAATTTTAGAAATATATAAAGCCAGGCTAGAAAGGTTAAGAATGTTTATGAATAAAGGCATTCCAGAAGACGTACGTTGGATAATTGAAGAAAATGTAAGATTAGCAGGAGAATTTTCATCTTCTCCTACTAAATGCATGCCTGGTGTTGGAAAAAATTCATATTCAAAAAACCGAAGGGCCAAAAGAATGCAAGTTTGTCACAAATGTGCTAGATGGACTTGTGACACACGATGTCATTCTTTAGGTATGGTTTCCAGAAATCGAGAGGACAAAATTCAATTCATAAAGGATGGACTGAGTAAGGAGTCTTTAGATAACATTCTATGGACTCTTGATACGCATCCTTGTGGATTTGTGCATCGTGAAATTCTCCGATTATGGCTCTAATTTCGAGAAGAACGTGAACTTAGTCTTGGGAATCTGACGTTAAAAGACCATGTTTCCCAATTTATAAGAAAATTGGATGGGAAGCATATCCCCAACCCATAGAGGGTGTTTAAGCCGTTTCTGGACGTAAAACCAGAGGAAGATGTGAGCCACAATCACAACTACTTTTCTGTTCATTCACATGCTAGCATTTTATTTTGACTTTATTGTCTTTATTTTCAACTTTTTGACAAAATAAAAGTTCCAATAATTATATCTATTGTTGCATTCCTTGTTCATACCTCAATAAATAGTGTTGCATTCACCCGTTCTTTTACATCATTCAGTTTCTATCAAAAACAAGAGAGAAAAAAATATAAAAAAAGGGAGAGTTCTTCTTCCCATAGAATTAACTGTGTTGCTGTATTCTGTGGTGCAAATCCTAAGAAAGACGGTTGTTTTCTTGAGGCAGCTGATAATCTCGGTAAATTTCCAGCAGAAAAACACTTTAACTTAGTATACGGGGGAGGTAGTTTTGGGTTGATGGGGCGTGTTCTTGGTTCTGCCTATTTGGGAGGAGTCAGAGTCTTAGGAGTTATCCTAAAACCATTAGTTGTCCGACAAATCACCAGTCAAACCATTGGAGATGAGTTAAGAGTATCAAACATGCAAGACAGAATGGTGAATATGATGCATAATGCAGATGCCTTTATCACCCTACCTGGTGGTTTTGGTACACTGGAGGAGTTATTCCAAGTGATCTGCTCGGCACAACTCAACATTCACCAGAAGCCTATAGGTATTCTTAATGTTAATGGTTTCTATGATGGTTTATTGTCTTTCATAAATTATCTGTCGAGAAAGGTTTTATTTCAACGTCTGCAGACGAATCATAATTTGTGCAACAACACAAAGTGAACTAATCGATCAACTCCAAGCATTTGTTGCTGAACCTGATCCAAAATTGTCTCATATTGTTTGGTCCGAGGATAGAAGTAAAAAACGCAGATTGGATTTGTCTCTGACGTTGTGAGATTTATCATTCATGGGTATAACTACTACTGTATTTTTCCAGTTTCATTTCAATAAGCCATACATCAGGTAATATCTTCTAAACCTTACTTTCCTATTTATTTTTGACATTGAGGACAATGTTTTAGATAAGTTGGGGGCAAGGGATAATTGATATTATTTTTGGTAATGTTTTTTTGCAATGTGTGATTTTATTTAAAAAAAACTTTGTTTACCATTCTAAACCAATGAAATTTCGAAACATATTCTGGGTATGAAAATTTAGGTATTTCAAATTTTATAACTACCTATCTTATGCTCAATTTTGGTTTGAATGCTTGTCCTATATTTTATTGGTCATTTCCTTGAGAGTTTTAACTGTTTTTCAACTCCATGAGTGAACACCTTACCAGTTTAAATGATAAATACTAACCCGTGAGGATATGGAGTTGAGGCTTTTTCATGATTAAATTTGAAGTTTATGTATCCTGTTTTGTGGATTGCAATGGTGATTTTGTGCATATATATACAATATTTCTTCTCTATAAAAAAATAAATATATAAAAATATATCTTGATAGCATCTATGATGATTGACATTAAACTTTTTGATTGTTAGACATTTTCACAAGTTTTTGTTAAAAAGATAATATCATGCCATGTTCATAAAAATTTCTTTTGTATTTTGTGTGCTTTAATTACTAGGGACTAGTAATAAGTTGGTTGGGAGGTGTGATGAACGTTAAAAAATATACAATTACTTTTGGTTTATAATAGTATTTTACCTTATTAATTTTAGGAATGACATAAATTTATAGTATTATTATATGTTATAAATAAAATAGGAAATCAACACAAAATTGTAGTTGGATGCATTTTTAATGCAGGTTCGGATCAATGCGCATAACTTTCAATTCCAACATGATTTAGGGATGATTCTTGAAGATATGGATTCACAATCTATTGTTCTACAAATATTCAGAGATATTAAAGCCTAAATCAAAGTTTGGAATGATATTTTCTTGGATCAAAAGTTCATCACAATTTGAAATTTGAAGAGACTCATTTTATGTCAAGACTTGACCAAGGTTCGTATTTTGGGCATCACTCGAAGACCACAAGTGATATGGTGCTGAAATTATTACTGAGTATCCCTACCTCATTTGTCTACAACTCTCATTAAGACTCCAAAGTCTAATTCAGTCCGCAAGTAGTTTTAAAAAATACAATACACTGCTGCTGTCAAAATCCCGCAGGCCTACCACTCCACTTATTACACCATATCTTGGCCTATAGTGCTTGGAATTCATTCAAATCAGTGGGAGAATACAACCAAGACATGTGAGAATGGCTTTGTTAAAGAAAATCAAGATGACTCAACAAGAATCCTTTCCAAATGACCAGACAAATGGGGTGTTGAAATTGGTTTCAAATTTTCAGTATTTTGTCAATTATCTTGAAAATAAAGAATAAAATAATTCCAAAAGAAATTATTGTGTTGTCTATAAATAGTGGTCATTTACACTTGTTAAACACACAAGTTTGTATAGAAAGTTAGAGTTTCAAAGAGAGTTTCATTGTTGTTTTCCTATATTATAGTAGATTTTCTAGTATTTCATAAAAAAATGCTTTCTTTTGTTTTCATACAATCTCTTGTTTTCTCTACTTTCTTTATGTCTTTCTAAGTTTATTTTGTTGAGTAATAGAGTGAAACTATTGATGGAGGAAAAAGAATGATTGTAGCTTTACTAAATTTTATTGTTTTGATCATCAATTTATCTTTTAGATTATACCATTCTTGTTTTGTGGTACCAACGTGGATACCTTGATTTGTTGTAGACAAAAGAATGCATGAATACTTGAGTCCATAAACAAGTATTGGCGTTATGAGATGAATTATAATTGGTAATATAACATGTTCACCTTATTACATGATTTATATTTAGAATATCTTCCTATTGGAACTTTCATTGTGTATGGATTCTAATAGTAGTTATTGATGAGGGAAGAAAATATAATCATTTTTTTATCCAAAATCAAGAGTGAATCTCTATCCTCAACAATTTTATTATTCAAATTTATCGCAAATAAATATTATTTACTAGTGTAAAATACATCTATTTATTTCTCAAAGAAAAAATATTCTACGTAAACTTACATAATCTTCCTTGTGGATCGACCTCGGACTCACGAGAAATTTATTACTTGAGACAACCTGCACTTGGGTTTGCAACCTTAAAGTTGTAGTAGCCTTCGTCTACACAAGAACGTCTGGGCCTTCCGAGGATTTTAGTATTTTTTATTTATCGTTTACAATTTATTTCCGCCCAAGAGGCATTAAATATTTATTTATATTTCAGTCTTGTTTCCGCCCACACGGCGTAAAGCTTTTCATTATAATGAATAAAAGCACTTTCACGTTTCTACTTTAATGTTGTGAATGCAGTTAATGACCACATATGGTCAAGGTGCAGTTAATGGCCACATATGGCCAGGGTCAATGACCAGGTAGATGCTCTCCTCAACAAAACCCATCTTTTCGGCTAACGCCTCGGATAGAAAGGGCCTCCTCACGGGGGTCCTCGTAAATTTATCTCACCTGGCTAAGACCCCGGATGTGATGATCCATTCCGGCTAAGACTCCAGGCGGGAGGGGCCTCCTCATGGAGGTCCTAGTAATTAACCTCATCCGGCTAAGACCCCGAGTGGGATGACCCCTTCCGGCTAAGACCCCGGATGGGAGGGGCCTCCTCATGTTCTATGTTAGATATTTGAGGCTTGGTTGATTCATTGCTTGATACCTATGGATAAGCAGCATGAGTTTTGTTGTGTTATTCTTTATTATTGCTTTTCATTCCTCCCACTTGTGTTTTATCTTGTTTATAAAGCGTTGACCGTGACTGTCAACAGTTTAAGTTTTGGGATTTGATTAGTGTGAGTTTTGCATGTATTTTGGGCATGATTTGGCTATAATGAGTTGATAAACATGCATTATCTTTGTAATATGGGTCGTATTCTCAATATGTAGAAACGATATTACACTCTGCTCGTTTTGCAGGAAAATAACGACGTTTGTAGGACTTTTGTGGCAAATCGGAGCATTGCAGTAAAGGACTGTCAAAAATCGAGCAAATATGTGAAGTTTGGAGCTGAACCGAGAAGAGATCAGACGAACCGGGCGAGATATGGCCACGCACGGCAGCCTGTGTGCATAGGCATGACTCGTGCGTGTGTAAGATAGCAGGATTTGATGTTCGCATTGACACACAGGCTGGTCGTGCGTAAGCGCACGGCTCGTGCGTCTGTTCGAGGGAATAATAAATGTTTCAACTTGACGCACGGGCAGGTCGTGCGCATAGGCACGGCCCGTGCGTCTGTGCGGGGTTTGACAGTTTTAAGTCGTATTAACTTATGTTTGGCCCGGAGGGATTATAAATAGAGACGAGGCAGACCCAAATGAGGACACACTTACTTTTACCATAGAAAGCATAGAAAAGAGCGCCCTTCTACCGGAGAAATAGAGAGAAAGATCGAGGTCGCATCTACGCTTGAGGATTGAAGATCAATCGAGAGATCATCGATATCCTTGAGTTTTCTTACTCCATTGTATTTTTCTTTTCATCTAGTTGATATGGTTATGGACAATTTGTCTATGAATTCTTTGTTTCCCATGTCTGGCTAAACACTTTGTGATTCCGAAGTTTGGGATTAGGTTAATTGACTCTTGTTTGATGTTTAATTTGAATTGAAGTTAATTATTTCAAACCCTATTCGAGTACTTTGCTTTATTACTTGTTTTATCATTCGACCAATGGTTTAACATGCTTGATATGTTGATTCATAATTCAAGAGATGAATTTCAATACTAGATCTTGAGTACTTGACATGAATACTTTACATGATTGAGACGTCTGTGAGTATTTATGAGGATTAATGATCTTTTATGCTTTTGGGAGTTGTTTATCTTATGTTGAGTAGAAATGCTAGCATAGATAATTCAATCAACATATTTATTGTGTCTCGAGAGAGAGGATACATTATCTTTGTGATCGTCTTATAGAGAAGATATATAATAACTTTGGTTTTGTTTAGTCGGATAACAAGAGAGATATTAACTGAAACCATAATCCTGGAATCCATACATCTACTTGATCTTTTCAATCGTAACTCTTTGCTTTGTTTTTTTATGATAAAATATTGTCTTAGTTTTTACAAAACAACCATCACAATTCGATCGTCTAAATAAAAATAGTGCTATTATAATCTCAATACTTAGTATATTAATTTATTAGTCTCTGTGGGATCGACCATGCATACCCTATCTATTAACTACGCCGTTCACTTGTGGTGAAGCTAAAAATAAGGGGAACAAGTTTTTGGCGCCGTTGTCGGGGACTAATTAAATTTTTATTACTAATATTGCGATAAATAGTATTATTTTTAATTTAGATATTTTTTTCTTTTTATTTTGTTAAGATTCCACTCCGACAGTGTTTTATTGGTTTCTTTTAGTTGGTTCAGGTAGTGCATGAACACTCGCTCAAAGCGAAGGGAATTAGCACCGTTCAGACCGGAAGTTGAAGCTTTCGCCAGGCGAATAAGTGCGGCTACTAAACGAGCAGAAAGAAATCTAGATCATACTATGGAGGTTGTGGAAGAGAAAAATGGGGGTAACAACGGAGGTAACAATGGGATCAATAGGATCAATAATGAGGTACCGATACCAGACGCTCCAGCAGTCCAACAATAAGTGATTCACGCTTACTTTCACCCTTAGACAAATAGCAACTATGGTGGAATTTTCCATATCCCGAATAATGCTAATAACTTTGAGTTGAAGCCGGCGTTAATTTCAATGATTCAACAGAACAAGTTTGGGGGATTTGCAACTGAGGATCCCAACTCTCATCTTGCACACTTCATGCAAATATGTAACACGATCAAGATGAATGTGGTGTCGGATGATGCTATACGTCTGCGCCTATTCCCTTTCTCTTTAAGGGATAAGGCTAGAAACTGGTTAGGCACATTGACTCAGGGCAGTGTTAATACTTGGGACGAGTTGAGCCAGAAGTTCTTATTCAAATACTTTCCACCAAGCAAGACACTGCAGCTTAAGAGCGAGATCACTCAGTTTAGACAGTTCGACTCTGAGCCACTGTACGAGGCCTGTGAGAGATTCAGGAATTTATTGAGGAGGTGTCCGCAACATGGGTTTCAGCAACTTTGTTACTTCTACAATGGGTTATTGGAACAGACAAGATCATTTGTGGATGCCGCAGCAGGAGGAGCTTTACTAGCAAAACTCCCACAAGATGCATTCAATTTTCTTGAAGAGATGGCAATGAATAGCTATCAGTGGCCCTCCGAGAGGACAAATGTAAAAAGGGTAGCCAAAGTTTCTGATTCGGACCCAATCATAGCATTAACGACTCAGATGACAACATTGACAAATCAGATAAGTGCATTAACTCAAGGGGCTGAGGCAAACACGGGTGCAAATAATGGGAGAGTTCCTGAAGATCCTATGGAGGAGGCTCATTATGTCAATAACCGGAATTTCAACAATTTTTGGAATAATTCGACTCCCACGCATTATCATCCGAATTTGAGGAATCATGAAAACTTCTCTTATGCGAATAAGAAGAACGTGATGCAACCACCACCGGGTTTCAGTGTGACTAATGGAGTCATTAATGCGGAGGCTATGCCATCTTTGGAGGACGTTCTTACCTCGTTTATGAGTTAGATGAGTTTATTTATGAATGAAATGAGGAACCGACTGATTAAAGATGAGGCTAAGATAGACATGATCGAGGCACATGTCACGCAATTGGCTAACCCTATGGGCTCACAAATGAAAACTTTAGAAACTCAGATTGACCAGTTAGCTACGATCATCGGTGGACAGCATCAGAAGGGTTAGTTTCCAAGCAACACTGAGGTCAACCCGAAGGAACAGTGTAACACCATTCATTTGAGGAGTGGTACAGAGTACGAGGGGCCGAAAATTTTGGAAAATAATGAAAAATCGCAACCACGCATGGCCCATGCGCATGCGCACGACCTGCCCATGCGTGGTGCCAAACAGTTGATTTCGACCCCTAGAGACAAAGACACTACAGCAAATGGCGACGTTGAGGCCGAGGATGGGAACAAGGAACACAATGATAAACAAAAAGGGGCTGAGAAGCTTAAATCTTCTTCTAACTCTAATTTTTCAAAACTTACTACTCCCATCCATTTTCCTCAACGTTTGCAAAAAAAAAAGTTAGATGCCCAATTTGCTAAATTTCTGGACATCTTTAAGAAACTGCATATTAACATACCTTTTGCAGATGCATTAGAACAGATGCCCAACTATGCGAAGTTTTTAAAGGATGTGATGTCCAAGGAGAGAAAGATGGCAGAGTTTGAGACCGTTAACTTGACTAAGGAGTGTTACACCATCATTCAGAGAAAACTACCTAAAGATTCCGGGAGTTTCACTATCCCTTGTAAAATAGGGGGTGGTTTTTTTGATAAAGCATTGTGTGATTTATGAGCAAGTATTAATTTAATGCCCTTGTCCATTTTCGAAACTTGGATTGGGAGAGGTGAAGCCATCCATGGTCACCTTGCAATGTGCTCGTGAAAGTCGACAAATTTATATTTCCCGTGGATTTCTTAGTTCTTGACATGGAGGAAGATTGCGACATCCCTCTGATACTTGGGCGTCCATTCATAGACACTGCAAAAGCCTTGATAGACGTGCAAAAGGGAGAGCTCAAATTATGGGTTAATTATGAGCATGTTTTATTTTCTATCTTTTAAGGCTGTGAAAACTCATGATAATATAGAGAGCTGCAAATCCTTATCAATTGTTAATTCATGTACTAATGTTGTGATTGTGTGTGTGTGTGTGTGTGCTCTAGATCATGTGCAGGAATTACCGAAAAGCGAGAAAGCAAAGGACACGAAGAAAGACAACAACTCCGAAGCAAGCACATATTGTTGCTCGCACAGTGCAAATGAGAGAAATATGGCATATGACCGACATGTGAAACCATTACTTGAGGCATTCAAAGGAGGCACGAGTTTATGCGAGTTGGAATGGCAAGAAAAAATGCATGAGAAGGTGGTATACATCACCTTGCGGGATCCTTGATCGAGACATACAGGGGTTAAGCTGTAGACGTTAAATTTAGCACTTGTTGGAAAGCAACCCAATGGTTTGTTTTTTTTTTCGTTTTTCCTTTATTTAGATAGGATTTTCTTGTTTTTATATATTTAAAAAGAAAAAGGAAAAAAATACTGAAAAACACCCTTCGCATTGACGCACGGGCGGCTCGTGCGCAAATGGGAATTGGGAGGTGCTCTCGACTTGGCCGCACAGGCAGTCGTGCATAAGCACACGCACGGCCGTCGTCATCGTCCGCTAAGTTCAATATTAAGTCGCGATTTGAAAAATTTTGCCTCATTCAAACACCTTCTTTGAGCCCTAATCACAGATTCCTCTCGTTCCATCACCCCCTTTGCCAAGATTTTCGAAATTTCACTCAATTTTCACTCCTAATCCGACACTTCCACCACACTATACACGATTTTTACAAAACTTTTAACTTTGGTTGGAGTTTTGTTGGAGAAAAGCACCTAGGGTTGGCAATTCATCCTTTTTGCGAATTCTTGGAGATTTCAGTAAGAACAACACTCTTTATTCGATTTTCTTGTAGAATAAGTATTGAGGATTCATATATGGAGCATTATGTGACTGATTTGCTATGATTTACTTTGATTATTCGATGGGGCATATTATCAAACACTTGATAGGCATCATGAATTGGTGAATAATTGTTTGAGTTGTTGATTGGTTATCGATTGGTCTTTGATATTTAGAGTGTAAGTGACTTCGATTCTCCACAATTGTATTGATATTGAAATATGGGACTTAGTTCTTGATTAAAAACTTGTGGGGATGAAACTTTATACTCTTTATGGATATGAAACGCTAGACATGAGTTCACCATATTCTTGTTGTTGCTTTGTTTATTCGGAATCTCACATATGCTTTTGCTAGGTACAACAGTGGAACAAGTGGCTATGGCAGACAGAAGTAGAAGACAAATAGAGAGGGCACAACAGAACATAGACCCGAATATCCCCGCAACTTACGGGGTAGAACTCTCTGAGGATGCCGACATAAAAAGATGGACTAGGTTGGTCACCCGGCCTATGACCCCTACTAGATACGCTGACAAGTGTACCCAAATACTTGGGATACATAATGACGTCTGGCAATTTTTCGAGAGGGTCGGGTGGACGGTATTCATGCGAGAGAGATGACCGACCTATAGAAGCCTCACACTCGAATTCTTGACCACCTTCGAGTTGTTCAAGCAATGAGGCGCAAATGAACCTTATGAGATCTTATTCCAGCTGGGAAATGTGAGACGACGACTATCAATTGCCCAGTTCAACAACATTTTTGAGGTACCGGCTGACGCGGCATACCTTCCCGAAGGGACTTCGATTACTCGTGGAAACCCCGGAAATAGGTGTTATAGTTTATGAGGCACAGACTGCCAAGTCCTCATGGGTGCGAAACAGGGTATTTCGGTATATCCAGCGAGTCACCTCCGCTTCCATCTATGCGAGAGAGAACAATGGGGGCATGACCGTCATGATCTTTATTTGATATGGTGTATATTGACCAACACACCATATAACATGGCAGCTTATTTTGCGGAGCAGATAGACCAGGTGGCCAAGCAAATCGGGGAACCATCATGATTGGGGGTATGATTACTCTGACCGCCCGACACTTTAACATCAATATTAGAGCCCTGGATTCAGTTGAGGGCAAAAGGAGGATAAGTTCGGCAGTATTACGCACTATGAAGATCATTATAGAAGAGGAGGGCATGTACCTCTTCCAACAAAGAGCCGAAAATCCATTCCCGTTGCCCAACACGACTCTCACCACAGTGGATAACATCAATGACAGGGCCAATTTTTTACTAAACTCTGAGGCACATGACATAGTTATACAAGCCATGCTCGCATGGAAAAGGCGAAGGGTCACTGGACTCCCAGATGATGAGGACTTGTGGCAGAGGAGATGGAATACTTAGGAAACGAAGGAGGAGCCAGACAGGAATACCAACAAAGGGCGGAGGACATACCTAAGAGTTCTCACAGGGATGAGGAGCGAGGGGGTTACGACTTCAATGATAGATTATTAGCCCTCGAAGCGAGTCCAGCTGCACCATAATGAATTCCGAGCCTTCAAAATGGAGCAGCAACACTGGAACTTGGCAGCCGACCGGTGACAAGAGGAGCTCCTCGAGATGATGTGACAAATGACCCAGTGGCACATCTCTCAGAGCCACTATCTACCACCACCCCGATGAGCTGAGCCAGTTGAGTCCACACTTTTTCTTTATAGAAATTTTATCTTTCCTTGTATGTGATATAATTTCATTCAAGTTTGGGGGGAGAGGTAGTTATATGCAGTCTTGTTTGTTGTTTTAAGTGTATGTGATATAATTTTATCTTTGATTTATGAATTTGCAAGCCTGTGAGCTTTAGAGCCTTTATTGCTTTCATTATATGCAGTCTTGTTTGTTGTTTTAAGTGTATCATTCATGTTGTTAGAACTCTAGAACTTGCTCTGGTATCTTTGTCAAGGCCACATGTTGTATGTGATTTGTGAAAATGATTTAAGGCCATTTTTGTTAAGCCTTTCAAGCCTTTGACCTACCAAATGATATTGAATTCCCTAGTTAGCCAATTTGAGCCTATTGCCTTATTTTTTGATAGGTACGTCTTCAGCCTTAACTTGATATATATGTTGCCCTAAACTTAAGCTTATAGCATTGAGTAAGTGGGTTGAATAAGGTTGAGCCGGATGAGATCAATAATATAGAGAATTGGGCGAGAGCTGGTTTATGGGAATGAAAGAAAAGAAAATGAGGAAAAGAATGATGAATACTCATGAAAGAGTCGGAAAAAAAAAGAAGAAAAAAAAAAGAAAATCGACTATATAATTGGGTTTGATATGAATAAACTTGTAGGATGGGGTTGTAATATGATGTGAAAAAGTTGAGTTTTATCAAAGAAGAGAAAAAAAAAGGGGGATATGAGGAATTGATGAAAACAAGGGGTGGTTTGAGAAGGATAGTGGTTTGATATGAGGTTTGTAGTTCGAATGAAAAAATATGCTTACCAATCTATATGCTCGAGTTTGAGTCACTTTATCTATATTTCCCTACCCTAACCAAAGAGTCTTCATTACAACCAAATAACAAAGTCCTTTTTATTTCATGAATTACATCCACTTTAGTGGCGGAGATTTGAGACGATTTGCAAGCTTATGGTAGTTCTTCATCACTGATATGATTTGAGCATAAACACGTCTCATATACATTTGAGAAGAGAGCATACACTTGATCAGTGAGAGTCGTGAATCAAAGCATTTGCCATGGTTTTATTGAAATGTGTTCTATGTTAGATATTTGAGGTTTGGTTTATTCATTGCTTGATACCTATGGATAAGTAGCATGAGTTTTGTTGTGTTGTTCATGATTATTGCTTTTCATTCCTCCCACTTGCGTTTTGTCTTGTTTATAAAGCGTTGACCAGGACTGTCAACAATTTAAGTTTGGGGGTTTGATTAGTGTTAGTTTTGCATGTATTTTGGGCATGATTTTGGCTATAATGAGTTGATAAACATGCATTATCTTTGTAATATGGGTCGTATTCTCAATATGTGGAAAAGATATTACACTTTGCTCGTTTTGCAGGAAAATAACGATGTTTGTAGGACTTTTGTGGCAAATCGGAGCATTGCAGTAAAGGGCTGTCAAAAATCGAGCAAATACGCAAAGTTTGGAGCTGAATTGAGAAGAGATCAGATGAACCGGGTGAGATATGACCATGCACATCCTGTGCTCATAGGCACGACCCGTGCGTGTGTAAGACAGTAGGATTTGATGTTCGCATTGACGTACGGGTTGGTCATGCGTAAGCGCACGGCCCGTGCGTCTGTTCGAGGGAAAAATAAATGTTTCGACTTGACGCACGAGCAGGTCGTGCGCATAGGCACATCTCGTGCGTCTTTGTGGGTTTTGACAGTTTTAAGTCGTATTAACTTAGGTTTGGCCTGAAAGGATTATAAATAGAGAGGAGGCAGACCCAAACGAGGACACACTTACTTTTACCCTAGAAAGCAGAGAAAAGAGCACCCTTCTACTGGAGGAATCGAGAGAAAGATTGAGGTCGCATCCACGCTTGAGGATTGAAGATCGATCGAGAGATCATCCATATCCCTTAGTTTTCTTACTCCATTGTATTTTTATTTTCATCTAATTGATATGGTTATGAATAATTTATCTATGAATTCTTCGTTCCCATGTCCGGCTAAACATTTTGTGATTCCGGGGTTTTGGGATTAGGTTAATTGACTCTTGTTTGATGTTTAATTTGAATTGAAGTTATTATTTCGAACCCTATTCGAGTACTTTGCTTTATTACTTGTTTTATTATATGGCCAATGGTTTAACATGCTTGATGTGTTGATTTATAATTCGAGAGATGAGTTTCAATACTAGATCTTGAGTACTTGACATGAATACTTTGCATGATTTAGAAGTCTGTGAGTATTTGTGAGGATTAATAATCTTTTATGCTTTTGGGAGTTGTTTATCTTATGTTGAGTAGAGATGCTAGCATAGATTATTCAATCAACGTATTTATTGTGTCTCGAGAGAGAGGATAAATTATCTTTGTGATCGTTTTATGAGGAAGATAGATAATAACTTTGGTTTTGATTAGTCGGATAACAAGAGGGAGATTAACTGAAACCATAACCTGGAATCCATTCATCTACTTGATCTTTTCAATCGTAACTCTTTGCTTTGTTTTTTTATGATAAAATATTGTCTTAGTTTTACAAAACAACTATCACAATTCGATCGTCTAAATAAAAATAATGCTATTGCAATCTCAATACTGCGGGATCGATCTTGCTTAGCCTATCTATTAACTACACCGTTCACTTGCGGTGAAGCTAAAAATAAGGCGAACATTCTCCGCCTCGGTCACCTCGCCTAGATGGTTCGAGATCTACAACAAAATTTGTACAAGTCTTAGCCAGATAAAGAGACAAAGCATGAAGAATGGAAATGCAAAGAAATCGCGGAAGCTTACCCGAGCAATGTCCCCGCAAATGTGAGTCTCAATGTCCTTGAAGGACAAAGACCCAAAGCGGGGCTTGTTATCAGCCGATAAAGCTCCTCGGGTACTGGCATAGCCCAAGCCAGAATCAGCATAGCCCCAATGGGACTGGATCCCCCCGTGACAGTTCACTCCACTGGAGAAGATTGCTCGGGAACCAACACTCTCAGAAACAGCAACTCCAGGCTCCACCCTCGGCCTCTTTCCTCCATAAGGGCCTAAAGAAGGACGAGGAGCTGAAACAACATTAACACGATAACTGGAGCACCAGCCGGGGTGCCGATCACCATCCGGGCAGGAAGGGCGCCTATCACTCTCATGGGGACAGAGGTGGAGCCTCGGGGCCAGGACACTCGAGCTCCCTCTAACAACAAACTTCATGTAACGCTCTATTTTAGAAAATAAAAGCGTTCTGCCTTTTATAAAAACGTAAATATAAAAACACGATTTTTAACAAAATAATTTTGTAAAACTAGACATTTAAATATAAATAAATACCATTCACGTTACTAGTGAAATATTATCATAATGTTCCATGATATAAAATAAAATTATTCAAAATCCAAAGTTTAATTTGATCTTCATCCATCACTGACGTATCTCGGCACGACTCCTTAATCTGAAAAATTATAAAAATAAAGGGGTGAGCTTCCACTTGCTCAGTAAGGACCAACTTTTGTTAATATATAATAAATCATACAAGCATAATCATGTATAATAAAACATGTAATTTCCTCTGTAATATTTTCTCTGACTGGCCAGTTAATAAATTCTAGCACAGCGGGCTTAACCCGAAGATCAACTTCGATCCTGGGCCTATTTACGGTCCCTGGTTAATAATTTATATTTCCTCTTGCATATCACATATAATTGAAAATACTCACATGAAGAATTATATAAAGATAAGAATTAAAAATTCCTACCTCAATCAAGTTTACATTTATTCATTGCAATGAATAAAATTATTCTAATCCTCTTGATTCTAGATTCCTACATAAATCATAAAATTATAATTAATAAAATTATTTAATAAATTTGGATGGTTTAGAAAAAAAAATTGAAATATTGAAAAAAATTAGGGAATTTGGATTTTTGGGCTTGAGAAACTAATAATAAGGCTTGGTCAAAATCCCCTAGTTAAGCATTTTTTAAGAAATTTTTTTTTAAATATCTCCTTAAATTTCCAAACACCCAAAAAAAACCCTATCCCCCCAACTCACGTTCCCACTCGCCCTCTCTCTCCCTTTTTATATTTTTTTTCTTCTCACTCCTTACCCCCTCACGCCGTTTCCTCCATTTCTTCTTCATTTTTTCCTCTTTCTTTTTCCTTTCTTTTCTCTTCCACCGGACCTCTCTCAACACCCTCCTCCATTTCACTTTCTTCCATCTTCTCCTTCCACACACATACAACCCCCTGCCCCCGACACTTCACGCTACCTCCACTAGACATCACCACAGACGCAACGGCAAATAGCGGGAGGAGGACGGCGGCCGATAATATACATGTTGCACATTTTCTCTCCTATTTTCTATATATGTGGACATTTTTCGAAAATCGTTTGTGTATTTGCTGAAATTTTAGGATTTAAACTGATTTATTTGTTGCAAAAATTATATTTTTGAGGGTTTTACCTAACTTGAACTTTGTTGAGGGATTTGTGTAAGAATCTGTAGAATGGAACTAACAATTTATAGGAACTCTGAAATTGATGATGGAGATTTAAGTTTACGTTAAAAATTATAACTTTTCACCTTTCATCTCCTTTTCATTAAGTTTAAACCCTTCTACATTTCATAACTGATAATCTGATTAAATGATAAATTTATGTAAAAGAATAAAATTCTAATTATATAAATTTACCCCAATTATGAAATTAGGGATTTGAATCCCCAATTGAATCTAATTGTGAATCTTAATTGTAATTTTACCCTAATTTCTATGGATATTACACTTCTCTTTGGCCTTCTCCTTCTCCTTCTTCTTAAAGGCCATCAACTCCGCAATGTTGTAACTTTCCTTACCTTAAAAGCAAGCAGAAGCAATATCAAAAAAGGGAAGCAATCAAAATTTACAAGTAAAGCGGGAAGCAGTGTAAAGAAGTAAAACAAGATGGGATACCTAAGAACTCCCTAACATTCAGAAGATTTTTAAACAAGCCCCGAGACCTATAAGCTTCCGCCATCTTCTTCCGAGAAACAAGAATGCCTCGGGCAACCATAGCCTCTGAAATCCACTCATGAGGAAGCTCCAACCATAATCCCACACATAGAAGAAATCTTCCTTCCACAGCCCACTAGGAGAAGGAACATCTATCAAGAAACTTGCACTTGGGACATGAGAAGAAGTGGAAGAAGGTGTCACCCCGAGACTTCCGAGCATAAAACAAAGAAAGAAATCCATCAACAGTCGGAATAAAATCCAGGTGCCACATAACATGTTGATAGCCTCGAATACATGCATAGGCCTTGGAATCAACTGACCAACATATGCTCCCACTGGCCTAAGGATCGAGATGAGGAAATTAAGTGTCTGGAGGAAGCACAAATCCAACAGAGAAGCTATAAAGATACACTGTGATGAAGCCCTCGGGTGGATGAGTGAGTCTACAAAGACAGACGGAGGATACTCGATTGGCCAATTCACCCGGAACAACTGCTTGACTCTCGGGAGGAGGCCTATGCTGATACTTGGTGGGGCGGACCTCAGGAGGACTATTTTCTTCGGACTCCGCCTCAGAAGACTCATCACTTGAGCTCCAATTCGGCTCAAGCTCTACTTCCCCATCACCATCAAAGCACAACTCTGGAGCAAGGGGAGGAATATCAAACTCTATGGAGAAGCGTGGACATGGAATGACTGAACCAGAAACAAAATGCTTGGTAACACCTCGACCTCCAAGTGGAATGGAAGAAGTACCAAAATCCGGGATATGGCTCGAAACATACGAAAATGCGGGGGAAGACGGAGAAAAATGGGAAGGAAAATGGACTGGGGGGCTATGGATGCCCCTCGGAGGCACGCCCTCCTCCACCGGGGAGGGCGCTAAGGGGGCACCCTTTGCCCGCTCCAGGGAGGCGCCCCGAGGCGCCCTCTACGGCCCAAAGTTCTCTCATCTCTATCTCCGCTTGATGCAATTCACCTTTCCATCAAGTCTCACCTCAAGTATCATCTCACCTCTCACTTGTAAGAAATTTCCTAAATCTTCTACAAAGGAAACAATTTCAAAGTTTAGAGGTAGAGAGAGAATTTACCTTTGGAAGACATGGCTACAAGCTTTCCTCTAAGTGTCCTTATGCAAAAAGTGGTCATAGATTCTCCAAAGACAAGACAAGATATACTACAAGACAAGCCAAATATTTCTACACTGGACTAGCTCCTGCACTGCTTCATCCCTCCGCAGCACCGGAGCTGGGGGACTTATGTTGGGACAAAAATGGTATTTCATTAATTAAATATAAAATTCATTTTATATATATTTATTTGATATTAATTACTCAATAGACTCTTAATAATTAAATCGGCCAAAAGGAGTCCGGGTTTGGTCCGTTGGTCATTTTCACCTACATGGACTGGCCCATAGGCCAAATTCTCCTAGACGGCCCACGGGGTCCATCTCCCAGCCCCCAGTTATTAAAAAGGTTCCTCCTATTATCTGTAAGTAAATTAATTCATTATTTTCCTACGCATTATTTTACAGTATTCTCTCGTTCACCGTGCTTACTTGAGTGTCAGAGAGGTTTCCTTGCAGGGACAACCCCCGAGGCCCTCTATCGTTTGGGCGTGTGTCCATGCAAGTTTCCATCAAAGGATTTTTCAGCTCAAGGAGAAGAAGACAAGAAAACTTCCCTTTGGAAAGAGTAAGAAGAGAAGACTTTCCCCTCATGAAGAGGAGTGACGTGAAGACATCCCTCTCAGGAAGAGGATTTTGGTCAACCCCAATTGACTTGAGTATCATATATATATATGTGTGTGTGTATATATATATATAATAAGATTATAAAGTTCTTAAAATATTAATTATCGTAAGCTGAGGGAATTTTTTTAAGATTTGAAACTCGAAGGACCTAATTTGTTCGAGTGGGAAACATTAATGATGATAATTACATTTACCTGAAAATAAAGTTTGAATGTTGAAACACATTACACCAAATCCCTTCGAGCCTTAAGATGAAAATTACATTTTGTTGTAGATGAATATTGATAGGGACCAATGACCATTGCGGTGTAGTACTAAATGATATAGTTTGCAGCAGCTAGACTAGTAGTATGTCGTGATAAATGGGAATGGCCAAAAAAAAAGAAAATACACATGAATTCTACTTAACCAATGATGTGATTTTGAGTACCCCACGCTTGGAAATTTTTCGATTTTGGATATACCCCACATTTAGAGTCGAGATGTGATGTTTCACATTTATGTTTCACTGTATTGACTATTGATGAATGACATGCATACAATTATGTTAGCACGCTTCCGAAACAACAAAACACGACTTCAATTGAAAAGAAAGAATGCAACGGATATATTAAGGATTCACAGCTCATCATTGTGGTTCATGAAGGCTGTACTACATAGTACAATTGATTATGGAGAATATTCTCATATACATCTCATCAAATGATAAATGATATATATTGTTGATCTTATCTAATTAGGGCCCAACATCTATAAATAATGTATGATGGCTTGTGCATTACTAAGTCATTTTGAATATTAAAAAATCTAGTTTACTGCTCCATTAAGATGGCTTCTTTCAATATGATTTTATTCATGTCTTATGCTGCTTTTCATCTTTTTCTTTCATGGTATCAGAGCGGGTATTAGATCGTGTCTCTGATATCTTTTACTTTATCATTATTCCTTCATCATGGAGGATACAAGTGATTCTAGTAAGAGTTCTGGTGTAAGTTTCCATATCATTCAACCACTGAACCAACTAGTGTAGTGCTGCGTGAAGTTGGATGAATTTAATTTTCTGATCCGGAAACAACAAATAATCACTTTGCCATTAAGGGTTACGGTTTAGAAGGATTTATTAATGGCACAAAAACAAAGACCAAAAAAGTGGTCAAAACGATACCACATAAAGCATCAATCCGCACTTTTTAGCACGGAAAGGCGGGATCGACTTCTTGCTTCATGGATCCTATCTTCATTATCTGAAGGTATACTCATCCTAACTATTGGATTGAGTACCTCTAAGGACCTGTGGGATGCTTTGGAATAAAATTTTGCAAGTCAAACCAATGCACAAATTATGCAAATCAAGTCAAATCGACTACCTTAAAGAAAAATGGTTTGAGCATGAGAGAGTATTTGAATAAGGTTAAAGGTTGTTGTGACTTGCTAGCTATTGTTGGTGATAGAATACCTGAAAAGGATCAAGTCCATATTATTTCAGGGCTAGGACCCGAATACAACTCAGTGATGGTCAATGTCACATCCAGTTCAACCTTACACTGTTTACGAGGTTCAAGCATTACTTTTGAGCTTTGAATCTAGATTGGAAGTCTGAAAATATCTACTCCACCAACACGAAGGGTCTCAACCCTCTCTTAATATGGTCACTCAATCTTCTTTCAATAACAAAAGAGGAAATACTCAAAGAAAATAATAGAGGAGGCGAGAACCACTCAATTTAATTTTCAAAGAGGTGGCGAAAGGGGTGGTTTTAGAGGAAGAGGAAGGTTTGGAAATTCTAAGCCTTTGTGTGTCAAATCTGCAAAACTCCTGGTCACACTGCTGGCGATAGGTCTTTGGTATAGGCATGACACCAATTTTGTGCCTCCAAATCCCTCACAAAATCAGAATAATTACGGTATTAATCCTACTTTGCTAACCTCACTCATGTCACTCGAACTCTTCCCCCGCTCCTCCTTCAAGGCAACATGGATTCTTGGTGGTTCCCGATTACGTGCTTCTCACCATGTTTCTAATGATATCACCAACCTCATTGCAGCTACTGAATATCATGGGGGCAACAAACTCTACATGGGAAATGGTGCAGGTATATCTTTTACACATATAGGCAATTCTCATTTACAATCTGCACACAATCCCTCAAAATCCTTTGTTCTAAAAAATCTTTTATATGTACCTCATATCACCAAAAATTTGATTAGTGTCTCACAATTCTGTCATGACAATAATGTTTTCTTTGAATTTCACCCTCTGTTTTGTCTTGTCAAGGATCTAGCAACACAAGCTACCCTCCTCAAGGGAACTCTTAAAGATGGTCTCTATAAGTTCAGTCTACATCGATCTCCTCCTACTACATCTCAGCATGATCTGATTCCTCATAAAAAATCCATGGCCGTAATAAATAATTTGTCATTAAGGAACAATGTTGAGCTACACCTTTGGCACCAAAGAATGGGACATCCAGCTTATGAGATTGTCACCAAAGCACTTAAAAGCTGTAATATTTCTTATGTTATTAATAAAAATCAGAGTTTGTGCTCTTCTTGTCTTCTTGCTAAAAGTCATAAGCTTCCTTTTGATGCATCCACTACTGTTTATAACTCTCCATTACAACTCATCCACAGTGATTTATCGGGACCATCCCCAATTCAATCCAGAAATGGTTTATATTACTATGTGAGTTTTGTTGTCGAATATACTAAATTCACATGGATCTATTTGCTTAAACAGAAGTCCGAAGTCATCCATGCATTCACTCAATTCAAAACCTTAATTGAAAATCAGTTAAACTTAAAAAATAAAGCATTTCAATCTGATTGGGGAGGAGAATACAGAAATTTATCCCAATTTCTCTCTGAAAATGGGATATCACATCAGATTTCCTGTGCTTACACTCCACAACAAAATGGGACAGCTGAGAGAAAGCATAGACATATTGTTGAAGTTGGCTTATCTCTCTTAGCTCAAAGCCACTTACCTCTAAAAATTCAGGATGATGCATTCACTACCTCTACATATCTCATTAATAGACTGCCCACTAAATCCTTGCAGTTTCATTCCCCTTTTGACAGATTGTATGGTCACAAGCCTGATTACTGTAAGTCCAAGCGGCTACGATAATCTAGAGGGGGGGTGAATAGATTATCTCCATCTTTTCGATTTTACCCTCTTTTTAGAACCGAATGCTCAAAGACAATAATAAAGGTGCGGAATGTAAACAACACACGTCGATTTAAAGAGGTTCAACCCACCTAGGGCCTAATCCTCTACCACCCCAGTATATCCGGGATGGATTTCAAAAAGAAAAAAAGATTTTATTAATTACCAAAATTAATACAACACCAACTTACAACACCTTGAAGAGCACCACACTCTTTTTCAACACCACCTTTGAGATTACCACATTCTCTCTTGAAGATTACCACGATCTCCAACGGCACCTTGTGAAGATTACCACAATCTTCAACCTTGAAGAATACCAAATTCTTCAACACCTCAACAAGAAGATTACCACAATCTTCTCACACCTAACACCTAGATCACCTAAGTGTGTTCTTACCACAAGAACACTCACAAGGATATCTTGTGTTGAATGATTACCCAAAAATCCAAGATTACAACTCGATAATGAATTATACATTTGAGTGCAAGTGTAATCAAGAATAGCCTAGACCTCAAGGATATTAAAGTGATAAGCTAGGCAAATTACAACAAGAATAATAACAATGAAAGACCAAGTGTTTGCTTGAGTATATCTTGTTGTGTTGTGTTGTTCTCTCTTTTTGTTGTGCTTCAAATCTTCCTCTATTTATAGGAGATGATTGATACTTGATAGGATCCTCTTAGAATCTGATATCTACAAAAAAATTGCAATTAAAATCAAGATTATAGCTGTTAGAAATCAATCCCACAATTTAGGGAAAAGGCATGCATTTGCAAACAGTCGAAATTTTCTTTGTCAAATAGAGAGCGACGGTCATCGCACAAATAAGATTAGAAAAGAACGAGCAAAATTTACACGGGGTGACCGGTCCAGGGGGGTCGACCATCGCCTAGGGTGCGACACGTCGCCCTCCACGGTGACCGGTCACCCGACCAATTTTTAGAGTCTCGAAGTTTACATTTGCGAAACTTGTTCCCAGTGTCGATTCGCCTCTTTGGTCGACGACCTGGCCGACCTCTAAATGACGTGTTGTCCGATTTTTGTCGAAAATAAACCTCAAGAAATACTCCAAAAAATTTGTAAAAATATTTTAAACCGATCGGGAGTATTTAGGACAACATTAGAAATATAGTTTTGATGAAATAACACATTAACACAAAATCATCAAAAGTGTTGTCCAATATAAACTCCAATAAATACTCCGAAAAATAGTAAAAATATTTTAGACCAATCGGGAGTATTAGGACAAAATCATTAAATGTGTTATCCAATTTTGTCGAAAATAAACTTGAAGAAATACTCCGAGAAATATTAAAACCATTTTAAATCATATAGGAGTATTTGGACAACCTTTAAAAATATTGTTTTGGTGTAACAACAAAATCATCAAAATCATGATAAAACCATTTATCAAACAATTACAACAAGCTTAAGGTTTTTGGTTGTGTTTGTTATCCCTTTCTCAAACCATATAACTCACATAAACTTCAATACAGATCCACTAAAGGTGTGTTTTTAGGATATAATACTCATTATAAAGGTTACAAAATTCTTCTTCCTAATGGCAAAACTATTGTTACTAGACATGTTGTTTTTGATGAGACAATCTTCCCTTATGCTGAATCCACTTTCACTTCTTGCACAAAATCTAATTCTGCCTCTTTTCAAACATCTTGCATACCTGTCATACCTCCCTTCATACCTGCACAAGATAATCATTCTTTATCACAAGATAATAGTGCCAATAATGATTCTATTGATGGTGGTAACTTGTGTTTGATAAATGGTTTTATCATGATTTTGATGATTTTGATTTTACACCAAAACAATGGTTTTAAAAGTTGTCCAAATACTTCTAAATGATTTAAAATGATTTTAATATTTTCCGGAGTATTTCATCAAGTTTTATTTTCGATAATATTGGACAAACACTTTTAATGATTTTATGTCAAAAGTTTCTTTCATTGAAACTATGTTTCAAAATGTTGTCCTAATACTCCCGATTGGTCTAAAATGTCTTTACGAATTTTTTGGAGTATTTATTGGAATTTATATTGGACAACACTTCTTGTATTAATGTGTTATTTCATCAAAACTATATTTCTAATGTTGTCCTAAATACTTCCGATCGGTTTAAAATGTTTTTACGAATTTTTCGGAGTATTTCTTGAGGTTTATTTTTGATAAAAATCGGACAACTTGTCATTGAGGAGGTCGACCGGTCGACCAAAGAGGCGACCGGTACCTGGGAACAAGTTTCGTGAAACAGAAACTTGAGAACTCTCAAAATTGGTCAGTGCAACCGGTTGCACATAGGTTCGACCGGTCGAGGTGCACTTCGACCGGTCGCCCTGTGTTAATTTGCTGCTATATGTTTCAAACTTCTATTTATGTGCGACCGGTCGCCCTATGCTTTGACAGCAAAATTCTAACCGTTGTGCAGCAGACATCTTTTCCTTAAATTGTGGAATTGATTTCTAACAGCTATAATCTTGTTTTTAATTGCAATTTTTTGTAGAAATCAGATTCCAAGAGGAGCCTATCAAGTATCAATCATCTCCTATAAATAGAGGAAGTTTTGAAGCACAACAATATGAGAGAAAACTACAACACAACAAGATACACTCAAGAATACACTTGTTCTTACATTGTCTTATTTCTTGTTGTAATTTGCCTAGCTATTCACTTTCACATTCTTGAGGTCTAGGCTTTTCTTGATTACACTTGCACTTCATTGTATTATCAATTATCGAGTTGTAATCTTGAATTTGGGCAATCATTCAACACAAGATATCCTTGTGAGTGTTCTTGTGGTAAGAACACACTTGGATGATCTAGGTGATAGGTGCAAGAAGATTGTGGTGATCTTCTTATTGAGGTGTTGAAGAATTTGGTATTCTTCAAGGTTGAAGATTGTGGTAATCTTCACAAGGTGCCGTTGAAGGAAGATTGTGGTGATCTTCAAAGGGAGATTGTGGTAATCTCCAAAGGTGGTGTTGAAGAAGAGTGTGGTGCTCTTCAAGGTGTTGTAAGTTGAATTTGTATTAATTGTGGTAATTAATAAAATTCTTTTTCTTTTTGAAATCCATCCCGGGTATACTGGGGTGGTAGAGGATTAGGCCCTAGGTGGGTTGAACCTCTTTAAATCGACGCGTGTTGTTTACATTCCGCACCTTTATTATTGTGTTTGAGCATTTGGTTCGAAAAAGAGGGCAAAATCGAAAAGATGGAGATAATCTATTCACCCCCCCTCTAGATTATCGTAGCCGCTTGGACTTACAAGTGGTATCAAAGCCAAACTCTTTGGCAAGCTCGTTTCACATCGCAAGTGAAGAGAAACGATCGTCGGCTACTTAACGAAGCTCAACTTTCCGCACCTCCACCACCAAGCCACCTCGGTTTGATTCCAAAAATTTTATATTTTGGAAAGAAAGAATGGAATGCTATTTACAAAGTTGCGGGTTCGATATTTGGAACACCGTCATCAATGGAGAATCCATTCCGACGAAGAATACACCACACACCTCTAAAGGCTTCAAAGAGCTCAATGATGAAGAGAAGAGAATCATCTCCTTAAATGGTAAAGCTCTTAATATTTTACATTGTTCACTTACCACTTTGGAATTTGATCATGTTGTAGGTATTCGATCGGCACATGAAGTATGGCAAAACTAGAAGCCATCTATGAAGTATATGCAAATAAAAGGAGCAACTCAAAAGCATCTACTTCTCAAATGGATACAACATCAAATCCAACAATATGGGATAAGCCTCTTACAAATTCCGATGATGAAGCCGAAAAATGTCTTATGGGCATCGAAGAAGAAAACAAGGTAAGTTCTAAACCCTCTACTTCTTATGACAATGAATTGCAAAATGAATATAGTGACTTGCAAAATGATTATAATGAGCTACAAGATGAATTCCAAAACTTACTTGTTAAATACAAAAATTTGAAAAAGGAATTCATTGTTTTGAAAAATGATAAGGATAGTTTATTTACTTCCTATGAATCACTATCATGTGCTCACACCACCACTCTTGATAAGGTTAGAAACCTTGAGAAAGAAAATAGTACTCTTGTTGAGAATATTGATTGCATGAAAAAGGATTTATTAAAATCCAACTTGAGTACCAATATAATGTCCAATATTGTTGATATTCATAATTGTGATAAAGGACTTGATCATAAGCCTAATATTGTTAATCATATGAAAAAGGATCAAGTCACTATGCATATTGGTCATTATGCTCCTAGAATTATTACATGCTTTTATTGCGGTAAAAAGGGTCATACGGTAAATACTTGTCGGGCTAGAAATAGCTCTAATTATTGTTGGAGACCTAAAAGTCTCAAGACTAATCCCAAAGGACCCAAACACATGAGGGTACCACAAAACAATGTCATATTAGGTACCCGGCAAAATAATGATCGAAGAAAATTCATACCGCCAAGAAGGCATCAAATGACCGTTTCATTTGATCAAAGAAGGAGAAACTATTCTCAACAAAGCCAATTTCCAAGAAGATGGTACAATCAAAAATGGGAAGAACACAATCCTTGGAAATGGCAAAGACATCATCAACAAGATGATTTTCAAAGAAGAAGAGACTTTCAACAATGGGAAGGCAACAAACCTTGGAAATGGAGTAATCAAAGAAGTCATCATCAACAAAGTGACTTCTCAAAGGGAAGATATCATCAACAATGGGAACGACACAACCCATGGAAATGGCGTAATTGGTAACCCGTATCTCCCTATTTAAATATGCATTTTATTTTGTTATTATGCATGCTTTTATTTGTGTCTTTATTGCAAAATGAGTTTTCAAATATTTATTTTTTAATTAAGGTCTTCAATATATATTTGTGCTTTTAAATTTTTGAAAAAAAAAAAGACCTTATATGATGTTTTTTTAAAACTCTTGTGCATTTTTGAAGACTATAGTATGTTATCATCTCTTATGGATTTTTATGGCATGAGCTTACTTGTGATATCTCTTAGCCTACACTTTTATCATTATGATTTGTGCTAGATTTGTTTTAAGAATTGTGTAGGATTTACATATTTTCACAAATGGCCATTTTCATCATTATTTGTCAAGAAAAGGCATAAATTATCGAGTACGTTTACTTGTGTTATTCTTACTCTTATAGACTCGATATATGTATTGCCATATGCCTATGTGCTTGTTTTTCATAGTGTTTCATACAAGTGCCATTAAGAGGATTTTTAGATTTTTGAAAGGCACTATTCGATATTTGATTGCACATATTTGCTTTGTCAACTCTTGTTCAAATACTTCTTTTAAATAAGGTCTCAACTATATGCTATCGGATTTGCAAATTTCAAAAGAGACCTTTTATAGCTTTTTTAAGCTTATTTGAACTTGCATGATTTATTAGACTCTTGATGATATTCTAAAAGCATAGTATGTGCTTCTTGCTTCATGGTCTATATATATATATAGTGTCTATTTCAACTATGCTCTTATGCAAGATATTTTGTGATTGATAATTGAGGCATGTTTTTACACTTGGGCTATTTTTCTCTTGCTTATATAAGCGATGCCGTTAATGAGTTTGTTAAGTTGTGTAGATGGGAAATGAAGTACTCCAAATATTAGTTACCTCAAAATATTTGGATAAATGTTCTTTTATGAACACCTTAGACCAATTGAATTCCCTATGATGAAGAAGACAAAAAGGGTATTCCGGAACAAACTCGATGACCAAGGCAACATTGGTCGAACTAAGGCGAGGTTAGTAGCTCGAAGGTATTTTCAAGAAGAAGGTAATTGATTTTGATGTAACATTTGCACTCATATCACATTTAATAGCTATTTGCATTTTACTTGCCCATTCTTGTTCTAAGAAAATTTCAAACTTTACCAAATGGATGTTAAATCCAATTTTCTCAATGGTTTTATTCAAGAAGAAGTCTATGTAAAACAACCTCCGGGGCTTAAAATTTTTCTAGGCCAAATGATTGTTTTTAAGGCCTTGTATTGTTTAAAACAAGTACGCTGTGTATGGTATGATAGACTTAGCTATTTTTGCTAAATGATTTTACAAAAGGTAAAGTTGATACTACTCTCTTTGTTTGTGAAAAAGGGCAAGATTGTTTAAACTTGTGCATATTTATGAGAATATTTTTGGTGCTACTAATGAATATTTGTGAAAGATTTTTTTCTAAGTTGATACTAGGTGAACTCGAGATGAGCTTGATGGGGGAGCTCAATTTATTGCTTGGACTTCAAATTACTCAATGCCAAGAAGATGGTTATATTTCAAAAGAACTCTTGAAGGAGTTAGGCATTGAAGAAAGAAGAACTATCTCAACCTCTATGGCTAAAAATTGACAAAGGTTGAAAAAGGCATGTCGGTCGACAAACAAATTCGAGGTATGTTTTCTTCTATTATTCCTATAGACTCGACATTCCATATGCCTTATGTCTATATGCTCGACTTCAAAAACTATCCCAACGAATCTCATTAAAGTGCCATTAAAAGAAATTTTCAAATATTTGAAAGGCACTTCTTCTTATGACTTGTTGTATCCAAAGCTTTAAAATGTTCTTACTTTTTCGGAATAACAAGTTCGGTACCTATTATACGGTTATTCGTATTCAAAATTTGGTTCATCATAATCGAACTAAACATATTGAGATTCGATATATTTTTTTTGGGATTGTGATTTTTAACAAAAACTTGAGATGTGTTTAATTCCGTCTCAAGGATCACTCACGGACTTTTTAATCGCTCAACGCCGAGTATTTTGCCTCATTTCGAGCTTTATCATGACATAATGTATATTGAATGAGGTCTACGCTTTCATTTTGCACGTTTTTAAAACTTAGGGGCGAAAAATCGGATTTTTGGTTGAAAATTCGGATTTTGGAAAAACTGACAGACAATGGGCTGAAAGGGTTGAGGGCAACCGGTCGCCCTCAACGTCGACCAGTCGCCCTCAACCTCGATCGGTCGCCCTAGGCTATAATTTGGATTAAAATGGTTTTGTCTTCAGCATTGGTCACTTTGACACATTTTGGCCATTTTTCGTCCCCTTTGCAAATTTCACACACAATTCACTTCAAATGAGTTTTGATGCATGAATTATATATTTTGGGGATTATCTAGCTCGACTATCATCATCATTGCTCGTCTTTACCGATTGAATGGTAAGAATTTCACTATCTTTAGCTCAATTGGGTTGAACCCTTGAGTTTGTGACTTATATGTATTTTTCTTGATGTGATTCATATATGTTTGTGATGAGCTTATTGATTGTTGATGAATGATATTTGTTAAATTGTATTTGGTGATGAAAAACTTGGCTTGATTTCATTTACAAGGGCTATATATAACTTTTTCTATTTTTGACGCCCGCCAAGTGTTCGATAAAACGTTTCAATGAAAAATTCATCACCTACATGATTCTCTCGATTTCAAAAGTCTTATATATTTATAGAGATCATGTTTTTATTATCAAATGAGTTTTCATAAGCTTCTTCAAGTCGTATGATTCGACTTTTCCCTCCTATTTGGTTTATAAGCTTCAATGATCAAATTAGCTCGATACATCGGTTTAGTTGCGCACTTTGATATGAATATATGATGTATTTATCTTGCTAACATTCTTTTTTATGATTCCAAATGGGGAGAAACAGGTTATAAGCTCTTTAGCTCAAAGAAGCTAAGATAAGCTTCATGAAAAGAAGCTATAAGTTGTGGCTATGTAAAGCCATAAGTTGTGGATCATATTATGTCCACTTGATGTATTATGGTTATGTATGATTCTTGGTCCATTGGTTGTAGTATGGACGTATTTATGTTTCTAATGATGTTTCTTTGACAGGGGGAGCTTTTAAGTTTTTGATACTTAAGCTCAATATCGAAAAGCTAAGATTTTAGCTTATGTTGAAGTTGCTTTTATATTACTCTTGTTGTGCATATTGATAGGGGGAGCTTTTGCTATATATGTTTGAATATCTCTACTCATATCCTTGTGTTTATATTGCGTGGAATGTTGTCGCTCACAACGGATAGTTCTCTTTAACCGGTAAAATTGTTTTGTTTTCAAAATCGACCTCGTTAAAATTGTTTTGGTTTGTAATCATCAAAAAGTGGGAGATTGTTTGATAAATGGTTTTATCATGATTTTGATGATTTTGATTTTACACCAAAACAATGGTTTTAAAAGTTGTCCAAATACTTCTAAATGATTTAAAATGATTTTAATATTTTTCGGAGTATTTCATCAAGTTTTATTTTCGATAATATTGGACAAACACTTTTAATGATTTTATGTCAAAAGTTTCTTTCATTGAAACTATGTTTCTAAATGTTGTCCTAATACTCCCGATTGGTCTAAAATGTCTTTACGAATTTTTCGGAGTATTTATTGGAATTTATATTGGACAACACTTCTTGTATTAATGTGTTATTTCATCAAAACTATATTTCTAATGTTGTCCTAAATACTTCCGATCGGTTTAAAATGTTTTTACGAATTTTTCGGAGTATTTCTTGAGGTTTATTTTTGATAAAAATCGGACAACTTGTCATTGAGGAGGTCGGCCACTTCGTCCGACCAAAGAGGCGACAGTGCACAGGGAACAAGTTTCGTGAAAGCAAAAACTTGAGAACTCTCAAAATTGGTCAGGCAACCGGTTGCACATAGGTTCGACCGTCGAGGTGCACTTGACCGGTCGCCCTGTGTTAATTTGTCGCTATATGTTTCAAACTTCTATTTAAATGCGGCCGACGTCGCCCTATGCTTTGACAAAAAAATTCTAACCGTTGTCGATGAATTTTTCCTTAAATTGTGGAATTGATTTCTAACTATAATCTTGTTTTTAATTGCAATTTTTGTAGAAATCAGATTCCAAGAGGAGCCTATCAAGTATCAATCATCTCCTATAAATAGATGAAGTTTTGAAGCACAACAATATGAGAGAAAACTACAACACAAAAAGATACACTCAAGAATACACTTGTTCTTACATTGTCTTATTTCTTGTTGTAATTTGCCTAGCTATTCACTTTCACATTCTTGAGGTCTAGGCTTTTCTTGATTACACTTGCATTTCATTGTATTATCAATTATCGAGTTGTAATCTTGAATTTGGGCAATCATTCAACACAAGATATCCTTGTGAGTGTTCTTGTGGTAAGAACACACTTGGATGATCTAGGTGATAGGTGCAAGAAGATTGTGGTGATCTTCTTATTGAGGCGTTGAAGAATTTGGTATTCTTCAAGGTTGAAGATTGTGGTAATCTTCACAAGGTGCCGTTGAAGGAAGATTGTGGTGATCTTCAAAGGGAGATTGTGGTAATCTCCAAAGGTGGTGTTGAAGAAGAGTGTGGTGCTCTTCAAGGTGTTGTAAGTTGAATTTGTATTAATTGTGGTAATTAATAAAATTCTTTTTCTTTTTGAAATCCATCCCGGATATACTGGGGTGGTAGAGGATTAGGCCCTAGGTGGGTTGAACCTCTTTAAATCGACGTGTGTTGTTTACATTCCGCACCTTTATTATTGTGTTTGAGCATTTGGTTCGAAAAAGAGGGCAAAATCGAAAAGATAGAGATAATCTATTCACCCCCCCTCTAGATTATCGTAGCCGCTTGGACTTACAACTTGTCCACTGCCCCCTCTCTCTCTGCCTCTCACCACACTCCCATCTCTATAGCTGATTCTGAAATTTTCTCAACTGTGCCTATTGTAATAGAATTGCCTAATGTGATTTCTGAACCTGCTACTAATCATCCTAATGTTGATGTTGCCCCCACACATACCATGACAACAAGATCAAAAGTTGGGATTTTTAAACCAAAAATTCACCTCTGCACCTCTGATAACTGTGAGCCACTGAATGTTACTCAAGCTCTTCAAAATGATACTTGGAGGCATGCCATGACAGAAGAGTTTAGGGCCTTAACTAAAAATCGTACTTGGGAATTAACTCATCTTCCCCATGGTAAGAACTTAATTGGTTGCAAATGGGTATTCAAAATAAAGAGGCATGCTGATGGGAGCATTTCTAGGCACAAAGCTCGATTGGTGGCACAAGGATACACACAAACTGCTGGTTTAGATTTTTCTGAAACCTTCAGTCCTGTTGTGAAGCCTGTAACTATTAGATTGATTTTGAGTATAGCTGTTCATTATCAATGGAAAATACAACACTTGGACTGCATTTTTAAATGGAGAATTGCAAGAAGAAATATATATGGTTCAACCTCCCGATTTCGAACACTCAACTAATCCTCACATGGTTTGCAAATTGAACAAAGCGATTTATGGGCTTAAACAGGCTTCAAGGGCCTGGTACTTGAAAATGAAAGGCACTCTTCTTGCTATGGGGTTCACTGGATCAAGGGCTGATAATTCTCTGTTTTTCAAAAGTCACAAAGGATCATTTCTCTTCATTCTCATTTATGTTGATGATATTCTAATAACGGGAAGCAATAATTCGGACATTCAACATCTTATTCATCAACTCAATCAAATTTTCCTTAAAGGACTTGGGCGAAATCGAGGCATTTTCTTGGAATTGAGATTACTCATAGCAATGATGGTTTACACCTTTGTCAAGCCAAATATATTGCAGAACTATTGGAAAAAGCTGACATGAAGGGAGCTAAAGGATCTGTTACACCTATGATAACCAATGCAAACTTCTCCAAGCATGATGGGAATCTACTATTTCCAAGACTTCTTATAGAAGCATTGTAGGTGCTCTCCAATATGTTACAATTACAAGACCCGAGTCGGTTTTAGTGTGAATAAAGTCTCTCAATATATGTCCCCTCTTGACACTCATTGGAAAGCGATAAAAAAGAATCTTAAGATATTTGGCGGGCACACCTCATTATGGTCTTCATCTCGAGAAAATCATCCACTTTTCACTTAACTGATTTTTCTGATTCTGATTGGGGAGCGGACCTCGATGACAGACGATCAACAACTGGATTCTGTATCTTTCTTGGCACAAACTTAATTTCTTGGAGTGCCAAGAAACAACACACGGTATCTAGAAGTAGTACGGAAGCCGAGTATAGAAGTTTGGCTCAAGCTACCTCAGAAGTTATGTGGTTATCTCAGTTATTGAAAGAGCTTCACATGCCTCTTCCCAAACCTCCTGTTATTTGGGTAGATAATACAAGTACCATAGGTCTTGCTTCCAATCCCATACTCCATGCTCGGACAAAGCACATAGAACTTGACCTTCACTTCATACGGGAGAAAGTTTCAGCACAACAGCTCCAAGTTTATCATGTTCCATCTTCTGACCAAATTGCCGATATTTTCACTAAACCATTAAGTGCGCAATTCTTCACTCGTCTTCGAAACAAACTACACGTTTAGGAATGAATTTTTATATCTTTCAGGATTTTCTTTAATATTTAGAAACATGTTTAGCTTATAGACGGTAATTAATTTTCTTTCCAACTGGTTTTGGTCATTCCTATTTAAGAACTCAATTTTGGTCAATATTGAACATCTGAAGACATGCATGTAAAAAGTTTGTGTACTGTGTATATATACGCGTTCATATACCGCATTGATAACTAAGACAGATATTTTGACGTGACTTTCACGAATCACGTAGAACAATGGCTTAGCTTAAACTTGAGACTTGCCTAGAGGCCCTAGACTTTAAATTGTAACTAATTTCTAAGAAAAATGATAATATACCGCTATTATGATTTAGTGATTTTACAATTTTATTTAAATAATCCCATTATATTCACAATTTTCATTTAATAAGTTACCCAATTGATTGCAATTCATGAATCTGTCCAATATTTCTATACAGATTAGTAGTCATATGGGTCTTGTTATCGATTATCGGCTCCACCGGTTCACAAAACAGTCGATTTTTTTAGCCATTCCCATCAAATCGAGATGTTTTTTATCCATTTTTTTTAAACACATCTTTTCTAGCCATTTTGGTATGTGAAAAACTCAATTTGCCCTTGAGTCAATTTAACTGCACAAAAACACACATCCGTATGACTTGGCATCGAGTTACTGTAGACTATAACTCGACATCGAGTCACAACACTTATTATAACCCTATTATTTTTTGTTTTTCTCCAAAATATTTTGAATTCACATAACCTTTTCGTTTTAAATCAGTTTTGCATGTATAATATATCAAATTAATCCTCTTTTCGATATCTATAATTCAACACCATATTGCATATTTAAAAATGAAAAATACAGGTTCGACTTTTTAAAAAAGTTTGAAAGAATGAGTAAGAGGATACATAGAGATAAGTGAAAGAGAGATATAATCCAAATATATATCAAACAAATATGCTAGAAGGGTATGAATGTTATTTTATACTCCAAAATGGCTAAAAAAATGTGTATACAAAAGATGGTTATTTTTCATCTTTACATATTATAAATATGGCTATTTTGTACCATTTCCACAAAAATGTATTATGTTTCTTATGATTCCGTAATATGATAATGTAATAGACCAATAATGATAACTAAAATTCAAAGGTTAAAAATCGTCTAAAAACCCATCTAACAAAGTTCAAAATCTATATAACCACAAACATTTAACCAAATATTAATTTTATTAATTTTTTTCTAAAAGAAAGATATTTCACTGGCTTTGTGACCTATTTTATCCGTTATTAATCTATTTAATCAGACTTTTGATTCATTACAATTAATCGGACCAAATTGACCATTAATTCTAGATTGAACCAATATCAATTTTATAATCCGATTTTAAAACAATGAATCTGTCATCTACATGATCAAATCTTGACGAGTTAATGTAGAGGGAAAAAATAATAAATAAAAAGTAGCTAGTTTTGGTTTTGGGAGGGAATCCAAGTGAGACACCAAATGGTTGAATAGCCCTCAAAATCTTACGGCTAGGGATTAGTTTGTGCAGCCACCGCAGGAATGAGAAGAAATCTGACTAATCAACTTGGTTAATTTCTCTCAGTTTTATAGGCATTTATCCTATGTATAAGTGGATAACACTGGAGAAATTCAAACCCCTCGTCGACATACTGCTCTCAAAATTTGACATTTGACATTTGACAACATATGAAAAGGGTAATTAATTCAATGACCTCCTCGGATGTGTTTGGCGTGAAGCACAAGCATGGATGGATTTAGAATGAAGCCAAAAAGATAAGGGTTAATTGCACTTCACCCTCCAAGCTATAGCGTTTTTTGCCATTCTTTGCACCGAACTTTGAAAATACATATTCCATCCTCCTCGAACCTTATGATTTGTTGCACTTTCTTTCCTAAATCAAAAAAGTTGACATGTATCAACTCGTGATATACGAGTCAAATTCGGGTTCTAGAGGGTTAAGTGTAGCTGTTTAAAGTTAGGCATGCAAAAGATAAATTTCCAAAGTTTAGTAGGCAAAACGCAAAACTCACGATAGTTTAGCGGGCACAATACAAATATCCCAAAAAATAAAGATTGGTGACGAAATTTATTTTCTTGAAGGGATACTTTTAGTTTTTTTAGGGGGCAAAAGTTTAAAATTTAATAGTTATATATAGAATTTATATTAATTTTAAAAAAGTACATGACGTTGAGGGGACCGCACCTCTCCTAGGCGTAGAGTTGGAAAACAAATTAAATTACTTGATACTTGATTTGAGATCGATCATTAAATGCTCATTCGAGCTCAAATTGTTAATATAACGAACCAAGCATGAACATATTTTTCATTCGATAAAATGAAAAGCTCGATGGGGCTCATCTTGATTAGTAAAACTGATATGTAAAAATATCAAATTACTCGACTCGAGTTCGGCTCGATTCATTACTAATCAAATCAAATTCAAACAAAAGTTTTAAAGCTCGATAAAAATTCAAACAAACTTGAACATTATTATGTTTGGTTATATACACTCGATTCGTTTTTACCTCTACGAGGGCACGTCCCTAAATGGATTTGAAGTTAATGATTTGAAATATCTTTAATTAATATTACGTGTATCTTAATTAATCCATGATACTAATAGAAAAATAGTTCAAAGTCATAATTGTAGATTGAAAATTGTGATTATTAATAAAATAGAATTCATAGATCCTCCAGCCCAAATGCAGGTGTTGTTAATTATATAACTAACTAAATTGACCACAACAACCAGATTTCGTGGATTTTTTATGGAGATATCACATCTTTGCATTAATTACCCTTTTAAGTGAATGTTTGCTATAAAATGGCATGCAACATCTTATTTCAAGCATTATAACTTTTCTCCTTAAGAACTTCAGCTCTCTGAGTAGTACTCCTATATATTTCATTGGAGAGAGAGAGAGAGAGAGAGAGAGAGAGAGAGAGAGAGAGAGAGAGAGAGAGAGATGGGTTCTTGTAGAATTATGAAGAACAGTTTCTTGTCATTACACCATTCTAATGACAATTCAGGCTGGTTATCTTCTTCCCCTTATAGCAGTCTTTGTGTCAAAAAGCAAAAGGTTAATTCTATTTTCTGTGTGTATTAATTATGAGCATTTCCTAGCTCCTTGCTATCTACAGGCCTATATATGAAAATTCACTCTTCTTGTTTTAATTTTCTGTTTTGTCGATCCTTTTTCAGTACGTTTCTGGAATAGCAGGTCATGTTCAACAGGACAGTAACACGAGCGAGATGACGGAGACGGAGAGGGAGATGAATCTGACAATTACAAGTCATCGTCTTAATTTTAGTGGAGAAAAGCCCTCAACTCCAATATTGGATACTATAAACTATCCCATTCACTTGAAAAATCTCTCTGTGCAGGTAATTCTGCATTTTGCTCATTATTTTCTCATATATATCAGGTCCTTTGGCTGCAGTTTTTGTATAACATCATTAACTTTCCTGCTTAACAACTTGAAACTGCTAAATAATGGAGTTGAAAAAATTCTCAAAAACAAGTTAAGATCATGATGAAGTCAGTACCAACAGTTATGGCTGATAATTTGTAACAGATACAAAAACACGATTCGAATCTAAAACGTTATAACCAGGTTAGGGATGAAGCTTGACAGATTAGGATTAGAATCGTGTCGGACCCGAACAACAAGAAATAATAAACAGGTCGGGTTACTTAAAATGACACGATTGACATAGAATCTAATCGATGTAATGATTGTTAAGTGTTTTGAAAAATAAAAATGTGTTTACTCCTGAAATTCCAAAACGAGCTTTCCATTATTGTGGGAAGGAAAACGTTTTGAAAACAAAATCAAGCAAAGCCAATTTAGAAAACATCATTTTCCAATGTTAATTGTGGACCTTGTTCCTTGCAGGAACTAGAAAGATTGGCTGATGAATTAAGAGAAGAGATGGTGTATACAGTGTCGAAAACAGGAGGCCACTTGAGTTCAAGCCTGGGTGTTTCAGACCTTACTGTTGCACTCCATCACGTATTCAACACACCTCAGGATAAAATCATCTGGGATGTTGGTCACCAGGTACACAATAATAATTCTTCATTATTTTAAGGGATAATTACAATCTAATCCCTAAGGCTTGGGGTAATTACGAAAAAAAAAAACATAGAGAAGTTTCAAAATTGTAGAAACCTTCTTCAATAGGTTTTATTTCGTCTTACATTTTCAACCTTAATCGTATCTAAATTGTAAAATATTTATCGCAAATTTCGTCAGGTCAACTAACGATTAGGGGCAAAATATATTACCAAATCAAAACTCAAATGGGTTTCGGTAATTTTGAACTTCTCTGATTTTTTGTAATTGACCCAAATTTCAGGGTTTTTTATTTTTGTAATTATCACTTATTTTAATTATTTTTCAAGTTTAATTTTCAACATATCCATCGATCACCTTTAATTGTTGTCATGGTATAATTGCATTTGTAACTGAAAATATATATGATGGCATGTGACAACAGGCGTATCCGCACAAAATGTTGACAGGGAGGAGGGCGAGAATGCATACAATTCGACAGACATGTGGGTTAGCAGGATTCCCCAAAAGGGATGAAAGTTTGCATGATGCATTTGGAGTTGGTCACAGTTCAACAAGTATTTCAGCAGGACTAGGTAATTAATTATATTTCTTTTCCCAACAGTATTAACTCATAATTCAACTTTAGTTATATGGGTTAATTACAAAAACTACGCTTGAGTTTAGTTTAATTACAGAAAAATTCGGTTATCTTTCAAAATTACAAATAAGCCTTTGGAATTTGTTTCTATTTTACAAATTTCACCATCAAAAGGAGTTATTTGTTAGGTAAATACAAATCTCAATGGAGTATTTATAATTTTGGAAGATAGTACTAGTGTCTGTAATAAACCTAAAGGGTATTTGTTATTATCCATAGACTTAATTGCAAAAGTGATCCCGGGATTATAACAGACCAGCCATGTAAAAATTTTAGGTAGTAATGTTGATCCCGTAATATTTTAATTTTGTGCAATTTTGATCCCATAAATTTGAATTGTGCAATTTTAGTTCTACCAGTTTTGATTTCGTGCGATTTTGGTCCTAGTTGTTGGGTGTACTAGTTTCTTAACATGAGTAAGATGTTTTACTTGTGTTTTTGTCCATTTGCTTATCAGGAATGGCGGTAGCAAGGGACTTACTAGGGAATAAAAACCATGTAATATCAGTGATAGGAGATGGAGCCATGACAGCAGGACAAGCATATGAAGCAATGAACAATGCAGGCTTTCTTGATTCCAATCTTATAATAATCTTGAATGATAACAAACAAGTTTCCTTGCCCACAGCCACCGTTGATGGCCCTGCTCCGCCCGTCGGAGCTTTAAGCAAAGCCTTGACAAGATTGCAAACAAGCACAAAATTTCGCCAACTTCATCAAGCAGCAAAAGTACTAATAAAACACTTCAACTTTTTTTTTTTATATTTTTACTTCTTTTTCCAAATACTACCGACTTCTAAATCTCAACAACATTTCATTTCTACTGCAATAAATTAGTTTATCAAGAAACATAATTTTTCGCAAAAATACAGCTTATTCACATTCTGAGAGTTAAGCATTTTGTGTAAGCATGTATTTGGTTATGGGATGTTATACAAACTGATCTATTCATGAACAGGGCATGACTAAGAAAATGGGGAACCAAGCCCATGAAATGGCTGCTAAAGTGGACAATTACGTAAGAGGGATGGTGGGAAAACCAGGTGCTTCCTTTTTGAAGAACTTGGAATCTATTACATTGGTCCAGTAGATGGACATAGTATAGAAGATCTTGTTCATATTTTCAAGAAAATTAAGGATATGCCGGCGCCAGGCCCTGTTTTGATTCATATTATTACAGAAAAGGGCAAAGGATATCCTCCAGCCGAAGCTGCTGCCGATAAAATGCATGGTACAACTACCATTTTGGATACTTCACTTCTATAATCATTAATTACAACGAATTTAAGGGAGTGTTTGCAAAAACTTCTGCTTTTAAAGTACGTGCAATCACTAATAAAAATGCTTTTGGCTGAAAAAAATTATTTTTTAGTGTTTGCGAATAAACTTCTGCTTCTGATTCTATTTTATTTAATCAGAATCTAAACATGGAGAAATGATTGCTTTAGATTTCTGATTATACTTCAGGGTTTGACCTTTTCAAACAAATAAATATTTTTATAATTTTTTTATCAAGCATTTGTGCTACAATAAATCACTTCTTCTAAAAAAAGTTTTTGCAATAGCATAAGCGAAAAAATAGTTGAGAATCAGTAGTGTTTGCAAATGGAAGCTAAAAGTTGAATATGTTAAAAAGAGAGTTTTTTGTGAATAAGTTGTAAAAACGCTCTATTTGTGTGTAAAAATACCAAAAACAGAATTAGAAATCTGAAACACCTCTGTCACTTGTTTTAGATTCTGGATTAAGTTTTGCAGAATCAGAAGCAGAATTGGGCATTTAAAATATTAAGAACTAATTTTTTTTTTCTTTTCTAGCAAAAAGTTGACAATCACTTTTTTGTAAGTGTTTGCAAACATTCAGAACGGTGATTATTTTTTCAGGTGTGGTGAAGTTTGATGCTAAAACTGGAAAACAGATGAAGCCTACATCGAAAACGCATTCGTACACTCAATACTTTGCCGAGTCTTTAATAGCTGAAGCTGAGCAAGACGAAAAGATAGTAGCTATTCATGCTGCCATGGGAGGGGGCACGGGGCTTAACTTTTTTCAGAAACGCTTTCCTAAAAGATGTTTTGATGTTGGTATAGCAGAACAACATGCTGTCACTTTTGCTGCTGGTCTAGCAACTGAAGGTCTCAAGCCTTTTGTTGCTATTTACTCATCTTTTCTGCAGAGAGGTTATGATCAGGTGAAGAGATATTTAAACCTTTAAAACTTATATACCTTATACATGAATCTGAATGAGGGCAATAGTTATGCTTATGCACACTGAACTTATCTATGTTTTTGTATGTGCAACATTATTGACTAAGTAATTAAGGAGCGTTTGCCAAGACTTCTTCTTTTAAAAGAAGTGATTTATTGGCAGTGTTTGCAAATAGAATCAGAAGTTGAAAAATAAATGTTGAGTCTTTGCTGAAAAAGTTGTTAAAGTATTTATTTGTTTGTAAAAGTCAAATTAGAAGAAGAATCAGAAATCTAAATCACTCATATCTCTGCTTTTAGATTATGACTAAATGAAACAAATCAGAAGTAAAAGTTGACATTTGCAAATATTAAAAAGTGATTTTTTTTCAGTCAAAAGTTGTGAAGCATTTTTTAGTAACTGCAAACACTCTTATTGTAGTAGAAGTGAAAAGCACTTGAGTTTCACAAGTTAGTAGTGTTTGCAAATAGAAGTTGAAATTCATTAGTTAACAAAAGAGGGTGTTTTGTAAAATAACTTGTGATTTTACATATTTCAGAACGAAACTTGAAGCATGATCAGAAATGTGAAGTGCCCCTCCCTATTCTTTCATATTCTAATTCAATTACACAGAAATAGAAATAGAAATTGACATCTGAAAACACTGAAAACTACTTTTTTTTTCTCTTTTTTTTTTAAGTGTTTGCAAACACTTCCTTGATATCATTTATTTGTATCAGTTAATTTATAAGCTTCTTGCAAGATGGCTCCAGTGCTTCAAGAGAATCTGATTAAAAATCAACAAGATGCAGGTGGTTCATGATGTAAACCTTCAAAAGCTCCCAGTGAGATTTATTGTGGACAGGGCTGGACTCGTCGGTGCAGATGGTCCGACCCATTGTGGAGCCTTCGACACAACCTACATGGCTTGTTTGCCTAATATGGTGGTCATGGCTCCATCAGACGAGGCCGAGCTTATGCACATGATTGCCACCGCTGCAACGGTTGATGACCGGCCTAGTTGTGTTAGATACCCTAGAGGAAACGGCATTGGCGCCCCTCTTCCACTAAACTATAAAGGAACTCCTTTGGAGGTATATATTTCTTTTCTTTAGTGAAAGTTACAAATACTACCTCTGAAATTCACTCTAATTACAAAAGAACATTCAGTTATCTTTTAAAATTACAAATACCTCATAGAAGTTTGTATTTGTTTTGCAACTTACTCCTCTCAATAGGTGCATTTTATAGAATAGAAACATATATTAAGGGGTAGGCTTAATTGTAAAATTGGTCCCCTAACTTTAGTGCAGTGACATTTTAGGACTTTTAATTTTCACTTTGCAAAATAGGACTTTAATTTAAAAAATCTGGCACATTAAGGACAAATATCATTGGAAACTGATTGGAATTTGATAACATGCTGTCATTATTTCTAATTGGGGATTTTCAATTTCTTATAGAATTGGTGATATGAATGATGAATAATATGCAAAATACATCCCAATTAGCATCACAACATTAATTCCGTCGAAAAATTTAAAATCCCTAATTAGGGGTGATAATGTGGCAGTCAAGTCATCAAATTCCGACTAATTTCTGAATTTCCAACGACTTTTGTCCTCAATATGCTGGATTTTCTAAGTTATAGTCTTTGCAAAGTGAGAAAACAAAAAATCCTAAAATGTCATTGCCCTGAAGTTACAGGGCCAATTTTGCTTAAGGGACATTTGTAATTTTGAAAGATAACTGAATTTTTTGTAATTAGGTTAAATCTCAAGGACAGTATTTGTAATTAACCCGAAACTTTATATGTATCCATAATAATGTTTGTATTCTAATGTAGTATCTTTTGGATCAGATTGGCAAGGGAAAAGTTTTAAGGGAAGGAAGTAGAGTGGCCATTTTGGGTTTTGGAACAATAGTACAAAATTGTTTAGCAGCAGCAAAAATTCTTCAAGATGTTGGCATATTTGTTAGCGTGGCTGATGCAAGATTCTGCAAGCCTCTTGATGGAGATTTGATTAAGCAATTGGCTAAGGAGCATGAGGTTCTTATTACTGTTGAAGAAGGATCAATTGGGGGATTTAGTGCCCATATTTCTCATTTCTTGTGCTTGAATGGATTACTTGATGGTAATCTTAAGGTAAGACTTCCAATATTCGAGGCCGAAAATGAGATAACATAACAAAAAAGGAATAATTACAAACATACCCTTAGTTTCAGTCTAATTACAAGAAAGAAAAAAAAATCCAATTATCTTTCATAATTACAAATACTCCCTCCATATTTGCTTCTATTTTACAAATTACACGGACAAGGGAGAATAGTTGTTAAGTAAAGAGATAATTACAAAAAAAAAAAAATGAGGTTCAATCTATTGCAAAAATATCCAGACATTTTTGAAAATTACAAAAAAAAAAAACTTTAAGGTTTGGTTTCGTCTTATATTTTCCCACTTCATTAACAAAAAGTATTTCAAAAATCCCCATGATATTTATAGAAGTATCACAGCTACCCCAAAAATTTAGACAAAATTAAACCTGATGGCTATTTTGTAATTTTGAAACATCTCTGAATCCTTATGTAATTAGCCCAAACTAGGATAAACCTCAATGGGTGTTTGTAATGATGAAAGATAATTGCTTTTTTTTTTTTTGTAATTATGCTAAACACAGAGTAGTTTCTGTTATTTATGCTAACAAAAAAGGCCGGCATTAGACATGAAGGTCTAATGTTTTGATGGCATTCTAATTTACAGTTTTCCTGTTGTTTCATGCTTTAGTGGAGACCAATGGTTCTTCCTGACAGATACATTGAGCATGGAGCCCAAAGTGAGCAGATTGAGGAAGCTGGGCTCAGCCCAAAGCATATTGCAGCCACTGTTTTGTCACTGATTGGTGAAGGCAAGGATAGTCTCCACTTGCTCAACTTGTAATTGTGTAATTGTTTCCTAAGAGTTTATTACCTGGAAGCAGGGACGGACCCAAGGGGGGGCTGGTGGCGGCAACCGCCCCCCCTCGTCTTGCGATTGAACCCCTATAATATATTATTTAATAAATTAATATAGTATATAAAAATGTAAGCCAACATATTTTGTCCCCCCTCCCCCAAATTTTCATGTAATTTTGTTATAAAAGCTTGTATGTTTTATTTTTATTTATATTAGATTTGATTTTGCCAGAGCCGGTCCAAGGTTTCGAGGGACCTAGAGCGCAATAAATAATATATATACAATCGTGGAGATAAGAGGAGGCCAATCCAGGCTCTGGCACCCTCTTTTTTTTAAAAAAAAAAATAAGGTATTTTTTTAAAAAAATTAGTTAATATTTATTTGTATTTTTAGTTTTTTTATCGGCCCTCGATTTAGGTATGGCCTTCCAGTAATAATTCCTAGATACGCCATTATATAATGGCGTATCTAGGATTATTACGGGTGAATGGGAATCAAGAAATTGGGGTGGGCCGAAAAAAATACAAATAAATATTAACTAAAAAGAAATTTGAAAAATTTTACCTAGTAATTTTTAAAAAAAAAAAAAGGAGGGGGCCCGAGTTGGCCCCTATCTCCGCCATTGATTGTATATATACATATATAAAAAAACTTGGGGGTCCTCGCCGAGGGGGCTTCTCAGTCTTGGCGGCACCATCTGCGCCGCCTCAAGACCGCCCGGATTTCGCCCCAAGCAATTTACTGCGTCCGTCCTGCTGGAAGAGAATCGTGACCACATATTATATATACACAATATATGATTATATATAAGGATTTTAATTACTGAAAATATTTTAAATGTTGAAAGTAAGTTTAAATATAAAACCAAACTCTTACTCTAGGATCAATTATCGATCGTATGCAAACTGTTTTTAACAGCATCACAGGATTTAGTGACAACTACTTTGAGAAAGTAGTTCCCTTCACTTTGGGCCCTTTCTTTCCAGATTGTTGCCCTAAATTCAGAGCCCAAATGTTACGACTTGTGGCCCTAATTTCAGACCACAAAAATACAATCGTAACAATTTCGTACAAGATTAAACAAAAAAAAAGGTAATCTCTTGTGTATCACCTAACACATTGTACTCCAATTGTTATCAATTTAGAAATTTCAAGGGATTTTTTGTCATTTTCAAAATCTTTGGTCTTTTTTGTAGTTACAAACCTCAGGGTTTTTTCTTTTTTCTTTTTTTTTGTAGCTATCCCTTCTTTTTTTTTAAAAAAAAATAGTTGCTATTTTTTTAAGATCTTAAAAAGTTAATTTAGTTTTTAACTTTTAATCTTAGTAATTACAAGATTATCGTGCCAAAATCTTCTAAATTGCACTTCTCATTATTTTATCCAATTCTTAAAAAAAAAATTGTTTATGCAGTTAAATCTCATACCTGCTGAGGGGTAAGAGATTCCTTCCAATACGTATCCTAGATGCGAACTAGAACAATACCCATATATTACAAAATATTTGTCCAAAGACAAAAATTTGGTATCACATATTTATTTGTGGTAGTTATTGGAGATCGAAAATATTAATTAGAAATATTAAAAAAGAAAACCAAAAATTAGAAAAATATTATACAATGAAAATCATACGAAAACGAAAGATGTATGTACTGTTTTATGGTTAGAGTAATAAGGAAGTCTATCGCAGGTTGAATTCTTAAACTTATAATTTTTCCAAAATATATTTTCATACTTTGGGAATCTACATTGATATGGTAAAAGCTTATTCCATAAATAAAATATATTGCAATGGTTGATACGTTATTTTTTGGCATTTAAAAAATTATTTAGTTAATTGTGTTAATTTTATTAACCAGGTGTATCCAATAAAAATATCTTTTAATTTATTTTTTTAATTTCTATAAAATTTAAATAGGTGGCAGATATTATTTATTTAGCTTTGCACACAGTATAGTTGGGTAAAACCTCTTCGGCAAAATTGCAAAATTAGTTTTGTAACTAAAAGGCGGTTACAAAATGATCCTGTAAAATTCTCGAATTGCAAAATAGTCCTGTAACTATGTACGATTTTATAAAATAGTCCGGCAAATTGCACAGTTTGCAAAATAGTCCTGTAACTTATACTTGAGCCTCAATTTTAGTCCTAATTTCAGTGGCAATTTGTAATTTCACCTGAATTTCGATCACGTGAACGGCATATGTAACTTCCAATTTCTGGTGAAATTAAGACCAAAATTGATATTCAAGTATTAGTTACAGGACTATTTTACAAACCATACATTTTGCAGGACTATTTTGCAAAACCATACATAGTTACAAAACTATTTTGTCATTTGAAAATTTTAAAGGACCTTTTTGCAACCGCCTTCTAGTTGTAGGACTAATTTTGTAATTTGCCCAACCTCTTCAATTAAATTTGCATGATATTTAGTAAGCAACAAACAAATTTATTATTAATAAATTTGAGCTATTTCTTTGTTCTTTAGATTGTCAAAATGACGTGAATTTTTAATTCGTAATAATATTGTTACAACCATTTTCACGTTAATTTTTACAATTCAATTGTATATTGCAATGCGGATATCTAACTTTTTGGCATTTAAAGAATTACTTAGTTAATTGTGCTAATTTTTTAGAATAGTTTACTTATTAGATTATATACATAGATTGTTTAGATTGTTTTTTACCTTTTAAATTATACAGATTGTTTAGATTATTTTTTCACCTTTTAGATTATATATGAAAAAAATGAGGGAAAAAAAGATTAACCACATATAAATGTAAAGCCGCCACGTGTAAATTTTAAAATGAGGAGTTTCCAAATGTCTTGAAATAGTAAGGTGTTGACATGTGTCCTGCGCTTTTTTTTTAGTTTATAGGGTTGATTGGAAAATAGGTTTTAAGCGTACAGTATGAATAGATTGTTCGAAGGGCATCATCTTGTCATGAGGAGAAAACTTCGATAGTTAAATCATTACAGGCTATTAAGGAAAACCATTGGACTTAAACGTGGAGTAAATTTGCGTATCTTGTAGAGAAATTGATGGAAATACATGCATTTTTGGAAAAAGGACACTGTTTACGCTCAGCTCAGTTTTGTACCCTTTCGGTTGAGTTTTTTTTATTTTTTTACACTCTTGCATATTTTTAGTTAATTTTATATTTTTTTCGATTTTTTTTATTCTTGTGTTGCTTTATATTTTATTTATGTTGTTTCGATGTTGTTTATATTTGTTTCTTAGTTGTTTTCTATGTTGTTTCGATTTTCAATATAACTTTTACTTATTTTTTATGCTCTGTTTTGTTCATGTGTTGTTTTATATATTGTTTCTGGGTTATTTTCTATAATGATTTTATGTTGTTCTCATGTTTCTTTGTTGTCTTTATGTAGTTTTCAATGTTTCAATGCAAATTTTACCTATTTTTAAGCTATTTTTATTGATGTGGTGTTTTATATATTGTTCCTGAGTTGTTTTCTATAATATTTTTAATGTTGTTCTGATGTTTTTTTGTTGTTTCCATGTAGTTTTCAATGTCTCAATGGAGTTTTTACCTATTTTTAAGATCTTTTTATTGATGTGGTGTTTTCAATATTGTTTATGTTGTTTATGGGTTGTTACTATAATGTTTTTATTGTTGTTATGATGTTTCTTTGTTGTTTCAATGTGGTTTTCGATGTTTCAATGCAGTTTGTAACCTATTTTTAAGCAATTTTTGTGGAGTTGGTCTCTTGTCAGATGGTCTAACGGATCTAAATCCGTTAGACGGATCCCAATTCCCAACCCGGATTTTAAAAGAGTGCCAGCTGGTCCACAGAAACTTCGTCATCCCATCTACTTAATCCTCAAAAACCTGGATAGTAGTATTCATACCAAAAATCCCCGCCACAACCACAGAAGCACCCACCACATGGGTTGCTATTGTAAACAATCAACATGACCCCCAGTTGCAGGCTTGCAGCAGATGATTCTACTTGTCGTCCAACATAATTGATGTAATACTCCATATCGTCTTTTCTCAGCTTTCATTGTAAGGATAGAAAATTACCAAAAAGGTTATTGATTTTTTAGTACCTGACCAATAGACACTTTGATGGTTTTGTACCTGACATTTCCGAGTTACCAATTTAGTACCATACTTCACATTTTTTTATAAATTGATACCTATTAACTTTTAAAGACAAAAAATGCCCCCAAGATTTCTTTATTTTTTGTTAAAAGTTAAGTTTTAATTAGAATTATTAAATTTAAGAAACAAATTTAATAAAGAAATAACTTATAATTATTTAAATTAAATTATTAAATTCTTAATTGTATAAATTAAATTAAATTAATTATTTTTTATAATTTGATTAAAAAACTAATTAAAAATTAATATATTAATAGAAAAATTGCTATAATTTTCTTATTTTTACTATCTTAATTTTGATTTTTAAATTATTTAATATTCATTTTAATTTTTAAATTTAGTTAACTAAATTAATTTTTCTTTTCGATTAATTAGATTATAATTTATATTTATCAATTACTAATTTAATGTAATTAATTTTATTTTTCCTAAAATTTTAATAATATTTTTAGAAATATATATTTTTTATTAATTAAATTAATTAAAATTTTAATTGATTTTATAATTTAAATAAGTATACTCAAAATTCAAGTACTAAAAAATCAATAACCCTTACCAAAATCTCTTTGTCTTATTTTGAGAACGCACAAGAGAACTTGAATCATTAAAATAAGGGTTAATTACAAAAATTACCCCAAGATTTAGCTTAATTAAAAAAAGAACACAGTTGTCTTTCATAATTACAAATACCCTTTTGACAATTGTTACAAAAAACTAATACTTTTAGATGAACGACTAATACTTTTCACTGAGACTACTAATATTTTGTATTGGAAAAACAAATATTTTTCAAGGGAATTACTAAAAATCTTTAAGCAGAAAACTAATATTTTTAAGAGAAACTACTAATACGTCTCATGGAGACTACAAATACTTTTGACGGAAAACACTACTACTTATAGGGGGCTATTATATATTTTCAAGTAAACTATGTACTAATACTTTTGAGAGGGACTACTAATATTTCTCGGATGAAAACCTAATACTTTTCAACGCTTTGTCGTGATATTATACCACCATCGATATTACAAAATTTATACTTTCAAGTGAAGTATGCACTAATACTTTTCGGATGGATGAATAGTATTTTTCGGATGGACTGCTAACACTTTTCAGATGGACTTGTAATACAATCTCACTAAACAATATTACAAAACTAATATTTTCAAGTGAATTATATATTTTACTAATACTTTTCGGGATGGGTTTGGTAATACTGTCCCTAAACAATATTACAAAACTAATATTTTCAAGTGAATTATGTATTTTACTAATACTTTTCAGAGGGGCTTCGCTAATACGTTTGAGAGACTACTAATATCGGTCCCTGAATATTGCCAAACACCACTGCTAATATTAAAAAATGGCTACCGGCTCGATTTCGGGATCCATTTAACGGGGTTTTGCTCGTTAGACCGTCTGACATGAGTTTTTGTCATTTTTGTTTATGTGGTGTTTCCTATATTATTTCTATTATTTTTGGGTTGTTTCTATATAGTTTTCAATGTCATTCTGTTGTTTCTTAGTTGTTTTCGACGTTTTAAATGCATTGAAACAAAAATTGAATTATGTTTTTCTATTCATGTGTTATTTATATAATATTTTCAATGTATTTTTTTCAATATTTGATATTTTATGTGTATATTTCTTGATTGCTAAGATTTGGAATATAAAATTGATTATTTAATAGTAGAGAAATTATCTTTTCACTGAAATTTTATTATATGAAACATGTTTGAAACTTAATTGAAACAATTAAGTTTTGACGGATCTACTAATACGTCTCATGGAGACTACAAATGCTTTTGATGGAAAACACTACTACTTATAGGGTGGCTATTATATATTTTGAAGTAAACTATGTACTAATATTTTTGAGAGGGTCTACTAATATTTCTCAGATTAAAACCTAATACTTTTCAATGTTGTCGTGATACTATATCACTATCCAATATTACAAAATTTATACTTTCAAGTGGAGTATATACTAATATTTTTCAAATGAACTGCTAATACTTTTCAGATAGACCGGTAATACAGTCCCTGAACAATATTACAAAACTAATACTTTCAAGTGAATTACGTATTTTACTAATACTTTTCAGAGGGAGTGCTAATACTTTTCAGAGAGACTACTAATATCGGTCCCTGAATATTATAAAACACCACTGCTAATATTAAAAAAAGGCTATCGGCTTGGTTTTCACATCCGTCTAACGGATTTTTGCTCGTTAGACCGTCTGTCATGAATTTTTGTCATTTTTGTTTATGTGGTGTTTTCTATATTATTTTTGTTATTTTTGGGTTGTTTCTATATAGTTTTCAATGTCATTATGTTGTTTCTTAGTTGTTTTCGACGTTTTAAATGCATTGAAATAAAAATTGAATTGTGTTTTTCTATTCATGTGTTGTTCCTATATTATTTTCAATGTATTTTTTCAATATGTGATATTTTATGCGTATATTTCTTGATTGTTAAGATTTGGAGTATAAAATTAATTATTTAATGGTAGAAAAATTATTTTTTCACTGAAATTTTATTATTTGAAACATGTTTGAAACTTAATTGAAACAATTACGTTTTGACGGAACTATTAATACGTCTCACGGAGACTACAAATACTTTTGCTGGAAAACACTACTACTTATAGGGTGGCTATATATATTTTCAAGTAAACTACGTACTAATACTTTTGAGAGGGTCTACTAATATTTCTCAGATGAAAACCTAATACTTTTCAATGTTGTCGTGATACTATATCACTGTACAATATTATAAAACTTATAATTTCAAGTGAAGTATATACTAATACTTTTCAAATGAACTGCTAATACTTTTCAGATGGACCGGTAATACCAGTCCCTGAACAATATTACAAAACTAATAGTTTCAAGTGAATTACATATTTTACTAATACTTTTCAGAGGGACTGCTAATACTTTTTAGAGAGACTACTAATATCGTTCCCTGAATATTACACCACTGCTAATATTAAAAATAAGCTACCGGCTCGGTTTTGGGATCCGTCTAACGGATTTTTGCTCGTTAGACCGTCTGACATGAGTTTTTGTCATTTTTGTTTATGTGGTGTTTCCTATATTATTTATGTTGTTTTTGGGTAGTTTCTATATAATTTTCAATGTCGTTACATTTTTCTTAGTTATTTTCATGTTTTCGACGTTTTAAATGTATTGGAACAAAAATTGAATTGTATTTTTCTATTCATGTGTTGTTTCTATATTATTTTCAATGTATTTTTTTCAATATGTGATATTTTATGTATATATTTCTTAATTGTTAAGATTTGGAGTATAAAATTGATTATTTAATGGTAGAGAAATTATTTTTTTCACTGAAATTTTATTAGATGAAACATGTTTGAAACTTAATCGAAACAATTAATCATGAAACAACAACGTAAAAAATATCCAAAAAAATTGGCGGGAGCGTAAAAATATCCAAAAAAAGGACGGAGCGTAAAAAAGACAGGAAAAACTCCGGGAGCGTAAAATTGTGTTTTACTCCTGGAATGTTGGTTCGTGTCACTAACCCTATCTTGTAAATTTAACGAATGAGGCTACTCATATGTCAGGAATTGAGACTCATGGACTTTTTGATAATATTTTACCTTCTTGAACCATCGTGCTTCTTTATGCGAATCACAAAGGATTTATACCTAACATTCCATAAAAACGGACAACTGTACGCTACCGGTCCTTTTTCTGGACATTTGTACGCTCTTACATTTTTTTCCGAATATTTTTACGCTCCCGCCAATTTTCTCGTATTTTTTACGTAGTTGTTTCTAGGTTGTTCGAACATGTTTTATCTAATAAAATTGCAGTGAAAAAATAATTTTTACCCCCATTAAATAATCAATTTTATACTCAAAGTACTATAAACGATCAAGAAATATATACACATAAAACAACACATATAAGCAAAACACATAGAAAATAATATAGAAACAATATATATAGAAAAATACAATTCGATTTTTGATCTAATGCATTGAAAACGTCGAAAACATATAGAAACAACCAAGAAATAACAGAACAATATTAAAAATTATATAGAAACAATCCCGAAACAATATAAAAAACAACACAGAAACAAAAAGGACTTCAACATAGGTAAAAAGGTACATTGAAACATTGAATGTAACATGAAAACGATAAAGAAACATAATAACAACATTAAAAACAGTATATAAAGAATCCAGAAACAATATAGAAACTGCATTAAAACATTGAAAACTATATGGAAAAAACAAAGAAACATCATAACAATATTAAACGCTATAGTAAACAACTTAGAAATTAACATAAACAATATATAAAACAACACATGAACAAAAAAGAGCGTAAAAAATAAGTAAAAGTTGTATTGAAACATCAAAACAACAATGAAACAACATATAAACAACCAAGAAACAAATATAAATGACATTTAAACAACATAATAAATAACATATAAAACAATACATGAACACAAAAAACAAAAACAAAAACGTAAAAATAACAAAAAAATATGGAAGAGCGTAAAAAACACAAAAAAAAAGTATAAAAGTGATATGAACATAAATAGTTGGATTTTTTAAAAAATGAGAGTATTTCCTGGAATTTCCCAAGTATCTTGACCATTATGTGTAATTGTGGTTTTGGGCCTAAATTGGTAACTGGGCTTTACTTATTCGAAAAATCACCCACATTGTTTTTAAATTACAATTTTACATTTCTTAATAATATATTGCATCCAAAAAAAATTAAAAAACTTAACAACATATTTTAAAATATACAAACTTTTCCCTCAAAAAAAAAATATCCCCGTATTTAACCTTTAACTGCACACAATAATAAAAATTCTTTTGGTTATGTGGACGTAGTAAAATCACGTTATGCATGATTTTGTCGTTGTCAAATGTCAATAGAAAAATTGGTGAAAAGAATAAGGATGTGTCCAACATCTTGCAAACAAAATTGCAAGAATTCATTCAGAAATGCGAAATTAGTATAGATACAAAATTTTCCGAACATATTATATATAAAAAAAACTGAAAAAACTGAAAAAGAATGGTAATATGCGTGTATGGACAATATAATATGCTAACAAAAAGCCTTAGTACATCTATAGAATAATTTTTATTAAAATATATCTAAGTCTCGTACAACTAAATTAATATTTTATACATAATTCATCAATAGTTTTGCTTCGACACGAGTTCAAGTCTTATCGCAACAGAAAAAATAAATAAAATAAGTTTGAGATTGATGTTCATATATGCTTAATAAACTACGTACAGTTAAATTTTTAGTGATCGATATTAAGTTAATATCTCAAACAACTTAATTAGTTTTATTTTTATTTTCTTGTCAACAGAGAACTTCATTTTCAAATTAAACTAAGCCATGCATGTATGGGCGTCGGGCAAAGATCAGAATATAAAATGTAGTCTAAAGCGACTGATATGACTTCCATAAAATCATGACATTATGTACTCTTTGTTCATGTATGTTTATCTTTTTAATAATTACATATTTCATATATTTGTTTCATAATTAAATTAATAATCACTCTACCTCAAATTTATGATTCACATAATATATAATTATGTCTTAAAAAGAAAATATTGTTCTCATAAATATATAATTTTTCACTTAAAACTATAAGATAAAACAACTATAATATAACTTTCAATGTTAACTATTGTTGATGTCTATTTTGGTCAACGACATGTTTTGTATGATTAGGATTGAAATGAAATAACAAAATGACTTGAAATAGGCTGAAAAATGGGATTAAAGTGTATTTTATTGATAAGGACCGTGCTGGAACTCAAGTCGGTTGCCAGTAAGGTGTATTAATTAAGAACATTTATTGTAGTTGTCAAAAGTCCCCTTATCATAAATGTGAACTATTTATACTAATATAATTAGTGGAGAAGTAATTATTACATCTAATTGTGAGTGAAACACTTGTCATCTCCTTCTCTTACATGGTTTGCATGGTTGATAGCAATATTCTAATAATTGTTTTGTTTTCTTGGCATTTACTTGATAGGTGGCGCATTAGTCTGCAATTGAAACTTTATCTTAGTCGTCATTGACTTTTCTTGTCCGTCATGCCAAACACTGCTCCTAAGGTCCTTAATCATCGTGACCAACTATGCTAGTCAGGTTTTAACCTGGACAAATCCTAGGCAGTGGTCTGAGGTGGCATCTTGTTTTCCGAGTGGATTTACTTGGGCCCCAATTCCACCGGCTCTGTTCGGCTATCAATAACTACTTTTCCAGACAATTTACAAACATTCTTAAAATCTTATCTATCTTCCAAAATTTTACAATCAAACTAAATAGTTAATACGTATATTAGAGCAAATAGTTACGAAAATCTAAGCAATATCAACACAATAAATTGAAAAAAGCAAAAACATAATGGTCAATATATGTCCCCTTCAAAAATTAGAAAGAGAAAATTGGAAAATTGCCACTTTTATGGTCCAAAATTTTAAACATATCATCTATATTAAAATTCCTGTAAAACTATCACTCAAATGACCATTATACCCCTCATCCCTTCTGCAGTACCTCCAAGTTAGAGAGAGAGAGAGAGAGAGAGAGAGAGAGAGAGAGAGAGAGAGAGAGAGAGAGAGAGAGAGAGAGAGAGGAGGGGAAAATACACGAACCACTACCGTATTGACACTCCCAATAATCACCTAGAACCCGACCATACTTTCAGCCTTTAGCTAAAAACCAAAATCAAAGCTCGATTGGAACCCGAACTAGACCAAAAACATCAAAACCTATCACATTCTATCCTTGATCTACCGCCGAGCGCGCTGCTTGCCACTTCTGCCACCATTTGTCTCGCCGTCTCCAATTGCAAGCGTGCGCGTATGTGTGGGGGTGCATGAGACATGAGGTATGTGTGTGAGTGGCGACAAGAAGAATGGGAGGATTTTGCTAGTGAAGTTAGAGATTTTTCTTAGTCCTCACTTTTTTTTTGTTTGTTGTTGTACTTAGTTGTGTGATGTTTCGATTTAGTTTGCAAGCAGCGATTGACTATTATGGTTATTTTATAGGTTGATTTTGTGGTCCATATATAGGTTGATTTTGTGGTCGATCATTGTGGTTGGTGTTTTGGTCAATTTTTTTAGTAGACATTGTGGTCGATATTGTTAAAATATTGTAATTTAGAATCTTGACTCTTGGGATCAAGCATTGAAAAATGGAGTCAAATATTCAAGCTTGGAAGATGAAGTCAAGACTTGAAAGTTAAATAAAGTCTTGAAAATTAAAAGAAGAATTAATATTTTTGACTACCTCTTTTTTTGTATCTCAATGTCTCTAGAATAATATCATTGCGTTGTATAAATAGGAGGTGTTGTAGTTGAAGTAATAAGAGAGAAGTAAGTAAAAATCCTATTGTAAACCAAGAGTGTGTTGTAAGAACTCTAGTAAAATTCAATCAATAAAATCATATTTTCAAGCCTATCATAGCTTCCGCACCCAACAAATTTGGTATCAAAGCCAAGGATACATCAAGCATTCCTAGCCGTGTGTAGCAATCAAAAAAGCCCCATTTTTTGAGCTAAAATAGCCCACTGCAATTCTTTAAAATTGTGGCTGCAAGTGATCACTCATTTTTCGTCTGAAACAAAGTTGTCAGACCTGTTTTTTGAAAAACAATTAACCTACGGCAGACATGCATGTACTTGGAGAAAGTGATTCAATTTTTTAATAAAATTGCCAAGGTGGATTTGGTGTAATACTCAAGTGCACCAATATATTTGGCAACTTCAGCAAGTGCATATATTTAATCAATTTGCACAGATTGCTCAGCCATCAAGATTTGAAGCAACAACAAGCAACAGACTCGTCCAGTTATGGCATCCCCTTTATTCTCATATTCTCCAAGCCAAGTGCCAATTTTTGAAGGAGAACACTATGATTATTGGAGTAGTCAAATGCAAACTTTCTTCATCTCTTTGGATCTTTGGGATGTGATTGACGACGAAGAACCAAACGAAGAGGAAGAAAATTCGGTAAAATTGCAAAAAGAGCTCAAGAAAAAAGATGCAATGGCGCTGCGATATATTCAACAAGGTGTAGGAAAATCCATCTTTCCTCGTATCTTTGGAGTTAAAAAAGCCAAAGATGCTTGGAAAATTTTGAAGCAGGAATTTCAAGGAACTGAAAAGACGATCGCCTTGAAGCTTCAATCATTGTGGAGAGATTTTGATAATCTCAAAATGGACGAAAGGGAGTCGGTTCGTGATTTCTCATCACGAGTCACGGAGATCGTGAACCAAATAAAAAGTTGTGGAGACACAATCCAAGATAAAAGAGTTGTGGAAAAAGTGCTACGGTGTCTTCCTCCCAAGTTCGATCATGCCGCTGCCGCTATCGAAGAATCAAAAGATTTGTCTAAAATGACCATGTACGAGTTGACGGGATCGCTTCTTGCACATGAGCAAAGAATCAATCGTTCGGCTTATTCATCAACCGAACAAGCCTTTCAATCTAAGCAAGCATTAAAATCAAGTTCGAAAGCAATCGAGAGAATTCAAGGAGGCTCGAATTACAAAAAGGAAATGGCAAGTGGAGGCAAAATGAAAAGACAAGCAATTGGAAAGGCAAGTCATCACAAAGCTCCAATGACAATCATACTTGTGTTATTTGCAAAAAGTCGAATCATGAATCTAAAGATTGTTTCTTTAGATGCAAAAGATGCAAAATTCCTAACCATTCACAAAAGGATTGCTGGTTTCAAAACAAAGGAAAAGAAGAGAAAAAAGAAGAAGCCAAGTTTTTGGAGCAATCTAAAGAGGAAATCTTGTTCTACTCAAGTGCCAATTGTGATTCCAAAAACATGTGGTATTTGAATAGTGGCTGCAATAACCACATGATCGGGAATCGAGATATCTTTGTGGATCACAATCCGAATATTTCCTCCCAAATAATTCTCGGTGATGGCTCGCAAAGGAGCGCAAAAGGAAAAGGCACTATTGCTATCCAAAGTAAGGAAGGTAACAAAACATTTATTATCGATGTTCTTTATGTGCCAAATCTTTCGCACAACCTTCTTAGTGTTGGACAGCTTATTCAAAAGGATTTCTCTGTCCACTTTGATGACGGGAAGTGCCAAATTCTCGACAAAAAGATGAATGATGTCATAGCAAATATTGAGATGAAAAATAATATATTTCCTCTCACGATGCCGCTAAATGAAAATTGCGCACTGAAAGTTGAAAATGCCGATTTGTCAAATCTATGGCATTTGCGGTATGGTCATCTTAATGGCAAAGGTCTTCAACTACTCAAGGATAAAAAGATGGTGATCGGACTTCCCGATATTCAAAAAACAAATCAAGTTTGTGAAGGCTGCGTTTATGGAAAAATCCAAAAAATTCATGGCGAGCGAAAGCGCCATTGGAGCTTGTTCATTCAGATATTTGTGGGCCAATGCAAACTCCCACTCCTGGAAATAAGAGATACTTCATTCTCTTCATTGATGATTACACAAGGATGATGTGGATTTACTTCCTCAATCAAAAATCAGAAGCATTCTCTACTTTCCTCCAATTTAAAGCACTTGTTGAAAGACAAAGTGGTTTTTTGATTAAAACTTTGAGGACCGATCGCGGAGGAGAATTTTTCTATAATCCCTTCATCGAATATTGCAAGGCAAATGGGATTAAAAGACAACTGACTATGAGCAGAACCCCTCAGCAAAACGGCGTTGCCGAAAGAAAAAATCGCACAATTGTTGAAATGGCTAGAAGCATGCTAAAAGGCAAAGGCTTCCAAATTTATCTCAAGGCGGAAAGTGTATACACTACTACGGTGTATATTCTCAATCGATCTCCTACAAAGGCTGTCCAAAATAAAACCCCTTATGAAGCTTGGTACAAGCAAAAGCCAAAAGTTGATCATTTCAGGGTTTTTGGCAGCATAGCATATGCCCATATTCCATCACAAAGCCGTGAGAAATTTGATGAGAAAGGCAAAAAGATTCTCTTTATTGGCTATAGTGATGAGTCCAAAGGCTACCGCTTGTTGGACCCTAATACAAACAAGATTACAATTTCACGAGACGTCGTCTTCGATGAAACTGCAACTTGGGATTGGAAAGGAAAGCAAGTCGTTGACTCAATATCTTATGAGGATCCTTCAACATCTCAAGCTTCCTCGCAAGTTCAGAATATTGAGCAAGATCCGAAAGTCCCTTCTCCAAGAATTGGGGAAGAATCTGATCATGAAAGTCCTATAAGAAGGACATGTTCCCTAAGAGAGATTTACGAATCAAGTGAACTTGTCTTGTTCACAAACGAGACTCAAATAGTTCAAGAAGCAACTCAAGATTACAAATTAAGAGGGGGTGTTAAAATGTAGTAATTTGGAATCTTGACTCTTGGGATCAAGCATTGAAAAATGGAGTCAAATATTCAAGCCTTGGAAGATGAAGTCAAGACCTTGAAAATTGAATAAAGTTTTGAAAATTAAAAAAAGCAATTAATATTTTTGACTACCTATTTGTATCTCAACGATATCAGAATGATCATTGCATTGTATAAATAGGAGGCATGTTGTAGTTGGAGTAATAAAAGAAAACTAAGTAAAATCCAATTGTAAAACAAGAGTGTCTTTGTAGAACTCTAGTAAAATTCAATCAATAAAATCATATTTTTCAAGCCTATCATAGCTTCCGCACCCAACAGATATATCTAGAAAGACAAATTTTTACATAATTTTGCAAAATCCCGTTTCCTGTCAACTCGTCCATGCCATACGCACCCATAACCAGGTTTGGGTTCCGAGCTCGGGTTCTGGGCTATTGGGATGCAAATTGCCGGTGGTGGGGTAGCTGTCATCCCTTCCCTCTTCTATTATTCCTTTCTATTTTCTATTTTTTTTTTCTTTCTTTCTTGTGTTTTTTGGGTCTGGTTGTTTAGGGGCTAACTGGATGTTGATGCTGGTTGATGTCGCGCGGCTGGCGAAGGTGGTGATTGCGGTCTTTGTCGAGTCGCCAGAAAAATACTGGTATATATATGCTAATGGACATGGGGGCATGGGGTTTTTCATTCGGTGTGTGAGGAATAAGGAGGAAAACGTAGCATTTTTAAGACTTTGGACCATAAAATTGGTGGTTCTTCAATTTCCCCAATGAAAAATACCTCCTCCGTTGGTGTGACTATTTTGGTGCTTTTTTATTAACTTTGTATTGTCTTTTATATTTTACATAATATATACATATTATATGTGCAATAAGTGTATTTTACATAATATATACATATTATATGTGCAAAACACTTATTTAATATACTCTAAGATTAATTATACATAATGTACTTATGGTATATAAATTAAAATACATCAAAATTATAATTGCTAAATCTTTTAAGTGCACAACGATATATAGGCATTGATTGTTTATATTTTCAAGTGCCCATTTTCATTTTCAACTATTCATAAAAATGGACTCATGTTTATTTATAAATATTTCCAATAGAAATCATCATTTTCATTTTTTATTTTTCATATAAAATATCTCAAACTTGTAACTTCAATTCTCAACCATGTACACCACCCCATAACACTTATCAATCACTATTCTCATCTCTTCATTCAATTATTCATATAGGATCCACCACTATCAACTTTATAACTTAAAATATTACTATTTGTGAAATTATATATATTTAATGGGACCCACCACCTACAATTCACAAATATATATAATCTTATATATTTAAATTGAAATATTGAAAGTATACCCCACTACTATCAACTTTTCAAATTTATTATATACATAGAATATTATTTCAAAACTACTCCACCAAACATAATCTCATTTTCAAACCTATAAGGAATATAATTCATATTCATTCATCCGAACAGAATTCCAATTTCCACACGAAAATCAATAAATTCTCAAATTCACTTTTCAACATTAAAAACTAAAAATGGACAATGAAAACATAACCATACAATACCATAGTCTCTTTATTTTCTTATATTCATTGAACCATATAAATTTAAAAAAATCAATATTTGGTTCGAAATCGATCAACTAAAATTCTTTTTAAGTCATTTCTTTATTTATGCAATCCAAGTTTGGATATTGTTGGGGCAAAAAACGACGTTTAATTATTTAATATACAAATCGATTTATATATTAATTTAATATTAATTGTCCAATGGGCTTTTAATAAAATAACCCGGCCCAAAGGAGTCCGGGACTGGCCCATAGGCTGATTTCTCCTACATGAATCGCCTCATGGGCCTATTTCTCCTACACGGCCCATAGAACCCATCTCCCAAGTATAAAAAGTGTAAGTCCAAGCGGCTACGATAATCTAGAGGGGGGTGAATAGATTATCTCCATCTTTTCGATTTCGCCCTCTTTTAACAATCGAATGCTCAAACAAAATAATAAAGGTGCGGAATGTAAACAACACACGTCTATTTAAAGAGGTTTAACCCACCTAGGGCCTAATCCTCTACCACCCCAGTATATCCGGGATGGATTTCGAAAAGAAAAAGAATTTTATTAATTACCAAAATTAATACAAATTCAACTTACAACACCTTGAAGAGCACCACACTCTTCTTCAACACCACCTTTGGAGATTACCACAATCTCCCTTTGAAGATTACCACAATCTTCTTCACCTATCACCTAGATCACCCAAGTGTGTTCTTACCACAAGAACACTCACAAGGATATCTTGTGTTTGAATGATAACAAAAATCAAGATTACAACTCAATAATGAATATTACAATTTGAGTGCAAAGTGTAATCAAGAATAGCCTAGACCTCAAAGATGTGAAAGTGATAAGCTAGCAATTTTACAACAAGAATAATAACAATGAAAGACCAAGTGTTTGCTTGAAGTGTATCTTGTTGTGTTGTATCTCAATTGTTCTATTGGTTGCTCCAAAACTTCCTCTATTTATAGGAGATGATTGATCAAGCATAGACTCCTCTTGGGGACTCGAAAATCTACTGAAAATTACAATTAAAATCAAGAATATAGTCATTAGAAATCAATCCCACATTTTAAGGAAATGTGTTTCTTTGTCAAACGGTCATATTTTTGCTTTGTCATTATACACACGCGACCGTGCACCGGCCGCACGAAATAAGAGAAAATAAGAACACTTTGAAAAATACAACAGGCGGCCGGTCGACGTGAGGCTTCAAGGTCGACCACTGTCTCAACCGGTCCCCCTAAACAAAAAAAAACGAAGGGGTTAAGTTCTGCTTTCAAAAAAAACTTGCAGTGCCGGCCGCACTGGGCGACGGCCGATCGGACCGGCCGACGCCCTTGACGGCCGGCCGACTGCTTGTTTTTCCTTCTGTCTCATTTTCTCGTTTCTAAAAACATCTTCAGTGCACGGGTTGCCCTATAGAGGCGGCCAGGTCGACCACGAGAGCATTTCAAATGTTGTCCAATTTTTGTCGAAAAAATAAAACCCAAGAAATACTCCAAAAATTTAGTAAAAACATTTTAAACCAATCGAGAGTATTTAGACAACATTTAGGAACCTTGTTTAGGAGTGAAAAATCCATTGATATAAAATCATTAAAAGTGTTGTCCAAAAAAATAAACTTGAGGAAATACTCCGGAAAATATTAAAACCATTTTAAATCATTTAGGAGTATTTGGACAACCTTTAAAAGCATTGTTTTGGTGACAAAATAAAATCATCAAAATTAAGATAAAAACATGTATCAAACAAAAAGGTCCCTCCAATTCATTTGTAAGTTAATTAACTCATAACTCTCCTACGCATTTAATTCAGTATTCACTTACTGTTTTATTCTCTCATTCACCATGTTGACTTGAGTGTCGGAGGGGCCTCCCTGGGCAACCCATGGACCCCCTAATATTTGCATATGTGTGCAGATAAGTTCCTAGTCGAAGGATATTCCAGCTTCGGAGAAGAAGACTTTAAGATTTTCCCCTCTGAAAGGAGGATCAGCGACACTATTGACTTTGAGTGATCTGCCCTAAAAAATAGCATCATTTTGGCGTCATCTATGGGAACAACAAAAGCGCACTAAGACGCAGACATGACCTCAAGCGCATGGAGCCTAATCCCAAGTTGCAGGCCCTGGGGCCAGAGACCAGCAAGAGGAAAAGCTATCTAGAAGGCGGGAGGCCAGCTACCTCTCCACCGGAAGGGCGCCGCCTCCCCCGCAAAAAGAAAGGGCGCCACCACTTTCAATTGGAGAAGCTCCGCCCATACAGTGTCTTCTTCATATTTTCTCTGAAGTTCATCAGTGCGAAGAGAAGCTTCTTTGTTTTCGAGTTTTCTGTAGTCAAGCTAGTATTCAGTGTCCTTTTTCATGGGATCAATGTACATGATTCTCTTAGGTATTCTTGGTGGAGAGCTTTTGCCTCTCCCACCATACCTAGAATCCCTTCCTCTTCTCCTTGCTTGGTCAGCTCCTCTGGGAGTTTGACTGGACTGAGCCCTTGAAGTCTGTTGACTCTTAGAAGATTGAGTCGGCTGTTTCTTGGCTAGATAAACAACTGCAAGTCCTTTTTCCCCGTAATAATCCCATGCCCTTTTTAAGTCCATCCCCTCAAAGTATCCTTCTGATCAAAGAGTCTCAAATTCCTCGATAGATCTTTCTACTAAATGCGCTGGGGGATTGGATTCTTCACTTGTTTCCTGGAGCTTTCCTATTAGTGGACCACCGAACTTGGCTTTGAGTCTTCAACTCTATCATGTTGCTTTTGTTCAAGATCTTTTATTTTGGCTTGATGTTTCTTGAACGCAAGCTCAGCGTTTTTCTTCAGCTGACAACTCATATGACAACTGAGAGTGGACAGAGCTGGTGGATGAGCCTTTGGGTGTTTAGTTACCTTAGCAGCAGTCTCAGGTACATTCACATTTCCCCTGGAAGTGTCAACCTCCATGGGGTATTTACTTACCTTAGCAGCAATCTCAACCGCTGCAAGGCCTTCAACATTCCCTTCTACAGACTTAGCTACAATTGGGTCTTCGATGTTGGCATCCTTCGAGGCCTCAACCTCTGGGATTGCACTTTCAAGACCAACAGTCTCAACTGTCATGGTCCTCCTACTTCCATGGCGTGCCTCAGTTACAAGAATTTGAACATCAGTAACTTCATTGGCCTTGAATGCAGTTGGTTCCTCACCGAGACACCGTCTTAACTTAAATCAAAGCGTCGTTGGTTCCAACTGGGTCTTGTTCAGCAGTCTCACCATCGCCCCCTAAAACCAAGGTTTCTTTATCTCCTACTGCTTCTCAACCTAGGCTGCGGTGAGATCGACTTCCCCTAGCTACTTAACAAATGATTCACGGAAATGAGGTCAATCAACGTCGCGGAGAGGCTTGGTTGTTTCGCTTGAATGTTCAGCCAAATGGGCAGTTGTCTCAACAACTTCGATGAGGGCATGGCTCGTTGGGTTTCCCTCTTCAACTCATTTATTCCCAACATCGTCACCATCCTCCCTAGTCACTTATCCCTCAGAGTGAGCTGGTGAGGTAGTTTCATCAAGGTTCCTCACAATATTAATGATTGCAGGTGTTGGAGAGATAGAGAAGGATGATTCTCCAACACCCCTGAGCATAGATTTCTCGTGCCGCTCACGAGACTCTTTGCAGGCCTTTGTTTCATCTAAGCCTTCTCCATAGGATCAACTCCTTCAATAATTTTGACATCACTGCTGCTGCTTTCAGCTGGTTCACCAACTGGCTTTCCTTTCTCCAGGGCCTTGGCCTTTTCAGCATCCTTCTTCTCATGTAGAATTGCAGTGTAGTAGAGTGCATCTAGACCAAACCGGACAATAGCATTGTCCAAAAACCCAAGGATATATTCCTCCTCAGCTTCCATAGCCTCCATGCACGCAGTCGTTCTTCAATGTCTGGATAGGCAAGAGATTCTGGTGGTTCAGGAATGATGGCGTCTAGGACAGGTTCTTTCATATCAGCTTCCTTTGTCCAATCATTTTCCTCAGTATCAACCATTTTGCCCTGAGGGACTGACAGCTGAGCTATTTTGAGCTTCTTCAGCTTCAGTTTGTTCAGCCATTTTCATGGGGGCACCTGCTGAGCTATTTTAAGTTTCTTCAGCAGTGCTTTGTTCACCCATTTTCGTCCCTTCTATCATTGGAATTGACCTTTTTACCTTTCTCGAATCTTGGGGTTTGGGTGGCTTTTACCGGATCACATACCGCCTTAACAGCTCCTTCTGTAGCATTCGCCTTCACAAGTCATCTCCTAGAGTGCCTCTCCAGGGGGGACTTCTTCCTCCTTCTTTTCAGTTTCTTCAGCCACGATGGCTGACTCTACTACAGGTTGAGTCTTCTTCTTATTAACAGCTGCCTTACGGGGAGTAGTTGTCCTTCTTTTCTTCATCATTTTGGGAGCAACAATAGCATGTTCTGGGGACGGGACTAGAATGGAGGTAGTTGTGTCCTCTGGGACATATTCAGATGATTCCCCCTCAGAAGTGGCAGTCTTCTTTGCATGTGCCCTCTTCTAAGAAGCTGACAAGTTCTCTTTGAACATTCTGTTGTTGTAGGTCCCAAGGGGTGAGTAGTGAGGTTTAGAAGGGTGGGTTGAATAAACCTTACCAAATTTTCAAATTAGTCCTTTTGAATATTTTCAGAGTTAATCACAAATAATCTTAGTCCTTGAGGGACAACTAGATTGGCTTACTTCAACAAAGTTGCCCATTTAATGCACTGACTCGAGCCGTTGATAGTATAATTCAATTTGGTCTCATTAACACTTAGATTTACAGTTGATTTGGTTTTTGTTCAGCGGAAGAATTTTCACCCTTGTTATTTTAAACTTGTTTTTCAACACTTGTTTTTAGTAATAGTTATTATCAGTTGAGTTCAACAGATATAACTTAACAGCAGATATAAATGACATGCAAGAAATTAAAGTGTTGTAAGTAAATAAGACTCAAGTAATTTTTATAGTAGTTCGAGGATGGGATAATTCCTCTAATCCACTCTTCTCCAACTCCTGGAGGAATCCACTAAGTAATAGATCTTGGTTACAAAGCAGCCAACAGTCTGAGTCAGCCTTGATCACACAGCTGGCTGCTCTTGGGACTCAGCTTCTTCAAAAAACAGTTGTCTTGCTTTCAACTCCCTCGAACTCTTGGAATTGATCACACAGCCTTCCAACGAGCTTAAAGCTTCTGGTTCGATCTTGAACCTTACTACTTGTCCTTCAACCTTGGAGAGTAGACCCCTCTTGTTCTTCAAACAAATTTCCTCTTCAACTTTATGAAGTAATCTTTCCTTCACTGAGTGTGTCATGGATTGAGTTCCTTTAATTTTAGGCTTGAGGGTTGTCTTTCAAGGCTTGAGAGTATTTTTCAGGTTTTGCTTGCTTGAATGCTTGATAGTCTTATGAAATTCGTGACCTTCTCTCACTTGCTTCCTCAGGCTTTTATAGTGAAGATTCGAAAATATGTCCGTTAAAGAGATAGACATATGTTTCAAATCTCACTCATAGGTTGTTGGCATGTATTGTCTTTGCATCATTAATGAGGATCGTACCATGAGTTTAATGCTCTGCAGCCTTTCCATGGTCTCTGCAGATTTTCAGTATATCCCATTGGTTCCTCGCTTTTTGCACTCTTTCAGCAAAATATCTTTATTTCTTGCACCTTGACACAGACCTATTTCCAGCAAAACCTTGACTTGTGTTGACAACGGATCTCTATCAGCTTTTTTCAAGTCTTGTCTGCTGCATACCCTTTTGACATTCGATTCCAATCATCTCGGAATGACTTAGCTGTCAGTCAGCTGACTGAGATAGTTTTTATGTCACTTCACTGATCCTTCACTTGGCTTTACACAGTTGACACACAGCTGGGTCTTCTCTTTAATCTTCAGTCGACTCTTGTAATCTTTGATTTAGCTGAATCCAACTCAGCTCATACAGTCCTATCTATTACAAGTTGAATTCCAAAGAAAATGGGGTGCCAACTTCCTATTCTAAGTTTTACATGGTATCATCAAAATCTAAACATAAATTTTCCTAATAATTTCCCCCTTTTTGATGATGCCAAAACTTAAATAAGTACAACAAAGTAAATAGTGTAGTAACAAGGAATGTATGTGTGAAATATGTTAATTTTATTGAACATATCATTCTTGTACTTTACAACGCACTTTACAACGCTTTTACAAAGTATACCCTATACACTGTATCAGAACTATACTATTTATGCAATTGTATCAGAGCTTATTATAACAGCAATATACATGTATCAGAGCTATAAGGATAAACTTACAAATTTGTATTTACAGCTAAGTAAAATACATTTGAAGAGGTTTCAGCCATCTTCAACGCCTCGACTGATTCCTTCTTCTCTCATCTTCTTCAGCTCTCTTCCTCTTCCTGTCTTATTCTTCTCTTTTTCTTTTTTCATAAGCTCTTTTAGCAGCAGGGTCTTCCCTTCGCTGCCTTTCTTCCCACTCTTGATTGTCTCTTTCGTTTTCAGCTTCCTGCCTTCTCCTAGCCTTCTCATTCTTTCTCTCCACTTCAATGTTTGCAAGTGTGTCGTTCCCAGCCCAGTAGTTGACTCCCTTCTTCTGTGGATCAACATACCTTATGTATTTAGGTCTTGGTTGTGGTGGAGTACCTCTGCCACTTCCACCACTTCCAAACATTCCCCTTTCTCGATATGACTCAGCTTCTCCTCTAGTGAGTGTACTATACAGGAGTCTTCCCAATCGACTGACTCCTCGAACTCTGCTGCATCTCAGCTAATTTGCATAAGTCGAGTCCTTTCTCCCAGTACAAATCTCACGCTTGTAGTAGAGTCATTATCTTGAAGTATCCTTCAGCAACTAGAGTTTGAAATTCGTCTAGAGATCTACTTTCAGATCCTGCATCAGAAATCGTGATTTCTCGAGGGGGTCTTACAGTTGAGGAATCTTTCAACAAACCAGCTAGGGGGCCGTCGTACCTTACTTTCCTATCTTTTATCCTGTCGGAGTGCTTCTCAGATACCTTGTCAAACTCAGCTTCAATGGCTTTTCTTGACTGTTTAACTGACGAATCAGCTTTCTCTTCTACGGACAGCTCTTTTGGTAGTTTGCTAAGAATTGAGGCTATAACATTACTTTGAAGCAGGGTCTTAGCAAGCGTGATTTTCAAGGGTGGATTCTTCATTGAACTGCCTTCTCCCTTACTTGCTTCCCATTTCAATCCTTCCTTATCACTCTGATGATCTTCTTTCCTTTCATCTTCCCCTTTTTTGGCATCATCACCAAGGGGTAGATCCAGGTTAGGGAATACTCCACCTAAGAGTGGATCAATCTTATTATTTGTCATGTCATGTTTATCATGAGTTGTTGGAGTATGTTGTTCTGAATTTGGATCTCACAGCCATGGTCTCAGCTACCATCACCTTTATCTCAGTTTGGAGTACCTTTATTTGTTGTTCCACATTGGCCTCCATTCTTTGTATTTCTGATTTATGATGAGCCTTGAGCAACTCCATGTCAGTTTTGTGGGATTGATCCATCCTAAACATGTGGTCCCTTTTCTGTTGCTGGAACTTGGCGTTGTCTGAGCTCCTATCACCATTTTTGAGAATAAAGATGTGAAGTAGGTGACCTGCTCATGCCTTAATGCCTTTGTTTGTCCGATCCATTCTCTGATACTCAACACAATTCCTCGAATATCTCCAGTGATAGTGGCATCGCGGTTGTCTAGCCGTTGGTCTAATGTTGGAAAACCATGCTCCATATTCTCTATTTCAGCACATATATATGGCTCTGAAGGCTTTACGGAAGTCGGCTGCATCAGCGGACTGTTCCTCTGGCCATACAGCATTGAAGTCGAATCCATTCGACACCATAGTGGTTTCAGCTGGAGTTCCAATTTCTTCTGGAAAGACTTGGATGGTACATCTGGCACGTTTTGTGGTTGACTCTGCTTCTAAAGGTATACGGGCTTCAAACAGAAAATATTCAGTAAACAGATCCTCAGGGAAAATAGGAATCTCCACGTCCTATACCCGTGGAGCTTTTCCCTTCTCTTTCAAAATTTCTTCAGCTCTATGTGCCTCAAATTGTTTGGCGTCATTGGCATTTTGAGCGATTGTGTTAAGATCTTTGGTACCGATCCTCACCGTCTTGATAGTTCCTCGGTATCATGTGTTTCTTCCTGTTGAGTAGTCTAGTCCTCGGCTGACTTATCATCGTCATTGGAGGGTGATGGCACCATTGGGGGTGGGTCCTCGACCATTGTGAAATTTATAGGGGTAGCCTTATCACTGGCGTGCCTCCTTTGTGCATGTGCCTCCTATGCAACTGTGTCTTCTTTTGATTTTTCGATAGGGCTGGACTTAGCCTCATCATCGGTTCCCAAGAACTCCACATCAATATTCTCTTGGGAGTCGTGAAGAGCATTGATCTCTTCGTCTTTATTGACCTCTTCATGAGGGGCAGGCACTTCTTCAACCACTGTCTTACCTAGGGAAGTATCAACCTCCTCCAGGCCTTCACTACCCTCATCAGTCTCAACCGATGATGGTCCTTGTACATTCTATTTTGCAGTCTCAAACGCAGCAGGGTCTTTAGCAGTTATCCCTTCAGTAGACGGAGCTACTTTAGGGTCTTTGGAGGCATCCTTCAGACTCTCAACTCCTTCGATTACACTTTCAAGTCCAAGAGTCTCAACTCCCGTGGCCTCACTTCCATCCTTTGCCTTAGCTGCATCAGCAGCTTCATCGGCTTGCATGGCAGCTGAAGTCTGAGCTGAGACAGGCAGAATTGTCTGAGCTTTGTCAACCTCAGTCTGCTGAACTGTAAGATTCTCACCATCGCCTCCTAACTCTTTTTGTGGTTAGGCTCCCACAGCCTCCTCCGACCTAGCTATGGTGGTTTAAGTTTCCCCCTCAGCTGGCGCACCAGCTGAGTCTCGAGCAATGGGGTCACTCAAAACCTGAGACTCGGTTGTTTGTCCAAATGAGTTTTCAGCCATTGGGGCAGGTGTCTCAACACCTTTTGTAGGGAGTGGCTTGACTAAGGTGCCCGCTTCATCACCTTCCTTAGCTTCATCGCCAATCTTCCTGGAATTTTTATCCTTTGAGTGCACATGAGATGTAGTTGCTTGAATGGTCCTCACCATCTCCATTATATCAGGGCTAGGAGTAATCATGATAGATGAAGTCTCTCCAAGGCCCCTATTCAATTGTTGCTCCAGCATCTCCTAGGATTCCCTTATTGCTTGTCGGAACTCAGCTTTCTCTACTGCCACATTAGGATCAATTTCTTCAATGTCACTATCACTGTTTTCAGCTGATTCCAAGGCATGTTCAAGTGCATCTGTGAAGGCACATGAGTGAGGTTGCTTCAACTCTTCAACAGCCTTTGCCTTCTCGATAGCTCTCAGCTTCTCTTCTTCTTTCATTTCCGAAAGGATAGATATGCATAGATCAGGGTTAAGGGTGGAGCTAACAGATATGTTTCCCAGGAAGCTTAGGAGCTCTTCTTCTTCAATAAACTCAGGGCTCTGGAATTGATGTCTGGCATAGCTCAGCTTCTAATGCCTCCATAACCTTAGTCTTTCCTGGATATCAAGGTAGACAGGAGACAACATTATGACATCATCCTCCTCTTCCTGGATAGGTTCAAGTGAAGCATGTTCCTCCTCAAGTGTTCGAGCATCAGTTTGAGGGGACTGAATAACTAACTCCTTGGACTTGTTAGTTGTGTCTACTCCGTGTTCCTCAGCTGTTTCTCAAACAGCTGTTTCTTTTTTAATTTGCTGACCATCGTCAGCTGACTTCTCCACTTCATTGGTGATTACTTCACCAACCTCAACTTCCTTAGACTGCTCTTCTTGAGTGCCAGATTCAGCTGGGTTCTCAAGGTCCGATCTCTTTACCAATCTTCTTCGTTTGGTTGGAACCAAAGGAACTTCTGGCTCCACATCCTCATGCTCCTCAAAAGTAAAAACCTTTTCTCATGTCTTATGTTTCTTTGACTCAAATTTCTTTCTAGGCTGTGATGCGCTTTGTCTTTACGATCGGAGAAGGTACAAGAGGTTCCTTCTCGCTCGGATCTGGGGCGGTGATAATGCAGGATGGCCGTAGGGCGGTGCTCTTTCTTTGCAGAGATCTCTTCTTCTTTTCAATCGGCCCCGAAGAAGTTGTGGCGGTTGAAGCGATGTCATAGGGAGGGAGATCGGTGACTCACCTTCGTTGGTGTCGATTATTCTAGCATGTGCTTGCTGTGAGCACCGAGATAGGTTAGCCTTGAACATTTTCTTGTTCACATGGAATGGCTTCCCATATCTGAGAGGAATCCCTTTTACCTCCATCATATGTCCAATGACCAGGCCATACCCCAATGAGCTTACGAACAAACCATCATCTTTTATAGTCTTGTTCATGACATTCTGGCAGATTCGGCTGAAGATGAACTCGGCCCAGTTCACCTTCTTCTCTTCCAAGATAGCAGCCATAACAATCAACTTCGTCCGAGACAACTGATTGAAGCTGCCAAACTTCATGTCCACGCACTTGGACACAATATCCATCAGCTTGTGATAGTCGTCCTTGATCAACGACTTCTTGGTCGTATGCAGACTTTAGCAAGAACTACGGCTTGGCAATCTTCTTCCATGCCGCAGCGAGGTTCACATCCTTTTCAGCGATGTCCTTCATCCCTTCTGAAGGCATGTGGCAGTGAGCAGCTAACTCCGCAGCAGTAAGTTTGATGTCCTTGCTGTGGACCGAAGACCTTATCTCTCCATCATGAACCTCAGTGTTCACGTAGAACATAGCCACCTCTTCGAGGTAAGTGTGCGAGTATTCCATGGTGAGAAATCCCTTCAGACCAGATTTCTCTAACTTCGCAGCAATCTTCTGAGCTAGGGCCTTATCAACTCCTTGCTTTATCAAACCTTCGAAATCCATTGTTGATCCAGAGTGGATCTTTTCAGCCATTTTGACGAAATCATTGTTGGGTGCCATTTCTTTAAAAATAAATGGTGAAAAATATGTAAAAATAGATGCTTTGAGAACTAGGGTTCCACTGGGTTTGCAGAGAAAAGCTTTATCTTGCTTGAGGACGAAGAGTGTTTTTGGAGGAGAGAGAAAATTGGATTTTGGTTTATATGGGACGTGAGGGACGGTTTTTAGAATTTGAAAAGGTTGATCAAAATCTAATGTCAAGATTAAACATTTGAAACCGCATTAATTTCCCCGCATTAAATGCAGCAGCATTTATATCAAATCATAGGCTAAATGTGTACAAGCTTTATTCTCACACCATAATTACGCTGACGTAATGCCCAAAAACATTCTTGCTCACAGAAAACGACTGTGTTTTGTCATTTAGCTCATAAATAACTTAGATATCTTCCAGAAGCGACTTAACTTGGCTTCTCTATTCACATGATAATCACTCAGCTGTCAGCTAACTCAATACAACTGATTTCTCGTCTTGGCTGTTTCACTTGGCTGGAAAGTGAAAGTTTGCTAATTTTCATTTCTCTCTTCTTTGACTCTGCTGATTGAGTATTTTGAGTCTCTTAACTTAGCTCAATCAATCCTAGCTCATTTTTAAGCTCTTCAAATCTTGATTCACACATAATGGCTTAGTGAATATGTCAGCTAACTTCTTATCAGTTGAGATGTATTCCAAAGTGATGTCTTTCTTTTCAACATGTTCTCTTATAAAATGATATCTGACATCAATGGGCTTTGTTCTTGAATGCAATACTGAATTTTGAGTGATTGCAATAGCACTTGTGTTATCACACATAATTGGAATATCTTTTTCTTCTATATCATAGTCTCTCAGCTATTGCCTCATCCATAGAACTTGCGCACAACAACTGCCTGTAGCTATGTACTCTGCTTCATCTGTGGATGTAGCTATTGAGTTTTATTTCTTGCTGAACCAAGAAACTAATCTATTTCCAAGCATTTTACAAGTACATGATGTACTCTTCATGTCCACTCTACATCCAGCATAGTATGAGTCTGAGTAGCCTACTAGCTTGAATCCTCCATCCTTTGGATACCATAAGCCAATTTCTTGGCATCCCTTCAAATACCTCGGATTCTCTTGCCGCATTCATGTGACTCTCTTTTTGGTGCAGATTGAAATCTAGCACATAAACCTACATCAAAGGTGATGTCTGGCCTATTTGCTGTTAAATAGAGCAGCGATCCAATAAGAACTTTATATCAAGTTTGATCAACAGGTTTGCCATCTGCATCCATATCCATCTTAGCTGAAGTGTTCATTGGGATCTTCGCTGATGACTTTGCTTCCATACCAAATTTCTTCATCAAATCTCTGGTATATTTGGTTTGACTTATTAAGGTTCCATCCTTCATTTGCTTGACTTGAAGACCTAGGAAGAAAGTCAGCTCTCCCATCATGCTCATTTCAAACTTTCCTTGCATGAGGTTTGAAAATTTATCACACAGCTCTTTATTTGTGGATCCAAATATGATGTCATCCATATAGATTTGAAAAAGCAATATACTCTCCCCATCTTGAATGCTGAAGAGTGTTCTATCAATTTTGTCTTTGGTGAATCCATTGTCAATTAGAAACTGTGACAATGTGTCATACCAGACTCTTGGTGCTTGTTTTAATCCATATAATGCTTGTAGACTTTATCTCCAATAGTTTTCTGCTCAAAACCTAGAGGTTGCACAACATAGACTTCTTCTTCCAAAAGTCCATTCAAAAATGCACTCTTCACATCTATTTGATACACAGTGAAGTTCTAGTGTACAGTGAAGTTCTTGTGTGCAGCGTAAGCAAGAAACATCCTAATTACATCCAATCTGGCAACAGGAGCAAAAGTTTCATCAAAATCTATACCTTGCTCTTGACAATACCCTTTGCCTACCAATATTGTTTTGTTTCTTACGACAGATCCTTCCTTATTCATCTTGTTTCTGAATACCCACTTAGTACCAATAACATTTTGGTGGGTAGGTCTTTGAACCAATTCCCATACTTTGTTTCTTTCAAATTGATCCAGCTCTTCTTGCATAGCTTGAATCCAATGTGTATCATCCAATGCTTGAGATACATCTTTGGGTTCTATCTGGGAAATGAAACATGTAAACATGGCTTCATGTTGAGCTCTAGATTTGGTTCTTACTCCATCTCCAACATTTCCAATGATTAGTTCAGGTGGATGGTCTCTCAGCTATCTCACATCTAGTTGAGAAACAAAAGAAAATCGAGCAAAAGAAAAAGAAAATAAAGAAGAAAAATTCTGAAAAATTTGAAAAATTGATAGCATTGAGGCTAAAGAAAAAGAAAAGAAGGCAAAAAGGCCTAAGAATGAGAAAGATGAAAAAGGATGGAGTTGAATTGAAAGTCCGTGAACTTAAATTCTATTTGCTTAAGTCAAGTCACTTAATCCAAATCTTTCATATCCTTACCAAAGAGCCTACATTACAACTAAACAAAAGTCCTTTTTTATTCTTAAATTGTGCACACTAAAGTGATAGAGATGTTAGACGATTTGCAAGCTTATGATAGTTCTACATTCATTGAATTGGGTTGAGCATATACATGTCCTTATTACTTTGAGAGATGAGTGATACACTATTACTTGTGAGTCGCGATGTCAAGTACCGGGATGAATATTGATTATGCCGAACTTGTGATTGATAACTTTTTGATAATCAATTGCATGGTTTAGTTAGATATGAAGTCAAACGAGATTGAATATTTATAATGTTCTTGTATGTTCTTTGTACCCCTTGAGATTATTTTTCTTAACTTGCTCAAGGACGAGCAATGATTTAAATTTGGGGGATTTCGATAAGTGTAAAAAATATGTTCATTTAGGGCCTTAAAATGATATATAAGTGATGCATTTGCACGCATATTTAGTGTATTTTACTTGGTTTCCTTAGAAGGGCATGATACTGTGTATTCTTGTAACTTTTTATAGGAAACGGAGCTTAAATTAAATGATATTAGTTAGAAGGCCAAGACAAGATTGAAGAATGCGAAGAGAAGATTGAATAAACGAAGAAAATGGCGAAAAACACATCACACAGTCAACCCGTGTGAAGCTCACACGACCGTGTGAGTTGATCTTGTGTGATTCTTACACGTTCGTGCAACTTGAATTTCAGAGACATGTTACACGACCTATCCGTGTGAAAGTGACACGCCCGTGTGAAGTGTTCGGAACAAAAACAGAGATAGAAACCGTCTACGTGGCCTGGCCGTGTGATCTGCACACAGTCGTGCGATCTATTTTTCTGTGTAATTTTGCTCCTTTTCTCGTCAGAACTCTACCAGTGATCTCTCAAAGCACCTATATATATAAAGGTTTTTCTTTCTTAGCTTAGATCTCTTGTTTGTACTTAAACGATGTCAAACTATTTGATTTCAACTTTGTCTATTAATTTATTATTCAAATATGTTAAGCTAGTCTTTCTGATCCTAGGGCATAATCAAAACTGTGGATTCATGTTAAATATATATAGATTATTTTCTTAATTATTTATGTGTTCTATTATATGAATTTGAATGCTTAATTCTTGTAGATTTTTGGCCAATAATTTGCATGTCACATTTGTCAGTTCATAATTCGGGAGATGAGTTCTAACAAACAAAAATCGAATTCAGACATAAATAGGGGTAATATATCGAGAGACTACAACTATTTGTGGGGAGTACTTCAATTTAAAGATCTTTTGGGAGTTAATATTAATTGTTGAGTAGGGATGCTAGCAACTGATATTGATCTACTGTTTATTTTCTCTGGGAGGGGGAATTAAACAAATATAGGAATTGAACCCATAGAAACACATGAATTGGTTTTGATAAACATTGATTGGATTTAATATTGAAGAAGCATGTTGAGATTATGTGTCTAGGGTTGCTTTTGTATTTGTTGAAAAGACTTGTGGAGTTCGGGTTTTCATAAATTTACATCTTTTATTTTTACTTAGATATTAAAACTTGTGATTTTTGGTTGCTTCAATAAAATTAGAATATGATATTATTATAGCCTAAGTGTTTCGTATTCAATCCCTGAGGAATACGATATTGATTTCCATTATTCTATAAACTACGTTGTATACTTGCAGTATAGTGAAAAGATTTTCGCGATCACTGACAGACACAACTAATTTACTTGACTGATACTTTTCTTCGATACTCAGTTGCAACATAGCTGATTCTTCATTGCATTCTTTAGTCAACTTCTGCGATCTTAAACTTGGATGCTTCTTTATTCAGCTTATATTTCCTATCTATTACATAGTTGAAATACAATAGAAAATGGGGTGCCAAATTTTTAATCTAAGTTTTACATGCATCCTCAAAATCTATACAAATAAATTTCCCAACAGTGGCACAACTATTGAGGATCTTAAAACTGCACGAGAATATTACGTTGCCATATTAAAGATAAGCAAGCTCTCCCGACTAGACAGTAAGAATTCCACACTACTTTAGGGTGCCGCAGATCTCGCTAGCTCCAGCGAATATCTACAATCATTCTGGCGCTCTCCTTAGCAAACAATATCCATCTAAGACCCCGGATGAAGGGGCTCCTTCCCGGGGAGTCCCCATAAATAAACCTCTATAGTGATGCTATGCGGAGGGGTTTCCTCACGGGGGAGTCCCCATAAATAAATCTCTCCAGTGATTCTACGTACTTCCAGAGAGGAGGGGCTTCTTCACGGGGGAGAACCCATAAATAAACATCTCGAGTGATGATATGCGCTCCCAGAGAAGAGGGGCTTCCTCACGGGGGAGTCCTGTAAATAAACCTCTCCAGTAATACTACGCGCTCCCGGAGAGGAGGGACTTCTTCATAGGGAAGTCCCCGTAAATAAACCTCTCTAGTAATGATACGCGCTCCCGGGGAGGAGAGGCTTCCTCACGGGGGAGTCCCGTAAATAAACATCTCCAGTGATGCTACGCACTCCCGGAGAGAAGGGGATTCCTCACGGGGAAGTCCATGTAGATAAACCTCTCCAGTGATGCTACGCGCTACCGGAGAGGAGGGACTCCCTCTCAGGGAAGTCCCCAAAAGTAAATCTCTCCAGTGATGCTTCCGGCTCCCAGAGAGGAGGGGCTCCCTCCCGGGGAAGTCCTGTAAATAAACTTCTCCAGTGATGCTTCGCGCTCCAGGAGAAGAGGGGCTCCCTCACGGGGTAGTCCTCGCAAATCAAACCATATTCGGCTAAGACCCTAGATGGGAGGGTCTTCCTCACGGGAACCCTAGTAAATTCACCTCCTACGGCTAACACTCCGGAGGGGAAGACCTAACCCGGCTAAGACCCGGGTAGGAAGACACCATTCGGCTAAGACCAGGATGGAAGGGGCCTCGTCACAAGGGGGTCCTAGTAAATTTTTCTCCTCCGGCTAAGACCCCGGAGAAAGGGGCCTCCCCACAAGGATCCCGGTGAATTCTTCTCCATGATGAAAATGTGCAAGAAAAAGAAGGCGAAAATGCTAACACATGTGGGGAAGAGATAGGGGTGATCACGGTGCGGTTTGGGCAGTTTTTTCAATATTTTCAAACTGAATTGTTAAGTGCGGTTTGGCCACAAGTTTTATTTTAAGTCGCGGTTTTTTAGAATAAAACAAACATGCGGTTTTCAACGGTTTGGGCGGTTTTGGGCGGTTTTGCGGTTTTAACGTACAATACGTGAATATTATATGGAATAATCAAAACGAGTAAAAAAAACTTATCAATTCGATAACTAAAAAGTTAAGAATATGTTGTTGTCTAAATTAATATTATAACAACTTTAATAACATATAATAGTTGAATCTAGTAGATATAGAGATTGTTTGCAATCACTAAAAAAAATATTTCTTATAGTTTAGCTTAAAAATCACTTTTTAGTATTTGCAAGTGTCAATCTCTGCTTCATTTAATCATAATCTAAAAGCATGGAGAGAATTGCTTTAGATTTCTGCTTCTACTCCTAGTTTGATTTTTATAAACAAATAAGCACCTCTACAACTTTTTCATCAACTCAACTTCGATTCTCAACTTTTGATTTTATTTTCAAACTCTATCAACTTCTGATTCTCAACTACTCTTACTTTTGCTACAATAAATTATTTTTTCTAAAAGCATAAGTTTTTGCAAACTCTCCCATAACTTCAATATTTCAATCTCCATGTCACAAATTTTCCAACATAAATCTCATTATACAATTTACATCCATAACAAGAAATGAAGGCTTTGATGTATTAAACTATTAAGTAAATTGACTAATATACCTACAATAAACCAGTGAAAATAATTAAATATGACAATACATAATTATACACAAATATACTATAGATTGAGAGAAATGTAATAATATATATAGAATATATATACATATATGTGCAGTGCGGTCGGTGCGGTTTGAGACTTGAAATTGTAATTGCACCATCTTATAAGGTGCGGTCTAGATTAAAAATATTAATCACGATTTTTCCGATAAATAAGCAATTGCGGTGTGGTGTGCGGTTTGATTTGGTCGGTTTTAGCGAGTTTTCGGTTTTTGTTGATCACCAAGAAGAGATGCAAATGATAAAGCAATATATATATATATATATATATATATATATATATATTATGGAGAAAGCTCTAGAAGAGCGCCTCTTCGGTCTCCGGAAGAGCGCCCCATGAGCTCCAGAAGGGCGCCCCTTCCGGGCTCCCGAAGGGTACCCGAAAATTTCTCTTCGCGACGAAAATGTGTAAGAAAAAAAGCAAAAAATACTAACACATGTGGGGAAAAGATTAACTTGGAGAAATCTCCAGAAGGGTGCTCCCTCTAATCTCCGGAAGGGATAAAGCAAGAACTTAGAGAAAGCTCCAGAAGAGTTCTCCCTCCAAGCTCCAGAAGGGTGCCCGAGCTCCAGAAGGGTGCTCCCTCCAAGCTCCGGAAGGGATAAAGCAAAACACAAGTATCTCCGACCACTCCGGAAGAAGTAAAGCTTCCTTCCCAAGGGAAGGGTTTTTCTCTACAAAATATGAACAAGTCCCCACGGACAAGGAATCAGAACCTAAACTCCAGAGAAGACGGAGGAAAGCGAAAATGAAGAAAGGCCAAAAATCTGGCTCGAAGAAAGGAAAAACTCCGAAAAAGACGGAGAGAACGCAAGGAATGAAGGACCGGGGGCTTGGGCCACCCCCGGAGGGCGCCCTCCTACACACAGGATGGCGCACGGGGGCACCCCATAAGGGTGCCTCGGGGGCGCCCTTGTCCGCTCCGGGGAGGCGCACCGGAGCAATCCCTCCTCCATCAACTCTCACCTCATCTCTCACCTCAACTCTCACCTCAACTTTCAAGGAATTTTTCAAGTCTTCTACAAAGCAAAAAATTTCAAAGTTAAAGAGTGGAGAGAGAAATATTACCTTTTGAAGACATGGCCAAAGATTCTCCAAAGGCAAGATAAGATATACAACAAAATAAGCCAGACATGGTATCGGTTTAGCTCCCACACTACTTCATCCCTCTGCAACACCAGAGCTGGGGGAGCTTATATTGGGGGCAAAAACAATAATTAATTATTTAATATATAATTCATTTATATATTAATTTAATATTAATTACCCAATGGGCTCTTGATAAAATAACCCGGCCCAAAGGAGTCCGGGACTAGCCCATAGACATATTTGTCCTACGCAGACTGACACATAAGCCGATTTCTCCTACATGGCCCATATGCCAGGTATAAAAAGTTTCCTCCTATTCATTTGTAAGTTAATTAACTCATAATTCTCGTATGCATTTAATTTAGTATTCAATTATTGTTTTATTCTCTAGTTCACCATGCTGACTTGAGTGTCGGAGGGGCCTCTTTGGGCAACCCCCAGGGACCCCCCTACCGTTTGTGTACGTGTGCAGACATGTTCCCCATCGAAGAATTTTCCATCTTCCAGAAAATAAGACTTGACGACAATGGCGGAGACAGGGCTGGGTCAACCTGGGTCCTGGCCCCACTACAAGTAAACAATCAAATTCCAACGAAATAATTCCAACGGTATAAAAAACTATTGGAATTTTCAAAATTCCAATGAGAATTCCAATGCTACAGCATACCGTTGGAAAATTCCAACATAAAGTCCAACGATAAGCAAAACCATTTGGTACTGTTGGAATATTTTTTTCCATAGGAATTTTCGTTGGAATTTTGTCATTCCAACGTCCATTATACCAATGGTGCTTTTCCATTGGAATTTCTGTTGGAATCGATAATAACAATGGAAATTGGCCAAATACCAACGGATTTTTTTCGTTGGAATTCTCTTGTTTTCTTGTAGTGCCCAGACCCTTTTTTTAACAAAAAAAAAAATTTAGTGAGAAATTTTTAAAAAAAAAATAGTTATAATTTGTATTATTTTTTCTTGGATTTTCTATCCGGCCCACCCTATTTTCATGTATGTCAAGACACCCTTTAAAGTGTCATGACTCCGCCATTGCTGGACGACTTCCCTCTCGGAAAAGAGGATTAGCTACACTGGCTGACTTTTGAGTTATCTGCCCCTAAAAACAGCATCAGATATATTATTTTTTATTCATGAATAAATTTTGAAATTATTTACAGATCGGCTCAACCTTTGATTTGATTGTAGTAATAATAAATATGTTCAAAATTGATAAGATATATATGACTCGATTCAATTTATTTCCGTTTCCATGTGATGTGTGTGCCTTATAAGCTATAACATCATGCATGGTGGAACCCACATTTTCCAGCACCTAAAATATTCTTTCGAATTTCAAATACCTATAAACCAGAACAAAGAATGGGGTCCTTTTTTGCGGGATCACTCAACACAAAAATTAGTGCCATACGGAATGGGAAATGGAAATGCCCTTCTGCAATATATGTCAGCTGCCAAACGCTGGATAACTTTTCTGACTTTTATCTTCTCATCACGTTTCGAGCCGATATCCACACAGGCGTGCGGTCCCAAAGGGTATTGTCGTCATTTCATCATGCACTTGCTCACGCATTGCATGATGTATACACCACTCACAGTCACCAGCCACCTATTTATCAATTTTAACTAAATTTTATCTGTTGCCTATTTTTGGTTTATATTAGGGAATAGGGATGACAATGGGCGGGGGCTAGAGATGTTAAAAGGGTCGCAGCCTGGCAGGGTGACCCGTTTAACCCGGAAAAAAACAGGATTAGGGCCAATAAATTTTGGCCTATTTAATTCCGGGGTTGGCCCGCTGCCCGTGAAATTTTTATTTTTCTTTTTTAATTTTTTTAATTTTAATTTTCTTAAAAGGTAAAAGACAAGAAATGATAGTTTTTTACCCAAATAGAAGAAATTTTTAATCGTTTTCTTCAAAAAAATTATTTTAAATGTGCATTGTTTTACAATGAATGGATTATAAGGTTTAACCTTATTGAAAAGAATTTGTTCTTTTTCTTTCGGGAAAATTACAATTTTGGTCCCATAATTTTGGGGGGTGTCAAAACTAGTCCCATTCGATTTTACTTTTTCAAAAACACCCTGTAATTTACAAAGTGTATCAAAACTAGTCTCACTCGATTTTACTTTTTCAAAAACACCCTGTAATTTACAAATTGTATCAATTTGAGGACAAATTCCACCGACGATTGGAATTTTCGCCGAAATTCGTCACGTGATAAGCAGTGACCTGAAATTTTGGGGATTTCTCACTCTGTTCGACACGGTGGAAATAAAATGCTAGCATGGAAAGAGATTTGGAGGAAAAAACTAGTCACCGTCATTCCCCCCCCCGAAAAAAAAAAAAAAAAAGAAAAACATGTCCAATTATAGGGTGTTGACGAGTTTTTTTCCCCTCCAAATCTCAGTGACGAGTTTTTTCCCCCCCAAATCTCTTTCCATGCTGGCATTTTATTTCCACCGTGTCAAAGAGGGTGAGAAATCCCCAAAATTTCAGGTCACGTGACGAATTCCGGCGAAAATTCCAATCGGCGGTGGAATTTGTCCTCAAATTGATACAATTTGTAAATTACAGGGTGTTTTTGAAAAAGTAAAATCGAGTGGGACTAGTTTTGATACACTTTGTAAATTACAGGGTGTTTTTGAAAAAGTAAAATCGAGTGGGACTAGTTTTGACACCCCCCAAAGTTATGAGACCAAAATTGCAATTTTCCCTTTTTTTTCTAATGCCCATATATATTTTTTTTAATTTCAAATGAACTTTAATCAGTTAAATTGAAATGAGAAAAAATATCTAAATTTAAATGAACTCTAGACAAAACTAACCATATACAAAATTTATAAATTATTATTTAAAGTAACAAGAATCTACTATTTGTTGTTTTATATATATTAGATGAAGATGAATTGAAAGTTGATATTTTGTCCAAGGACATATCAAATATAATTGAGGATGATACTTGATTAATTAATTAGTTGTGTACTTAAGTCGTACTTGTATGATTTAGTTTAATTGTGAAGTTTTGAATGTCTAAATTTTAAGATTTTATTCATGTAATACAACTACTACAAACTATAATGTGACTTTTATTATTATGGATCATTTGGTTTGTATATTTAGTTTGAATATTATTATACATGTTTTACTTTAGGTCGACACAGAATGGGCCAAAATTGTCATACTTGTTTTATATTTTCACTCGTCCCAAATAATGGCAGGAGATCTTACTATGAATGAATGATTGATTGATTTCACAAAGTTTTAATTAATATTTATAAATAATTTTTAATTAATATTTTAAAAATAATAATTGAAGGACAATATATATTATACTTTTGTAGTTTAATAAAGTTACAACTACCAGAAAAATTAATATAATAAGTTGATGAAAAAATAAACAATTTATATTTATATTAGGATAGAGTAATGCATTCTAGTTAGAGCTATCAAACAGTTGGCGATCGGCAAGGCCCACCGGCAAATGGAAAAAATCGAGCCGTCGGTCGGACCAAATAATGTAATCAGCTATTTTTGGAGTTTAACTCAGTCCAATCTATAAAAATACACATAAAAAATTAGTCATACCAGGCTTGTCCGGTGTTTAAGGTCGAATGAGTCGGGCCAAATAAGGTCGGTTCATTTCAGGCCTCCAAAAATGAAGCCCAACCTGTCCTTTTTATCGGGTCGGGCTTGACCTAGCTACTAGTTTTGATGTTTATGTTTTTTTTTTGTCGAGTGGTTATCTACTCATAGGATATTCCTTCCATGGCTGGTAATAGGCTGGAGTAATTATCAAATAAAAAATAAATAAATTTAACATACTTGTCCTTAATAGTTAAGTAGATGAGGCCCCCATACAATGCACATGATATTCTAATAACCAGTAAGAATGGGTTGTCAGGTGCTGGTCCGTCGGGCCAAGGAGAAAATTCGGGTTGGGCCAAAATGAAATTCCATTAGACAACTATTTTTTAGACCCAATCCATGAAATATATACATGAAATGACCGGGTCAGCCAGATTTTCGGGCCACATGGGTGCAATCTTTTCGGGCCTCCAAAATTACAGTCCGGCCCCTTGGGCTGAGCCCATTTTGACATCTCTAATAATTAGATATTTGTATTCATATCAACTCGTACTGAATAACATGTATGATGGTGATCAGTTCCACAAAAAGTTGTATCATCAATAATGGATAAGTTGTATTGACGGTGGGCGTGAGATTATTTCCGTCTATATAGATTTGAATATAGCATAAACATTGGACACATTAAGATATATTGACTCATTATAGATATATAGATATTACAATACAATCAAAAATATAAATTTGAAATAAAAAAACTCATTAATATAGTTTATATATCAACACACTCCGTAAATATTTTTTCCAGTTTGAAATAACTTTATATTTGTTTTCATCATTTATTATGAATAAAATCATATCAAATTGATAGTTTGAAAACAAAAGATATAAAATTATATAGTACAATTACAAAGATCGAGCCAGTAATTCAGATTCGTTTTCATTTTTTTATAGATATTTTGGAAATTATTTAATACAATATTTAATATTGATAAATCATATATAAATTAGATTGTCAATGCATACTAAAATTAAAAAGGACAAAATTAATGATAAATTACAATAATATCGGTCAACAAATTTTTTTTTAAATCTTTCCGAATCTAGAATTTAATTCTAATTAGACATTATACCAAAATTAAAATGTCAATGCAAACTATAATTAAGATAAACAAAATTAATGATATAATTACATAGATATTGGACATATATGTCTATTTTCTTTTTTGTTTTCCATTAAAAATATCTAATTTCGTTTTTAGCAAGTGCAAAAAGGCGGGAAAATATATTTAGAAACAGGTTTGTTATTATATATATCATACTAGTCTTTTACTGCGTGCGATGCGATGCACGGTGTATATTCATGAGGCCTCTATTTGTTACATGTACATTTTTCTAATAGTTCCTTTATATTTCCTGCATTTAGGGATGACAACATCCCCGCGGAAAACTATCCCCGTTGGTAACCGAATAGAATGGGACGGAAAATCCCTTAGTTATTCGGGGATGGGGATTTCCCGCTTCTCTAAAGCCGGGAATGGGATAGGGACGATATTTATATCAACATCTCTCTTCTCATTCCGATTAGATAAAATGGTGATTCTCCAGTCTCATCTCGATCAATTCCCCAAATATGTATATTGAATTTATCTATTATTAATATTAATTCTATTTATAATTTTTTTTCTTATTCTAAAAATTACACCTAAGATTATTTACAATTTACTTGTTCTCATTCTTTATTTTACCAAAAAATATGGATTTATGTTATCTATGTTTAAAAAAAAAGTAATTGCAAAAAGTTTAAAATTTCCAACGATATTAAAATACATAGATCATTAATTTAATTACAAATCATACGGTTAAACAATAAAAAGATATTATAGACTATGAAAATTTCTCTTTAACTACGAAATATTTGTTATGTGAATATGAATTGTATCTATTTATATAACATTTTTATATATAACAAAATAAAAATTTAAAAACAATTTAATTATTGCCCAATGTTAATTTTTTTTACTACCCTAATGTAGATTATTTAATAAATTATATTTTTAATATAATAATAAATAAAGTAATTTCAAATTTTAATATTTTTGGGGTTTAGAAAGGTGAACACTTGTCAAAATTAGTAAAAATTATTAAACAAAAACCATGTTTTGTATTTAGCGACGTATTTTTAAGGAAAAATAAAACATTTAAAAAAACTATTTATATTTATATATACATATATATCAAAAAAATTATCAAACAAACAAATTCATATCTATTTCCAAATGTACAACTTTGAACACTTGAATATCAAAATACATTGGTAAATTTTCTATATATAAAATACTATTACGAATATAATTTCATATTAAATAAATTTTAATTTTATTTTTACATAAATATGTAATGTTATTTATGGATATATAAAATTTGGATACATAGATATTTTCTTCAATTGAAATAAATATTTTTAATTGTATTTAATAAATTTAAATATAATTCCATATAATTATAAAGAAGGACTAAGCCCAAATAACAACTATATATATCATAAATATTCAAATACAAATTGATGTCTAATAGCCCGAATGCATAATTTTTAAATTCCATTACAAATTACAATATAATGAGTAATTGTTTTATTTACTTATTTATTATATATGGGTGTCAAACTGAAGATCGTAAAAACTGATTAATTTGATATATTATACGTAAAAGAGGATCAAAAATAAAAAAAAAATATTAATTTTTATTTTAAAAAAAGATAAATAAAATAATTATGCATTAGACACAGAGATTTGGAAAGATAATTTTACATAATTATATTTTTTATATCATTTTAAAAAGTGATTATTTAAATAAAGTTGACTACCAAAAATAATAAAATACCAAATATTTATCACTTTCTATTTTTACACATATTCTCATTACTTTTTATAGTAACTGCAAATGGGTGGAAAAATTCAATATACTATTATCAACGATTTCTCTCTCTCTCTCTCTCTATATATATATAAAGATTAAATTACTATTTTCATTATTTAAACTTTTTTAATAATAATTCAATATTTTTCCATATTTAGAAAGGTGAAATAGGCGAGATTTTTTAATATTCCTAGACTACTCTATCCTTATATACATATATATATGATTTCTTCTTAAATATATATAATATATATAATATTGTGCATGGATACGTAATATATAATATTTGTATATATATTCTGAGGTATTTTATTCAATTAAAATTGGTGTGTTTAATTGAGCTTAATTAACTCAAATATAATTCTATATAATGAAGAAATGAGCAAAGCCCAAATAACAACAATATGTATCACAAATAACCAAAATAAATGGATATACAAATTGATGTCCAATAGCATGAATGAATAATTTTTAAAACATATTAAAAATAAAATTTTGAGTAAATTTATCTTTTATTTTTATTTATTACATTTATTTTTTATTTATAAATGCAATATGTCCACAAACCGAGATCGTAAAAAGTTGATTAATTTGATATATTATACTTCGAAAAATGGATCAAAAACGAAAATAATATTAAACTTAAAAAAGAAAATCATATAATAATTAATACAGTACATTAGAGATTTGGAAAACTAACTAATGCAGTAAATACATATTTCGAAATCATGAAATTACATTTTTACCTTTTTTTTTATTCCAAACTATTTTTTTGCTTTTTATAGCAATATAAAATGAGCGGAAAATTTCTGGTTACTACTTTGAGAAGCGGTTCTCTTTATATATATACATATATATAGATAGATAGATTCTACAACAATTTGTAGGATTTTTATATATTTTACTCTTGTTCATCTTCATAGTCATGTACGATTTCTCACTAGCTAAAGAGGCAACCAGTGTCTTTATTTTCATACTCATAAGTCATAACTCGTAGCACCCCATCCCCCCCCCACCCAACCCCCCAAAAAAGAGGCAAATGGAAAATTAATATACTACAAACTGGGATCTAATTTCTTCAAATAATTATCCTACTATATATATCCAGTCTCTGCTATCAGTTTTGTTGATTTTCTGAAGATTGGGAATAATGACCGTTAAATGGAGGAACAAAGGCTGGAGGTATTGTATATAATTTTTGAAAGTCACAATTTTTAAGAGTTTAATAACTTTAGGAATCGTTAAAAAAGATAACTGTCAATATTGAATTTATTGCAATATATATTTCTAATAAACTTTAATTAAGATATTTTGGAAACAAAAGCCTGACATTGTCCTGATCTAATTATTTTCGTCTTTCTCATATTGTTACTGTGTGATGGTATATTTGATACGCAGGCCTCCTGTAAGACGGTCGCACGGTGCGATGGATTGCACTTAAAGGTAAAAAGTGATACTTTTAGTGTAAAAAATGATATTTTGAGTGTAAAAAGTGATATTTTGTCCAAATACACTTAATTTTAGTGTATTCAGATAAGGAGTGATACTTTATCCAAATACACTTAATTTTAGTGTATTCAGATAAGGAGTGATATTTTTTTCTTTTTGAGGAAAACTGAGGGCCTGTTTGTTTATGTTTCCATGGTCCATTTCCAGTTTCTGGAGTTGGAAATAGAATTTTGAGAATTTATTGGTTTTCATGTGGAAATTGGGATTGTGTTTGGATGAATGAATTGAAATGTGTTTTATGTAGGTTTGGAAATGAGATTGTGTTTGGTTTGAGTAGTTTTGAAATATTATTTTATGTATATAATAATTGAAAAGTTGGTAGTGGTGGAGTCCACTTCAATATTTTAATTTGAATATATAATATTATATTTGTAAGATTAAGTTGGTGGGTCCCATTAGATAGTTATAATTTAAAAATAGTAATATTTTAAGTAGATAAAGCTGATAATGGTGGGTCCCACATATATAATTGGGTTAAAATATGAGAATAGTGATTGATAAGTAATGATAAGTGATGTAGGGTAATGTATAGGTTTGAGATGTTGTTTTATGTGAAAAATAGAAAATGAAAATGATGAATTCCATTGGAAATTTTATGAACAAACATGATTCCACTTTTATGTATAGTTGGAAACTGGAAAGAGGCCATTGGAAACATAAACAAACAAGGCCTGAATATTTCATTCAAATATTAGGCATAAGCCACAACAGAAACATAGTCTTTGAGGGAAGATGGAACCTCCCCGATATAATGACAAACCCGTGCAATCGAAAAAGCAAAACGAGATAAGTTGTGTGCCAACACATTAATTGTTCTAGGAATATAAGCAAAAGAAATCGACGCAAATTCCAGGCTAATAGCTCGGATATCAGCAATGATACTTCCGAAGTTTGACAAAATCACCGAGTCCTTTCGGAGTCCCTGGATGAGTGAGAGGCAATCTGAATTCACCTCAACAAAGTGGTGTGGTGGAGAGTACGGGCTAAGATGAGCGCTTCTCGGCATGCTATTGCCTCGCAACGCTAACCTCATATTCTTGTCCGGTTCTTTGCTTGGACACATATGATAGTTCCTTCATGGTCCCAAAAGACCGCTCTTACCCCTGTTCCTTTCCCAGCCTTTACAGATGTGTCCAACGAGATTCGAATGGTACTCTGAGGGATGCGCCCGTCTGGCCAATATTTTGAAGTGGGTAGGCTATTGTTACATGCGTTCCGTGGTTGATGTGCTTCTAGATAAGAGTGGTAGCATTTGGAGGCCATAGAGAAGCAATCTACATGTGTGAGAATTTTCCCTCGAAATACCAACCTGTTACGAGCATACCAAAGAGCCCAAAGTAGTACAGCAAACGTGCCCGCTCCCTCTTCATTGTAAGAATTTGCGATTTCTAACATCATGTCAGGGATCAATGCATGCGGCTCCCGTAATAGCGTGTCCAGTCTAAGGGGGGACACCCGCCAATAGCAATTACTCCAATCACAATCCCGAAGGGCGTTTTCCATAGTTTCCTCTCCCAAACCGCATCTTGCACAAATGGGGCTTATATCTGTTGATTTTCTCTTAAGTGATGCGTTGACAGGTAAAATGCCCGAGGCGACTTTCCATAGGAAAATTTGGATTTTTGGCGGGATGTTGAGATTCCAGATCCATTTCCACAGCGGGGACAGGCCTTCGGATGTCGATGGGTTATTTCTGTTGTAGGTCCCAAGGGGTGTAAGTGTAAGGTTTAGAAGGGGGGGGGTTGAATAAACCTTACCAAATTTTCGATTTAGGCCTTTTAAATCTACAGAGTTCTACACACTGTGTCTTGATGGACACGAATTAGTCCCTCAAGTAGAGTTAATCTCTCAACAGACTTCAAAATTGGTTGTTAATAGAAGTAACTCACCACGGCTATAATTTGACTTCAAATTTGTGTTTTGTTTTTCAATGGAAGACTTAACACCCTTAAGTTTGATTAAGCAAGTTTTTACAAACTTGATTTAGTACTTATAGATTATCAAATGGATAGCAAATTTATCGTGAGATATAAGCAATTAAAAGTCAGAAAATTTAAATCTTTGAAATGTAAATGACACATAAAGTTTTTATAGAGGTTCGAAGATGGGGTAATTCTTCTCTCCTCTCTTCTCTCCAACTCCTGGAGGAATCCACTAAGTAATGATCGGTTTACAAAGTGGTAACAGTCCAGATACAAGTCTTGATCACAACAAATTTACTTGATCCTTTGGGACTCGATCTGAGACGCCTTGATCACTCACCAAGCTTCTCGACGACTCGCTTCTTCACAGGGGCAATTGCCTTGCTACTGACTCACTTGCTCAAGCACTTTGGATTTGATCACGAAGCCCTCCAAAAGCTTAAGACTTGTTTCCCTTTTGAACCTTTCTACAATCCTTCTTGGAATGTAGACCCCTTGTTTTCGATGTTTTCCTCTTCAAACTGATTGAAGTTCTCTTTCCTTCACCAGGTAAGTGTTGGATTGATGTACTTGAGATGTAGGCTTGAGGATTGAGAATATTTCAGTTATTGATAAGCTTGTATATCTCACGTGTGTCATTCATTCACGCATCCTCTTTTCTCAATCAAACTCCTCAGCCTTTTATAGTGAACTTTCAAAAATTTGCCCGTTGAAGAGATAGGCTCATTTTTGAAAATCACTTTGCGATCGTTGGTGTGCGATTCTTGGAATTGCCATTTCCTCGTATGAAATGTTTTATCACCTTTTGTAGTTCGACACGGTGTAGTGCTTCCCATTGGTTCATTTCTTTTGCACGCTTCGGGATCGAGCACTCCAAGAAAGGTAGTATGGAGATATTACTTGTTTAAGTAAATCTCTTGATTTACGTCTGCAACGGTTCTTTTACATTATCTCGACTTTTTTGCATTTCCTCGCTTTCCCCGGGTGACTTAGAGTCGACTTTCAATCATGGATGACTCTTCCACACTTGACAGACTTGCCTGGCTTGAGTTGACTTGACTGATGTTCCACTCACCGATCTCACCGCTTTTCAATCGAGTTCTGTCTGCTCTTCTTTGTTGTACTCAATTTGTCTCTCACGTGAGAAGTTTTCCTTCAAGCCTTGATTGTCTTCTTGCAAGTTGGAGCGTAGGCGACTTAACTCGGCTTGGCGATTCTAATTGTTACAATACATTTCAAAGCAAGAATTGGGGAGCCAACTTTCTATTCTAAGTTTTACATGGCATTCATCAAAATCTAAACAATAGAATTCCTAACAATTTCCCCCTTTTTGATGATGCCAAAACTTAAATCATACAAAGATGCAAATAACAAAGATACATACAGATAGTGTATTGACATAGAATGTATGCGCATAATCAATCTTTTTATTGATCATATCATTCTTGTACTCAACACAACTGTTTACAAGGTGTATCAGAGTATGAAAAAAATTTGCATTATTACAGAAGACTTACATTGTATGTATTTACATATAAAATACACGAAGGTTGGACAAAGAACACTTCATCTCCTTTTGTCTCCTTCTTTCATCTTGATCGAAGATCTTCTTCTCTTCTTCTCTTCTTCTTCGTCATCACCGCCTTCTTTTTCTTCTCATATGCCTTCCGGGCGCTTCATCTTTCCTTATTCTTTCTGTCTCTCTCCCGCCATAGTGAGTTTGTCTCTTGTTTTCTTCTTCTATCCTTTTTGCATACTCGGCGTTGGTTTTAGCCACTTGCAAGTTCGCCACATGGTCAAGCCCGGCCCGATAGATCCCTCCTTTCTTTCTTTCCCCGGATCTACGTATTCAATATTCTTGGGGCGAGGCCTGGGTGCAAGCTTCTTCCTCCATCACTTTCTTCTTCCTCTACCTGCAGGCGTATCTTTGTCTTGGGGCCTTCTTCTTTCGGTGAGTGCCCAGTGAGTGACCCGTGAGAATGATCGCCGGTTGTCTGGCATTTGCATCGAACTTCTTCACATAATGTGAGACCCTTTTCCCGTCTGGTCCCAAGCTTGAGCGAGGACATATTTGCAAAAATAACCTTGATTCGAGCGTTTTGAATTAATCAATCGATCTTGCTCTGTCCCGACATCCGAAATGGCATACGTGTCTCTGTCAGCCAACCGGAATGCCTCCGTGTTCTTTCAAAATGTTCATCACCCCTGGCATCCATTCTTCCTTCCACCTCCTTCATCCCTGCTTCAATTTCTTTTCTCTTCGGCCATGATATAGATACAGTGTGTTGGAGTGGCGAGTCACGGGGAGTTTCTTTGCTTATAATGTCACCGTGAGGACCTGTTGGGGGGTTTGTGCAATCATCAAGGTCATATTCTTTGATCCTTCCCCCTCGTGATTTTCCTTTCTTCATTTCAAAATTTCCTCGGTGATTTTCCCTTCTCAAATTGTTCCCTTGTCATTTGCTCCTTTCTTTTCGACTTGATTTTCTTTGCTTTAAGGTATTCCTCTTCCCCCTTTTTGGCATCATCAAAGGATAGAGGAACCCCGGGGGAACATCTTTGGCAAGCATGAAGTCGAGTCTTCGATGGTTGAATTTTGCTTCAAGTCCTGCGTTGTATCTTTGCCGACGAATTGACAAGTGGCGTTGGATTCTGCTGAAATCGGCTTCATCTCGGCCATGAGAAGGCTGAATTTTCTTGTCATGTGTTCTTCCAAACGTCAGTATATCATTTGCATTACGCTCACGCAGCTGACTTGATCTCGGCGGTGTGAGCTTCGTGCATATGTTCAATGTGTTCCCGACCGTTTTACGCATCAACATTTTCGACTCTCCCACACCAAAGAGCTTTTGAATAATTGTCCGAAGTATCTCACTTTGTTCCACACGCATTGATTCTTCTTTGTTGCCACCATTCCCTTATCCTGACCGTGATGCCTCTCAAGTCACCAAGGTTGGCATCTCTGTTGTCGGGCGCATATCCAGGAGGCGATGCCTCTCCACCTTTTCAACTTGAAGAAAGTGCCTTGAACACTTCTCATTACTTGGTGATTCTTCATTGCGGTGATGGCCATCTGTTGTCGAAAATCGAAATCAAATTGGAACAATGGTGCCTGAGTGAAAAACAGGAGGCTGTGCACGTGATAGCGTGCTTGCTCATTTCGACTCTTCGTGGAGTTACGGTATCTCCGGTGAGAAAGGAAAGATTCCACAAAGGATTCATCACCGCCATCCGGGATTTGTTCGATGATAGCGGTGGGCGTGAAGTTCTTTTGGGAATCGATCCACCGTAGCTTGAGGAGCCGGAGCGATGTGGTCGCTTTGTTGGTGGGTTTTGTGGTGCGATGGGACTCGACTTGCTGAGCACTCAACATGTCTTAACGACCGTTGGTCTCAAATGATTTCTCCTTTTGAGTAGACGGTCCTCGGCCTTGCTCGGAGCGTCATCGGACGATGATGAGATTTCCATTGGTGGCTCATCATCAAAATTAAAGGTCCGACGAGTAGTCTTGGGATCGAACTTGCTCGTGCCGAACATCCGCACTTGAGTCTTTTGGATTTGTCATGGGGTTGACTCGGCTTCTTCGCCTTCGATCCCGAGAAAGGTGACATCGGGGTTGTCTGGGGAATCATGAAGTGCGATCTCCTTTTTCGGATGGATCGATGGTTGCGGGAGGGATGTTCTCTACTTGGTTGTGTTACCCCGGAAGTCTCAACCTCCGTGGGCCTTCATTTCCTCCAAAAGTCTCTCTGCTGCGAGGCACTGGTCTTCCTTTCGGCTGTCGGTATCTTAGGGTCTTCTGATGGCATCCATTGGAGTCTCAACCCCATGGATTGCGCTTTCATCGCCAGTGTTAACTCCCGGGCTGTTCTTCACTGTGCCTCGCATCGCATCGCGCGTCATTTAGCCTTCGAGTGTCGTTGGCACCTCGGACAGCTTCTCAATCGCCTCGAGCTTGTTGGTGGCAACTTGCTGTTCTTTTGTGTTTGAGTGTCTTTTGCTTCGCCTCCTACATTCTTTGTGGAGTCATCTGCGGCATCCTCCGACCTTGCTGCGGTGGAGGAGTTTCCCCACTCGGTGGCGCACCGGTGAGTGACTTGGAGTGGGGTTACTCGTCTCCAAACTCCCTATTGCAATTGATGGTTCAGCCGTTGGGGCGGTGGTGGCACACCTTCGATGGGGTTGGCTCGACTGGGGTCCCCACTAGCCCGCTTCATCGCCATCTCCTTATTGCCTTCTTCCGAGTTAGGCTTTGGGGAAGTGGTAGCGGCAACATCACCGGCTATTTGTTCTTTGAACCACTCCCATTGGATCGATTTCGGTGTGTTCGGAGGACTCTCCTGGTCCCTCCATCGATCTTTGCTCGTGAAGGATTCTTGATTCATGCAATGCTTGCTGCATCTGCAATTCTTACGTGGCGGCAACATTCTGCGGTTCCTCGTCACTTTGGAAAAGACATCAAGGAGAGGATGGAAGTGTTACGTCTTCTTAGGAGATAGGGCGGATACTTGCCTTTTCGCGTGCTTCGGCTTCTTGACTTGCTTTGCTCTCTCCTTGTCCTTGTAGATCTGCAGAATATCCATGCGATTGTCTTCATCTAGAGGCAAGCACAGATAGTCGAGGAAATTTAGCGATTCCTCTTCTTCTTCTATGAATTCAAAGCCGTTGAACTGTTCCTTGACTTGCTCGACTTCCATTTTCTCCACTCACGTGACGATTTTGGATGTCGGGTAAGGTGGAGATAGGATCATTACATCACTATCTCTGCCGGGCTGGTTCTTCTTGTGCTTGGTTTGTATGAGCTCTGTTGTGTCTTGGTTGCCTCTGATCACCTTGAAGAGACTTGGGTCAAGTTTCATCAATTACATTTGGAGACTCTACTTCTCCGGTAGTCTCCGTATTTGTGCTAGGCGAGTGGTGACTCAAATTGGTTTCTCTGTTCGGATTGCTTTACAAGTCTTCTTCGTCTCTTAGTTTGTACCGGAGGATTTACGGTTCGAAGGCGGTGTCCTCTCGAGTCTTGGGCGGGGGGCGTGCTTGTGTTTGTTTACGAGGAGCTGGCCGTCTAGGGCTTGTCGATCTCCTCTTTTTGACGATCGAGAGAAGGAATTTGTGAGTCCTTCTCGATAGCTGCTGCGGAAGCGGGTGACACGGCTGCCAGGCGGGTGACTCTGCTGCGGGCGGGTGACTCTGCTTCGCGCAGGGGCGTGACTCTAGCTGCGGGGGGCGGTGACTTCTGCGGGCGGGAGCATGTTTGTTTTCTTTGCTGCGAGCAGGGCGTGAGATTCTTGGTAGCTGCAGGGCGCAGCGACTTTCTTCTTGTTGGAGAGGAAGCGGTGTGTCTTGGGGTCACTGATTCCCCCTCACCGGTGTCGGCTCTCTTGGCGTACGCGACGCTTCCGAGCACCGATAGGTTAGCTCGAACATCCTCTTGTTGACATGGAAGGCCTTCCCATGTATGCAGAGTACTCCTTTCACCTCCAATAGCCGCCAATCACCAGGCCATATCCCGAGATCCTCCAAATGATCCATCTTCTTTGAAGGACTTGTTTCCCACGTTAAGCGCGAATGCTGTGTAGATAAACTCGGCCCGTTTATCTTCTTTTCTTCGATTATTAAAACGGCCATCACAATCAATTTTGCCTTTGACGATTGGTCAAAGTTTGCCCAAATTTGATGTCGATACACTTGCAACAATATCCAACAATTTGTGATAATCCTCCTTCGGCCATCTCTTGTTTTTGCTTTGTGTATATTATTTTGTCAAACGTCGGACTTGGCTATTTCTTTCCATGCGTCGGCCCAGTTTACATCACTTCCTTAATTTCGATTTGCTCCTTACTGGGTAGTGAGCAATATTCAAAATCCTTGGCGGTGATAGTCATTGCTTCCCGTGAGCAGGATGACTTGATTCCTTCATCGTGAATCTCGGCATTCACGTAGAATTGTGCGACCTCCTCCACATAGGTCATAGGATACTCCGGTGTTAGAAACGGTTTCGATCCGGCGTTTCTAACTTCTCCGCGATTTTCTTCACCAGGGTGTCGTCGGACCGCTTTCACCATTAAAGTCGAAATCCCATTGAATCCGGTGTGGATTTGTTTTCCCAACTTGGAAAAGTTATACGTTGGTGCCATTTCTCGGAATAATTTCAAGGAAAAATTCGAAATTTGATTTGAAGGTTGATAGGGTTTCGAGAGTATTTGCCTTTGCTTTTTGAGAGAGAGATTGAAAGTTTTTGAAGTGTGAGAGAGAAAGCGGACGAAAAATGGTTTAAATATGGTTTATGAAAGGGCGTGCGACGGTTTTTTGAATCGTGATCGAAATCAACGGCTTGGATTTCGCGTGACGCATATTGAGCGTTCATGTCTCGTATTTAATGCGGCAGCATTTATATCCAATCATAGGCTTGGTGTGCGGCTTTATGTCCTGTACACATCATCATTATCTTTGGCGTGTCTCTTAAAACATTCCCGCTAAGTCAAAAACGATCGCGTTTTTGTCACTTTGCTCATAAGTTATTCGGCTTATCTCTTAGGGCGATTTAACTCTGCTTCTCACATTTCTCTTAGTGACTCAAATGCATCACCGACTTGGTATAGTGACTTTTCCGAAAATTGGTGATTCTTGAGCTAATTTTTGTTTTCACTCTTTTTCACCTTCTTTCCCTGTTCCATTTCGTTTCTTTGATTCTTCCGTGTCTCGGCTTAGCTCAATTAGCCCCAACTCATGTTTGAGTTCTTCAAATCTTGACTCACATAATGGTTTTGTGAAGATGTCGGCTAGTTGCTTATCGTTGAGATATATTCCAAGATAATGTCCTTCTTTTCAACATGATCTCTTATGAAATGATATCGACATCTATATGTTTTGTTCTTGAGTGCAACACGGGATTTTGAGTGATTGCAATTGCACTTGTGTTATCACACATGATTGGAATTTCTTTTTCTTCAACTTCATAATCTCTCATTCTTTGTCTCATCCATGGGACTTGGCTACAACAATTTGCCGCAGATATGTATTTTGCTCACCAGAAGTGGCTATTGAGTTTTGCTTCTTGCTAAACCAGGAAATTAATCTGTTTCAAGCATTTGACATGTGCACGAAGTACTTTTCTGTCCACTCGCATCCGGCATAGTCGGTCGAATAGCCAATTAGCTTGAATCCACCTTCCTTTGGATACCATAGCCCTACTTCTTGGTTTCCTTTTAAGTATCTCAATATTCTCTTAGTGCATCATATGGCTCTCTTTTTGGAGCAGATTGAAATCTTGCACATACACCTACAAAAGGTGATGTCGGCCCGCTAGGCGTGAGATGAAGCGATGATCCATAAGTGCTCTGTATCTTGTTTGATCTACAGGCTTGCCATCCGCATCCATGTCCATTTTGGTGATGTGTTCATTGGTATTTTTACGTAAGACTTCTCCTCCATACCAAATTTCTTCATTAAATCTCGGTGTATTTTGTTTGGCTTATGAAGGTTCCATCCTTCAATTTGTTTCACTTGAAGTCCAGGAAGAATGTCGGCTCTCCCATCATGCTCATTTCAAATTTACTTTGCATGAGGTTTGAGAATTTTTCACCATGACTCTTTGTTAGTGGATCCAAAAATGATGTCATCCACATATATTTGAACAAGCGGTATACTCTTCTTGTCTTGAATTAAAAGTGTTCTATCTACTTTTCCTTTAGTGAATCCATTTTCGATTAGGAATTGTGACGGTATCATACCATGCTCAGGTGCCTGTTTCAATCCATACGGGGCTTTCTTGAGTTTGTATACCTTGTCTCCAAGAGTCTTCTGCTCAAATCCTGGAGGTTGTTCAACATACACTTCTTCTTCCAATAATCCATTTAGGAATGCACTTTTTACATCCATTTGATATACAATGAAATTTTTGTGAGCGATAGGCAAGAAACATCCTTATAGCTTCCAATCTTGCTACGGAGCAAATGTTTCATCAAAATCTATTCCTTCTTCTTGGCAATATCATTTGGCTACCAGTCTTGCTTTGTTTCTTACCCGAACCTTCCTCGTTCATCTTATTTACGAATACCCATTTGGTTCCAATAACATTTTGATGTATGGGTCTTTGTACTAATTCCCATACTTTATTTCTCTCAAACTGATTGACTCTTCTTGCATAGCTTGAATCCAATGTGTGTCATCCAATGCTTGTGACACATCTTTGGGCTCTATCTGCGAGATGAAGCACGTGAACATTGCTTTGTTGAGTTCGGATCTTGTCTTGACACCTTCTCTCATGTCTCCAATGACAAGATCTCAGGATGGTCTCTCGGCCATCTTACGTCGGGTTGAAGTAAGTTAGGCTGGATTGATCGACTTGCGGTACCGTGTTGCTTTGTGGTCGCTCTCTCGTGATCACTCAAATCAGATTTTCCACTTGTTTTGAGATTCGACTATCTCATCTTCTTTCTCAATTGATAATCCCCGCTTGACTTCAAAAAGAGGGATTCTTCTCGTGAGATTGGATGTTTCGAACTTATCACCGACTCTTCAATGTCTTTTCCATTTATGTTTGGCTCATCGAATACTACATGAATGGATTCTTCCGTAACCATAGTTCTTTTGTTGAGTATTCTCAGAGGCTTTGCTTTGGTGAGTATCCTAAGAAGATACCTCATCGACTTTAGCATCAAAAGCCTTTAGGTTATCTTTGCCATTATTGTGGATGAAGCATTTACATCCAAATATCCTGAAATATGCAACATTTGGTTTTCTTCCATCCGGATCTCATAGGGAGTCTTTCACCGCCTATTTATCATACATCTGTTTTGGGTGTAGCAGTCGTGTGTTGATTGCTTGACCCAAAATCTTTTTAACCCCCTGCTTGCTAACATGGTCCTTGCTGCTTCCTTGAGGGTTCTGTTCCTTCTTTCGCAACTCCATTCTCACGTGGAGTCCTTGCGGTGATAGTTCATGACCAATACCATTCTCAATACATCTCGAGTTATTATTCCATTGACAAACTCGGTTCCTCTATCCGATCTTATTTTGATAATGGTTTGACTCTTCTCATTTTGTATTCTCTTCATCGATTGTGGAAGCTTTTGTAGAGTTTCTTTCTTCTTGCACATGAATATTGTCCATGTATATCTTGAGTAGTCGCGTCTACTACCACCAAGGTGTATTTCTTTCCACTTATGCTTCTTTGGTTCCATCGGGCGAAATAGATCCATATGGCGGATGCAATATTCTTGTTGAGGATGGGCATGTCTTTTCTTTGAATGACGACTTGATTTGTTTTCCCTTCGACATGCATCACATATACTTTCCTTCTTGTATACGAGTCCGAAGTCCTTCTACAAGATGACTTCTTGCTAGCTTATTAATTGTTTTGAAGTTCAGGTGACTCGGCTTTTTGTGCCCACGGCTAACTTGATTCACCAGGCTCTTTGCTAGTAAAAGTCTTTGGGTGTTGCGATTGACCAATCCACTACATACATATTTTTCTGCCTACATCCTTGCGGCAAAGACAACTTCATTTGATTCAACATTTTTGATTTGGCATATTCCCATGTTGAATCCAACATTGTATCAGAGTCTTGTCGCAGAGTTGATCGATGCTTAGTAAATTGAAGTTTAGTCCTTCAACATATGCAACATCTGTGATTTCTAAACCATTCCTTTTGATGGATCCAATGCCTCTTATTTCACCAGGAGCTTCATTTTCCTCCAAATATGACTTTTGCTCCTTTGACTTCCTTGAATTTTGACAGATTTCTCTTATTTCTGTCGTATGTGTCCGGAATGCCACTATCCATGTACCAGGTTCCTTGGCACTCACTTCGCCTTGAACCTCCGCAATCAAGGAAATTAAGTTTTAGGTACCCATTCTTGTCCTGGTCCCGAGGGGTTAGAATTATAAGATGATCCAACCAACCTATAGCCAAATGATTTGACTCTAAGAGGTTGCCATCTATTGGTGCCATAATCATAATCAATCCTGGCAAATTGCTTGGGAGTCTCCAGTTCATACAATTGTCTCTTTTGTCAGTATGTATATGCCACATATGTGTTTTAGCAATTGCCTTTCTTGGGTAATTGTGGTGTCTTTGAGTGTAGTGCCTAGGTGCATATGTGTCTTGATGAAAGCTCTTATGCTTTTGGAATGGCCTTTGTTGAGTTCTAGGCCTTTGCCATTTGGGCTTGTATTCCATAAGTCTAGCCGATAGTTCACATTGTTCGATCGGCTTGGCTTGGATATTTTCTACCATTCCCATCATATGTATTTCTTTTATGAGTTTTAAGGGTTTTTGGTAGCTCGCTTCTTCTTTTACTGTATTTTTTCTGTTTGGAGTCTGTTTGAGGACTCCTATTTGAATCTCTTCTCACTATCCTTTCAAGACTCTCAACTAGGTCATTTTCTTTTCCTTTGTAACCAAGGCCGGTTTGCTTAGCATTGTGCTTTGGATTGAAAGTGTGTGCATCATTTAGAGTTTTGGATTTTTCGGACTCTTCATGACTTGAAGATCCTTTTTCCAAAATTACTCTTGAGGTTTGACATGGCACAAAGGAATTAAATCCTAAGCTGTCTTGTCTCCACATTCTCTTTGACTCATAATAAGATCATCCAATGATTTAGATGCCTTAGTGAATGAGGCAATAACATTTTTGAGGTCATTCTCCTCTTTTCTATAAAGCGAGAATTTCTGCTTTATTAATTTAGCATTTTCGACCTTTTAAACTTTTATTCTCATCGACTATTTGACTTAGAGTACTCACTCCTTAGTCGACTTTGAGTTTTGATTTTTGAGTAAATTTCGTTTTCCTCATTCAATAGTGTGTGTGAGGTTTTAATGTGCTCAAAATCTTTCATCATTTTGCCTAATGAATCATAAAGATCAGTGGGTGATGAAGTGTGTGTGTCACGATCACTATCACTAGTGTCGAGCTTGTTGAGTTAGATTGTACCTCATCTTCTTGATCTTGTTCTTTGGCCATTAAGCGGATCAAAGCTTCTTCTTCAGAGTCACTTGAGTAGTCGACTTTTGCTCTCCGAGTCACTTGTCTCTCTTGACTTGGTCTCAAAGAATCTCTGCGACCATCATTGCCTTTTTCTTTCTCTTGTCTTCTTTCTCAAGACCTTTCTTTCTTCTTCGTTTTCAGTTTGTTGACTACGGGATATGAGCAATAATGGCATAGTGACCTGGTTGTCTATAATTCCAACATAGATATTGACCTTTTGATCGACTCTTTCTATTCTTGAGTTGTCGGCCCTTTGATACTCAACTTGTTGATGATCTGTTCTCTTGGTTGGCCTATCATCCCTTGATTTGGAGGGAGCCGAGTGTCTTCCGGAGGATTCACCTTTCCTCTCTTGTAGTTCTTGTTAAAGAACTTGTTAAATCTTTTAACCATTAGGGCTATTTCTTACGGGTCAATTGCCTCTTTGACCTCGGCTCTCCTTCCGTCTTTGACAACTAGAGCGGTATTTTTTGGGTGCAAATTGTCTCTTCCTCGGTCTTTCCTTCTCACCAAACTCGTAGGCCTTGAGGTCCTCGAGAATAACTCATGATTGGATGTCTTTGATAGGTCCATGGAGTGTCTCAATGCCATGACCTTCATTTCCCATTCACCGAAGACTTTTTAGGATCTTCATACACATTTCCTTTTGTGTATATTCCTTTCCAAGTGTAGACTGACTCATTTGTGATTTACAGAACCGAGCATCCGGTTGATCCAGTTTTCTCCGAGATCATTTTAAAGTTCTCAAATTTTTGTCTGACCACCGATAGTTTGTTTTCTTTGATTTGCTCCGAGCCTTCACAAATCAATGTCGGTTTGTCCCAAATTTCTTTAGCTTGCTTTGCAAGATTTCACTTTATTGAACATGGCTTTGTCGAAGGTTTTGTAGAGAATGTCCTTGGCTACATTGTCCAGGTTGTATCTTTTTTCTCACATCATCATTTGTCCACTCGGTTCTTGGTTTTTCAACCATGACTAGTCCGTGCTGCCTTCATCTTCTTCCCTTCACCAGCAACTCTTCGCAGACAAATGTTCACCTTTAATATTTGCGAGAGGCCCATCTTCTATCACTATCCACATCTCATCATGTAATCTTTGATAGATGAGCTCGCATACTTAATTTTTCCAATCATCAAATTCTTCAATAGTGAACATAGGAATGCGTGTTAGATTTGCTTCCATGATAATAACTTTTAATGATAGAAAAGAGTTTTGAAAGATTAAGTACTAAAGCGGACTTTTGAAAAGATTGGAGATCTAGTTCGGAAACCAGTCGGAGGGGTTCAATGAACCAACCGCTCTGATACCACTTGTAGGTCCCAAGGGGTGTAAGTGTAAGGTTTAGAAGGGGTTGAATAAACCTTACCAAATTTTCGATTTAGGCCTTTTAAATCTCTGAGTTCTACACAAATACCAGTGTCCTTGATGGGCATGTCGAATTAGTCCTCAAGAGTTTAATCTCTCAACGACTCAAAGGCTGTTAATAGAGTAACTCACCAATTGTTGGCTATAATTTGACTTTCACCGTGGTTTTGTTTTCAATGGGAAGACTTAACACCCTTAAGTTTGATTAAGCAAGTTTTTACAAACTTGATTTAGTACTTATAGATTATCAAATGGATAGCAAATTTATCGTGATATAAGCAATTAAAAGTGCGAAATTTAAATGTTGAAATGTAAATGACACAAGAAAGTTTTTATAGAGGTTCGAAGATGGGGTAATTCTTCTACTCCTCTCTTCTCCAACTCCCGGAGGAATCCACTAAGTAATGATCGGTTTACAAAGTGGTAATGATCCCGGATACAAGTCTTGATCACAACAACCGACTTGATCCTTTGGGACTCGATCCGAGACGCCTTGATCACTCACCAAGCTTCTCGTGCGACTCGAGGACTTCTTCACAGCAGGCGGGCTGCGCTTGCTACTCTGACTCACTTGCTCAAGCACTTTGGATTTGATCACGAAGCCCTCCAAAAGCTTAAGACTTGGTTCACCTTGAACCTTTCTACAATCCTTCTTGGAATGTAGACCCCTTGTTTTCGTGTTTTCCTCTTCAACCATTGAAGTTCTCTTTCCTTCACGGTAAGTGTTGGATTGATGTACTTGAGATGTAGGCTTGAGGATTGAGAATATTTCGATTATTGATAAGCTTGTATATCTCACGTGTGTCATTCATTCACGCATCCTCTTTTCTCAATCAAACTCCTCGGCCTTTTATAGTGAACTTTCAAAAATTTGCCCGTTGAAGAGATAGGCTCATTTTTGAAAATCACTTTGCGATCGTTAGTGTGCGATTCTTGAATTGCCATTTCCTCGTATGAAATGTTTTATCACCTTTTCGAGTTACGACACGGTGTAGTGCTTCCCATTGGTTCATTTCTTTTGCACGCTTCTCGACTCGAGCACTCCAAGAAAGGTAGTATGGAGATATTACTTGTTTAAGTAAATCTCTTGATTTACGTACTGCAACGGTTCTTTTACGATTATCTCGACTTGACCGCATTTCCTCGCTTTCCCAGGTGACTTAGAGTCGACTTTCAATCATGGATGACTCTTCCGTCACTTGACTTGAGACTTGCTTCTCTTGAGTTGACTTGATCGATGTTCCACTCACCGCATCTCACCGCTTCTTCGATCGAGTTCTGTCTGCTTCTTCTTTGTTGTACTCACTGCCTCTCTCGCAGAGTTTTCCTTCAAGCCTTGATTGTCTTCTTGCAAGTTGGAGCGTAGGCCGACTTAACTCGGCTTGGCGCTTCTAATTGTTACAATACATTTCAAAGCAAGAATTGGGAGCCAACTTTCTATTCTAAGTTTTACATGGCATTCATCAAAATCTAAACAATAGAATTCCTAACATCTGTGATAATCAAATTGACGAGTGCCACTTTATATCCCGACTTTACCGAGTAGAGGCCATTTGTCGTGAAGTGCCATGCCAAAGTATCCATATCCCGAGAAATTTGAGCGGAATCTTTGTAATTTGCGCCGCATCGGATATGGGCTAAAAGTGATTGTGATCGCTTGTTTGTCCCACCGGTGCTCGGCCTGTTGATTAAGTCCTTCACCATAAGATTATGGTTGGTCTCTCGTAGCCAAATACTCGGGCGGTAGTTGGGGTTATTTGCTGTACGGTCATCCACACATTAATATTATGTCCGTCTCCCACAATCCATCGTCCCTTTCACTAGGATATCTTGGGCGGCTAGAATGCTACGCCATGTAAAGCTCGGGTTATAGCCAATTTTCACTGTCAAAAAGTCACCGTTTGGGTAGTATCGGGCCTTTAAAATTTTTGCTAGAAGTGATGTGTCGTTCCGAATCAACCTCCAACCTTGTTTTGCTAGCATAGCCTTGTTAAAGGCGTGTAACTCGTGAAATCCAAGCCCCCTTCTTTGGATAGCAAAGTGATTTCCAAGCCTTCCAATGTATTCTACGTGTTCTTCGCTTTTTTGCCCCCACCAAAAATTTGCAGTTAAGGAATTAATTGTTTTGCAAATATCTTGGGGGAGTAAAAAGCAACTCATAATGAAAGTAGGAATTGCTTGTGCCACACTTTTTATTAGGATCATTTTCCCCGCAATTGATAGTGTTTTTGATTTCGATCCTTAATCTTTTTCCTGACTCGATCAAGTAGGGACTGAAAAATTGTTTTCTTTGAACGACTAACCGTAGCTGGAAGCCCCAAGTAGATTGCATGTTTCTCTACCAAATTAACACCTAACAGGCTCGCCATATCCGGAGCAGCCGTTTGTATCACCCCTTTGCTGAAGTTAATTTTCGATTTTTCAAAATTTATCATTTGACCCGATGTTTCGCTGTATGTTTTGATAATGTTCTTGAACACTAAGATTTCATTCGGCGTAGCTCGTCCAAAAATAATGCTATCATCAGCAAAAAACAGTGCGAGATAGGTGGTGCACTTCGCAAATTTTTTTCCCATGAAGTTGGCATATGTGTTCTGGCTTTTACGAGATAAGAGCGAAGGCCTCTGCACAAAAGAGAAACAAATATGGGGATAGGGGATCGCCTTGTCTTAGGCCACGATTTGGGGTAAAAGGGCTACCAGGGACACCGTTAGTAAGAACAGAGTAGGATACCGTAGAGACACATCGCATAATAAGGGAAACAAAATTTGGATTAATGCCCATTTTTAGCATAACACTATTAAGAAAAGATCATTCAACCCGATCATACGCTTTACTCATATCAAGTTTTAATGCAAAATTTCCTCTTTCTTAGCCATATTATGTTTCATTGCATGGAAGATTTCAAAGCAATGAGCGCATTGTCGATGATAAGCCACCAGAACAAATGCCGACTGGCTGGAGTGTATGAGGTGGGGGAGAGTGCATTTTAATCTATTAGCAATAGTTTTGGTTATAATTTTAAAAATCATGTTACACAGGCTAATAGGTCTAAAATCACTCGGGGATTCAGGGTTATGTTTTTTGGGGATTAAAACAATGTGAGTCTAGTTAAAACTAGAGGGATCCGCCCCATTATTTAACACATCTAGAAATTACACGAGATATATCGAAGCGTAGATAAGGCCAAAAGGTATGAAAAAAGAGAGCAGGCATACCGTCCGGACTTGGTGCTTTTGATGGGTGCATTTGAGATAAGGCCTCGGTTATTTCGGCTTCGGTGAAAGGGGCGCCGAGGCGAGAGTTGAGGTCATCTGCGTTTTTTTTTCGATGGCGTCGAGGGCCTGCGTGCATGTTGAGCTAGTTGTGGAGCTGAATAGGTCGTGGAAGAATTGATTCAGGACATTTTCTATGAGTTCCGGGTCGTCTACTATATCTCCTTTATCATTTTTGATCCATTCTATTCTATTTCGATGTTTCCTTCCGCTCGCCACCTTATGGAAAAATTTTGTATTTTTATCCCCATCTTTCAACCAATTTACCCGAGCTCGTTGGTACCACATGGATTCCTCCCTTTTCAACAACATCTCAATTTTGCGCTCCAGATTTTTTGCCGCTGTAAGATTTTCCTTATTTGGTGTCATTCTCTGTACTCTTTGAAGTTGGGCTTTTGAAATGGAGATCAGGTTGGTAATATTGCCAAAGTGAGTTTTTTCCCATTCTAGTAGTGACCGTCCCATATTCTCAATTTTTTATGTGACAGCTTCAGGTGATGGAATGGTGTGCGTTGTAGACCAAGTCTTTTGGATGAAGGGTCTACAAGATTCATCATCCAACCACAATTTTTCAAAACGAAATATTTTCTGTCTATGACGTCTATTTGTTGTCGCCCGTTTGGCCCAGGAGATCATAATTGGACAATAGTCCGATGCAATGCGCGTTCGATGTTCGACTCGTGTGCGGGAATTGGCCAACCCAAAGGATATTGGCCAGTGTGCGGTCTAAACATTCTTGAATATTTGCTTCATCAGTCTGTCCATTTGTCCAAGTGTATTTAAAGCCTTTAAAGCCTAGATCATCAAGGTCGCGTTCTCAAACTAAGCGATTCTGAAATGCCCTGATTTTGGAATCGGTTTTGCCTGTCCTCCAATGTTTTCATGATGGAACATGATTTCATTAAAATCCCTAAGCAAAAGCCAGGCCCTGGGTGTCGTAGGGATTAGTTCTCTCATTAGCTGCCACGTATTCGTCTTTAACTTTTCTTCGGGCCATCCATAAAAGCAAGAGAGTTGCCAATCAGAGTTTGAGATAGGGTTTCTAATTAAAGCATCGATAACATGGAGGGAGGCGGATAAGATGGTAACTTGCATTGTATCTTTCCAAAAGAGGCAGAGTCCTCCTTTTCGGCCACCTGAACTCATATCGCAATCAACACTACAAAATTGAACCATATTTAGCTGCTTACTAATACTTGTGATTTCCTCTTTGACAAGCTTGGTTTCCATAAGGAAAACCATGTTGGGATCTTTTTATTTGATTTCGCATTTAAGCACTTGAACTGTTCGAGGGTTCCCAAGCCCCCGACAGTTCCAACTAAAACAACTCATTGGGCTTGGCGGGACTGCTCCGGGGCAGCCTCTCCGCCATTTGAGAGGATATCTCTGGGGCATCTTCAGTAACATGGCCTTTTGCTTTTTTCTTTCGGGGTGTAGGGTCTGGGGTCGGGCTGTTGAGGATGGTGTTTGGGAGTTTTCGTTTCGTGAGGGTTGAGTTTGTACGGGTAGGGGTTTTAGGGGTCGCGGGGTTTGGTATTCGTCGCCATGTGGATGGTGGGTTGGTAGTAGGGATTGAGCTTTTTGGGAGAAATGGAGATTGTAGTAAAGGTTGTGATGGTTAGAGTAGGGACTTGAAACAACGTGGTTATGGGAGGTGGTGTATCACAGATGGGTGTTTGTTCGAATGTGAGGATGGTGCGCGGGTTTTTGCTGGAGATGGATAGGGATTCAATTGTGTTAGTTAATGGCAGGTTCAAGTTATGGGGGCTAGTGGCACTTTGCATGGGATGTTTATCATGCATGGAGCTGGGTTGGGTGGTAGTGTGGGATGCATGTATTGTTGAGGAAGTGGAAGAGGCTGGTTATTTTGTGAAGAGAGTTTTGGAAGCAGTTGGGATCGGGGGGTATGTGTATTGGGTTTTCTAGGTCGCTTGTACATGGAGGCTTTCAACCATGGTCCGTATTTAGCTTCGAGGGTCGGGCGAAACATTATCGTTATAGCCTTCGCACGCACGGAAATGGTGGCCAATGATACCGCAGCTTGAAACAAGACAAGGAGGGATTCGTATTTTAAAGGGATCCATATTGGCGTTCCTTTGATCCGAAACGATTAAGCCAGAAGCGGTTTAGTGATATCAATTGAGGCTTTGAACCGTGTAGATTTGCCGGTGTCCTCGGGGGATCCCATATTTCGAACTTGCCGATTTGCTTAGCTATAAGGGTAAGTGATCTCTCATTCATACAAGCCACCGCCAAGTCATAAGCTCGTATCCAAAAAGAAGCCTTCGAAATATGAATGGTGGAGGGTTGTTCTACTCCAGTAATGATTTGGACTGCAAATAAGAAGCCTTCAAAGTGCCAGGGTTGATTTTGAGTAACCCAATCCCTCTTCGCTTGGTCTTGGCAAACGAAATGTATAGTTTCTTACCCCACTCTCTTGTGAGTATCCCTTTTTAGGTTTCCACGATTTTTTCAGGACTTCCAGGAGGTAAAAATAGTTGACAAATTTATTAGTGCATAATTTTCCAACAAGGCATTGCCCCTGCAGGTAGTGTGCGTTGTGGGTATCAGCTGTTGAGTTGTCGAGGTCCACAACGTGTGCTTCCTGTTCTGTTAGGTCTTCCATTTTTTCAGAATCACAACTAGCTCACATGCCCACCTGCACATCAAAACCAAAGAAACCAAAAAAGAGACAGAGGAAGGTAAGTTAGTCGAGGTGGGTAAAAAGATGAGCGTGGGGAGGGGTAACTAGTGCAAAATCCTATGGGGCGAGACAGCTAAACTCTGGTGTTGGTGACAGCCTGACAGGTGTACTATAGAATTAGAGGGGGAATAAACCAGCTCACAAATAAAAGAAAAACAGGATGGAGGTGAGTGGCGCGGGGGTGTAAGGCACGAAAAAAGAGGAGGAACCATATCTGACACACTGGTGAGGAAAAACAGATAATAAAACTCACGCTGGTATGGTACAAACAATAAAGAAAAACGATTTTTGGGTTTCTAAATTGGGAAGGACCGGGCTGCGCAACACTCGTCGTGGACGGGCTAGAAGTAGACTTCCGGGAAGAAAAAGATAGAGGCGGGAAGACGGAGGTGGAGGGTCGGGGGTGCGTGGGGTGGAGAGGGTAGGATGAGTATTGGTGGTGGCGGCTACTGAAGCAGGGAAGAAACCCTAACTAAGCCCTAAAGGGGACAACGCTCTAACGAGAACCAGACTCCTTACAAGACGAGGAGAACTAGATAAGGAGTGATACTTTGTCTAAATACAGTTAATTTTAGTATATTCAGATAAGGAGTGATATTTTATCTAAATACACTTAATTTTAGTGTATTCAGATAAGATATCATGTTTTACGTCGCACAGTGCGACCGTCTTACATTAGTTTTTGACATATTGGATTAACTCAATTGTTGTAATATAACAATATTTTGAGCAGAAAATAATTTACAGTAAAACCTCTATAAATGTGAAATTTATTAATTTAGAGAGATATTAATCAATCGATGAATTGATAATTTGTTAACTTAAAGAGTCCTTTCTCGATTCAGAATATAAGTTTAATTGCATAAAACTCATCGTTAAATGATCACTAGTATACAATGTGTATGTATCATATTTCTTGAATTTTTTTTTTTTAAAAAGCATTGTACATAAATACATTTATGAAAATTAGTAAACGTTATTCATTGTTTTTAGTACTTAAGTACTTATAACGTCATTATTCAGTGTTTTAGTAGTACTTCAACAATATTCATTGTGTGGACTATTTTTCAGTACAATTCACTAATTGCATCTGTGGTTCATTTACCAATGTAGTAGAATTAAATACACATTCAACTTATGATGAATAGAAAAAATTCTTAAAATCATACCCAACAATGGCTTCTAATCTAAAAGGTGTCAAGAAGTCAATGAGAAAGTCAGAGATGTTAGAGAAAAGTGAAAGATGAAATCTTATACAAGCTTCATGAAGAAACAAACAATATAAACAAAAATTTATATGAGACGGTCTCACGAGTTAATTTTGTGAGAAAGATCCTAAAATGACCCGTATTAGCTATATAACTTATTTGGATCTAACTTGTTTTAATTTATAAAATAGATTTGATTCGTCCCACGAATATAAATCCATGAGACAGTCTCACATAAGACTTACTCAACAATATATTCATATTTTACAACATTGTCCTAATTGTGTTTGAAATTATATAGAATTATTAATTTATGATATTAACAGGACTATAAATTTATATAAGCAGTCTTCCTAGAAAATATTATCTCATTCTATTGAAATTACTAATTTTTAAATTGGCCCAAACTGGGACCGGTTTAAAATATTATTGTAGAGATATTATTTATTTATAGAATATTAATTTGTATATGTTATATTATATAATGTAAATTCAAGATAACCATAATAAAGATATAGTGATTGATGGTACTGCCCAATTGGGTAGAATCTAATTAACCCAACATAACATGCCCAATGGGATTATCCATCATAAGAACTGGATGAATAATAGAGAATTTTTTTTTTGAAGGAATAGAGACTTAATATATTAAATTTACTAGAATAATTATTGTTTAACTAATTTGGATATATAGCATTACCTATTAAACATGCTAAAACCCTATTTCCCTAGGTCCAAAACTCCACCAACTTATCTATAAACGCCTTATCATTATAACTGGAAAATACTCCCGAGTCCCAACTATATAGTTCAGTTTGACTTCTCACACAAATTAAGAAAAGTATTGGAAACTACAAATATGCTAAATATTTACTTGATTTACCATTATTTAATGAAAATTATAATTTATAAAATACATATTAAATAGAGTTATAATAGTAAAAAAATGGAAAAAGTGCTATTAAATATAGAAAGTAGACTGTCTATTTGGGACAGATGGAGTATGTAAATTATTAAGTGCATGTTTGGGAAAAACGTCCATTTAGAAAATTGACTTCTCTAGAATGAACTTTTCAAAATGTCTCCAATTCCCACTTATCTAGAATGGACATTTTGGATGAATGACTTATTCAAAAGTTCATTCTAAATTAGCCACCAAACATCAATTATTATTGAAATTGACTTTTAGATCCAAAAGTTGATTTCAAAAGTGCCCCCAAACAAGTAAGTCTTTATTAGCTCTCAAGTTTTTACAATTTTCTCGCAATTTGTAAAAATAAAAGAATCTCCATTGGGCAAACTCAATAACCTTAGCGCTTGTGAGTAAAATAATTCAACTGGAGTAATACCACATCATTTTAGCACCATCTCTAGGAAGCACAATAGCTCCTCATACAATGGGATTATTTATGATGCCAACCAAAACGTACGATATCGTGATTCTCATAAATCATAATCATTTATAATACTTTTTTTTTAAAACTTTTTCTTACTTTTTTTTTAAAAAAAACTTTTTCTTACTATTCTGTGAAGGTTACGCGAAAATAATAGTTCACTCAATTTAGAGCTTGATCATTACCTTTTATTTTTATATTGGATCATGCTGTGCTATAATTAATCATTAGACAAAAAGTCAAATAATATATCTTGAAATGGGATCAGAACTTCAGAAGCACTTTCTACTAATGGCAAAAATTGACAAGCCCATTAAGGGTAGGTTCTCAATCCTATTAAACATTATATTGGCACGTAATTCACTATAAAAATACAGGATTGATTCTTTAATCGCCAAATGCAATTAAAAAGAAAAAAGAAAAAATATTGCGCTGACAAGTATTGAATATGGCAGACGCGTGGTCCAATCATATGCGACCTTTTTATACCAGAATATTTTACCAATTTTATTATGAATTAATTAAACAAAGTTTAGACAAAGTTAAGCATAAACGGCATTTCCATGTGATTAAACTAATGGATTGTCGGTCTTGATCTGTTAATTGAGTTTGCAAAAGTATATTTGTCGACTAACTGTGAAAAGAGATTAAGACTTAGTGAGGAATGACTCATGAAATACAGAAGTTGATTTTATTAAAAAAATGGGGAATTATCATTGACCAAAAACATGATTAAATAAACAAACTAAGTAGCTAAGCTACTCTTTGCAGGAGCAGCAATTTTATTATTCATCCTGCTTGCTGATATGGAGGAAAAATATTGTACTCTCTTTTTCCCCCTTTTGGGTAAGGGTGAAAAAACTCAAAAGAGATGTTCGCGCAAAACATAATTATGTGTTATATTTATTAATTCTACAGTTGTTTTTATTTATGATTCACCATATTTGATTAGTTTAATAAATTATTGCTTATTTGTCATGTAAAATGTGATGAGTTTTGTTTTTCTATTTTTTTAAAATTCCTACATTCAAGCATTATCTGTAAAACCATTAATTAAGTTGGATTAATGAAATGATATGGCACACGTCTTATTTTATATACATTCAGATTTCAAACGCTTAAAACCATTAATTAAGTTGGATTAATGAAATGATATGGCACAAGTTTTATTTTATATACATTCAGATTTCAGACGCTTAATGATAATCAAATAGCGGTCGAGTGGTTAATATTCTCAAGCCCAGACCAAATATCTAGTATTCGATTTCCATATATCACCCGTCGCCTCTCCTGATATGTACTTAAAAAAAATTCACATGCTTAATCTATAGATAAGGATCATTAACATTTGACAATGAGTACATTTATTTGGACACGAAACAATGTACTTGCTCCCTAACTACTTCATTGAAGCCAAATTTTAGTTAGAAACCGAATCCATAGTTAACCAAAATTTCCAGATTTGGATCTAAGATACTTTATACCACGCTAGGATTCCATACAATTTTTTTTATAAAAATAATAAATGAAAGAATCTATCAACCTTTTCATTATTAAAATGATTTATTCTCGAATTTTATTTCTATTTCATTCTTTTAGAATATCAAGTATCTTTAAATATATGTTCCCACAATAGTCTTGTTTTACAAAGATGAATTGTGTTTTATAATTGAGATTTTATTAAATTATTTTCAAAATATCCCAAATACTATAGGCTATATGAATTTCAAGGGCTAATAAATTTATTTCGCAAACAAAAATTTATTACTACGACCGATGATTGATACTATAGTTAAGTTGTTTTAAGATTGCTTATTCACAATGAGATTTTCTTTTCCCAAATGATGTTTAAAAAGCTCTTTTTTTTATCTTCAATAATTAAAGTACCTTTGGAAAAGAATATAACCTTTTAAAAAAGCATTTCCAAGACGAATTATTATTTCTTGCACTTATTGGTAATATACCGATTTATTTTCGGAAATACACAAAAAAAAAAAAAAAAACAGAGGTAAGTCTCTCCATCAAAGTTATGAGAAAGCACAGTTCTTTTTGATGTAGTAAGAATCTCGTGATCTTTTACTTTCTGGACTATTACCCTTTACAACTTGTACATGTTGCCTCATCCCAATGTAATTCACCTTAGTTTCATGAAGAAAACACTCTGTCAATATACTCATATTCAATCCAATAGGGCCCCACACCCCCCAAAATAGTAGGCCCAAGTCGGCACAGACAAATGACAACTACTTAACACAAAATATCAATTGTGTAATCAAACCTTTTATGTGGCTGAAATCCCCTCCACGTGTCAACCCCACACTCGTCACCACACTAGATTTCCTCCCTCTTTCTCTCTCTATGACTTGTTTGGATAGATAGAAGTACAAAAACTCTGCTCATTGTCACCAACACCATTTCTTACGCTCAGTTACCAATATTATTGGAGAGAGTGAAAAGAAAAAAATAATTAATTCAAGGATTTAGGGAAATGGGAATCATACAAGAAGGTGGTGGAGCTGCCAGGGCGAAGTATTTCCCGGCGGGGTTTAATGTGGCGGCGAAGCCCTGCGACTACTGCAAGTCCACGGCGGCTCTTCTTTTCTGCCGTGCCGACTCTGCCTTCATGTGCATAGCTTGCGACGCGAAAGCGCATAATGTGAACAGCAAACACGAGCGGGTCTGGATGTGCGAGGTCTGCGAGCACGCCCCCGCCGCCGTCACCTGCAAAGCGGACGCCGCCGCGCTCTGCGTCACCTGCGACCGCGACATCCACTCGGCGAACCCCCTGGCCAGCCGCCACGAGCGCGTCCCAGTGGTTCCTTTCTACGATACGGCGGAGTCCGTCGTTATGAAATCCGCCGCCGCCTCTGTCCTGGCGCCGGCCGTCAGCGGCTGCGACACTAACTTATTCGCCGCGCCGCCGAGCCACCATGACAGGAAAGTAGAGGCAATTAGTATAGAAGAAGACGAGTACATCCCTGATTCATGGATTTCAATGAGCCCAATTATTGCACCCAAACTGCCTGCCGAAACTCCTGATTTAAAATCCATGGAATTATTGTTTCAAGACTCGGATCAGTTCCTTGATTTCGAGAATTACCAAATTTCATCGCAACCTTACAGCGACAGCGTCGTCCCTGTGCAAACAACCATCAAACCCCCTGTTCCGACTCAATTAACTTACGATCACACAGGAAACCGGTTCGAAATCGATTTCTCAGGATCCAACATCAACTCCTATAACAACAGCTACACCACTCCATCTCTCAGCCACAGTGTACATACCACGCACAACAACTCATTTTCCACCATTAATTGCACCGATTAAATTGTCATTAAGATCAATTAATCTGATTATAAACAAAAAATTTCAGGTTTCATCATCGTCAATGGATGTGGGGGTCGTGCCTGACGGAAATTCCCTGTCTGAAATTTCTTATCCTTTCGCGCGAAGCATCAATTCAAGCGTTGATCTGAGCGGAAACCAGGGCTCGCAGATTCTCGGATTGGACAGGGAAGCTAGGGTTTTAAGGTACAAGGAGAAGAGGAAGAACCGGAAATTCGAGAAGACAATTCGTTACGCTTCTCGAAAGGCTTACGCCGAAACCCGGCCCAGAATCAAAGGCCGTTTCGCGAAGAGAACCGACGCCGATCAGTCTGATATCGACCGGATTTTCGCCGGTTCGGCTCATTTCATCGCCGACGCAAGATTCGGCGTCGTCCCGTCGTTTTGAAGGAAAAATCGAATCAAGATGTCGTCGTATTAGTAATTTTCAGTCTTTCGATAATTAATTAGATTTCTTTCTCAAAGTAATCGAAGGAAGATAATATTTAGTATTCACTTTTTTATATATCTAACTGTTGAATTTCTGGCGAGCCGTTGTATCTGTATCTCCAATATGAAATGCCCTGCTACTTTTTGTTGAAGGGCTTTTCAGTAAGTTTCTTAGTCAACTTTTATTCCACTTTAGTTTTTTTATATGTTGTTGTTTCCATATATATTTTAATTTTCAACAGTATTTTCCCCTGATTAATATAATTTTTTTCTAAGTTGTACATATTAGGATTTTCTTTTACTTGATACTATAAGGATTTAAAGTTTTACTATTAAATTACTTCATGCACTAAATAGTTTAGATTTATCGTAGAGCAAATGAGATTATTTTGACACAGAAAATGTAGTGGAGAAAAAAAAAACCCTTGGTCCCTTCAACTATGACGATTTAGCCTACTAAACTTTTGTTGTGACACTTGACTTTACATAGACTACCAGGGATTTAAACTTTGTTACTTGGGAGCCTACCAACAGCTAGAAATGTCAAAAATTAAATTTCTACCATGATTTGTTAAGCACGAAAAGAATCAGAACTATTTGGTCCGGCCCATTAAGTCCAAAATGTAGGATTGACCCAACATTTATGTGTATTTCCGTGAGCTGGGTCGGGCTTGAGCCTAAAAAATGGAGGTCGGATGGAAATTCGGCCCGACCCAATTACTCTTTGGCCCAGCGGACTAGCATCGACCCCGCCCCATTTGACATCTCTACCAATATTGGAATATTTAACCGAGATTCCGTCATGTGCTAAGTTTTTACACTTTGCCATCTAAATTTTGCATAATTTTGCACTTTGTCAACCTATAATTAAAAAGAATAAAAAAAATATTATGTATATGCATGTAATTGTTTTATTTTAGTATGACTCATTCACAAAACTAATTAGTTAATGTCTATATTAAAAATGTATTAAAATGTATTATCATTGAAGTTAATTTTTTTTATTTATCTTAGTTTAAAAACTTACAAAGTAATTAAAGGACAAAATACAATTCAAGTTATAAAATATAATTCTTGAAAATAATTTGTAAGAGCAGATGTCATTTAAATTTATTTATATGGATGTATAATGCAAAAAAAAATTCAAATACATACATAAATAAAATTATTTAAAATCTTTTTATTTGAGGTGGTAAAGTGTATACAAAGTCTAATTAGACGGCAAGTGTGCCTAAGTTTAACACTTATCACTGTATCAGACACATGACAAAATCTCGACGAAATATTTGATCGCTGGGCTCCAGGGGTAAAGTGTATATCCGTGTAGTTTGCAAGGTAAATTTATATATAAAAAAAATAAAGGAAGTGCTAAATGGCCATATTATGGTTGGCCGTAAAGTAGGTGAATTGTTTTTAATTAATATTTGAAAACATATATGGCAGTGAAATTACTTTGTAGCCCTCAAATCATTTTGGCTCCAAACAATATGCTTATTATTTCTATGCACATACATGGCGCCGATTTTTCCCTCCTGTTCATTATCTTAAACTTACAATTTTGTATTATTGTTCATTATCTTATAAGTTCACTAACTGAATTTAAAATTCAAATTTCACTACCCTCATTAAATAATCTTTTTACCTTTCCCAAAACATGGCTTCTCCCTTCTCAAAAAAAAAAAACATGGCTTCTCCAACAAAATCAACCCATTATCTCCCATGTATGTAACAAGCATTCAGTAACGTTCATTTCTGATTTCTCCTCGGGCCTTTTTCAGCTGAGACAACACGATTGGGGACCTTGTCAAGTAGCAACGGATTCTTTGATGGCGGTGCAAGCAGTCACGGCCAACCAAGAAGATTTAAGTTACACGGGGAATGTGATTCAAGATATAAATATGTTACTCAACACCCTGAATGTAACTCGTTTTTTTCATATTCGTAGAACAGCTAATCAAGTTGCTCATAGGATCGCTAGTTTTGCTTCTTTTACTTCATCACCCTTTTTATGGATGCATGGAGAAATCCCTAGATGGGTTGAAGATATTGTATTAACAGACATTTTATAAATAAAGGCAATACAATTTCTTAGTCAAAAAAAAAAAGATATTCTGATTTCTCCTCTTTCCCATCATTTATTTCATTTTCTCCTCAGTGCAATTTTTCATTTACTTCATTGTATTCCAAAATATTTTTTGGCTTTATCATATTGGATAGAAAATATTGGTTTGCACCAAATCGAACCGAAATATGAATTTTTATTTTTTATATTTATTTTTATATTATTATTTTATATTTTTAATTTTATTTCATTTATAAAATGTTAAATATATGAATTTTTAACCAAAAAATATAAGGCCCTGAATAAAGCTCAGACCGAAAAACCGAACCACACCGAACCGAAATAATTCAGTTTGGTTCATTTTGATTTTTTAGCATTGCAATTCGGTTTCGATTATGAAAAAATAGAAATTCGAATTTTTATTTTTTGCGGTTCAATTCGGTACACCGGACTGACCGTTTGCTCATCTCCAACTGCCCTATAATATGAACTAAAGGGTTCAGGGAAGAAACAAAACACCTTGAAGAATAAGAAAGTTACAACTATTTGAAGTCCGATTCAATTAATAATCAAATCAAACTCAAACACAATATTTGAAGCTCGATAAAAATTCAAACTAAACAAACTTAAACAATACTATCTTTGGCTCGACTGGATTCATTTACACTCATATAGGCTAAGTCACAATAAGATGACTCTAAAAGAAAAATAAAGTTGACACATATCTTAACCTCATTGATCTTGAACATTTGTCAACTTCTCATTCTTCCAATTCCACATCGCGGGTTCATATTTATCCATGTAGCATTCTTATGTACAAATATAAAAGATAACAAATAATCCAAACAACAAATTTAAAAGATAACAAAGAACCCAAAAATCAAGGATTCTATCTACACTATATTTTTAATTTATTATCCTTTAATTTATTATATCCTTTAAATTTGCTAAAATCATGGATTCTATCTACGTTATCTTTTAATTGTTATCTTTTAAATTATTATATCATATTACACGTTTCAAATAAAATGCAGAAAATATTGGATTCTAAAAAGATACATTATTATTTTTAGGAATTTTTGTACGTTTTTCATGCTTGGAAATTTTTTCTATTGAACTTAAAAGATAACAAATTTAAAAGATAAAATATATATTTATTAGATTCTTAAAGATAGATTACTATTTTTTAGGAACTTTTATATGTTTTTCGTGCTTAGAAAATTTTCTATTGAACTTAAAAGATAACAACATTAAAAGATAACAAATAACCAAAAAATCAAGAATTTCATCTACACTATTTTTTAAAATTGTTCTATTTTAATTTTTTTATATCCTTTGAATTTGTTAAAATCAAGGATTCCACCTAGGTTATCTTTTAATTGTTATTTTTTAAATTATTATATTATATTATATGTTTTAAATAAAATACAGAAAACAAGTATTTTTAGAATATATATATATATATTGGATTCTAAAAATAACAAATTTAAAAGATAAAATATATATTTATTAGATTCTTAAAGATAGATTACTGTTTTTTAGGAACTTTTATATGTTTTTCATGCTTGGAAAATTTTCTATTGAACTTAAAAGATAACAATATTAGAAGATAACAAATAACCAAAAAATCAAGAATTTTATCTACACTATTTTTTAAAATTGTTCTATTTTAATTTTTTTATATCCTTTGAATTTGTTAAAATCAAGGATTCCACCTAGGCTATTTTAATTGTTATTTTTTAAATTATTATATTATATTATATATTTTAAATAAAATACAGAAAACAAGTATTTTCAGAATATATATATATATATATATATATATATATATATATATATATATTGGATTCTAAAAGATACATTACTATTTTCTAGGAATTTTTCTACATTTTTCATTGGAAATTTTTTCTATTGAACTAAAAGATAACAAATAACCCAAAAATCAAGGATTTCTATCTACACTATATTTAAATTTGTTAACTTTTAATTTATTATATACTTTAAATTTATTATCTTTTTTTTTTTTGAGATTGTTATCTTTTAAGTTATTATATTATATTATGCCTATCCAATAAAATATAGGAAAAGATGATCAAACACCCCATAACAAATGGTGTAGTTTACAAAGAAGTTTTTCAAAATTTGAAGTGAACTATTTGTATGATACTCTTCTAAATCTTGAATTTATTTTTAATTTTATCTTTAGACAAATCCCATATAACGCACGGGTGTTATTCTAATTTCAAATAAAATCAAAAACTAAAATTTAGAAATAATTTTATATCTTAAAATCAAGAATAAATTTTCCATGATAAATAGAATTAATGTCAAAATTTGAATAACATGGTCATTTTGAATTTCACAGTTGCGAGAATTCTAAGTATCGAATGGATGATTTGTTCAATATTATTAATTTATTTTGAATTATAAATGAACAATTGAATTATGTGATTCAACAATAGGGCGGGGCGGGGCAAGATGTGTCACCCCGTATAGATTGAAAAATTATTATTATATCACAAAATACACAATAATTTAAATAAAATGAAACAAAAAAGAACCAAAAAAATGTTATTATAATCATGTAATATATTTATAAGCCTATTTATAAGTTCTTTTATCTAGTATTTTATTTTTTTAATGTATATTATATATAAAAATATAGTTATCATATATATGTTAGATATATTATTATTATATATATCATATATGTAAAATATATATTAAATATATTTAAAAAAAATAAAAATGTTAAAATTGAGTGGGGCGAAATGGGTACTGTGTGCGAAAGTGATGTACATGTCCCGCCCTGTCCCCACGCGGTCCCCAGTGGGCACCCCAAACAAGGTGTGCCGGGCCAAAAATATTATCCCTAATTTATATGATATTATTAGTTTATTTTGAAACTATAAATGAACAATTGAACTATATGATTTATGATATATGCGTGATACAATTAATTTAATCCTATAATTGAATAGTTGAACCATTACTGTAAGCTAAGTCACAATAAGCTAAGATTTGTTTGCTACATGCTAAGTCACAATAAGATGATAACAAATTTTTGAAATTAAGGAATAATTTTAAAATAAAATCAAAAATAAAAAATCAAAGATTATTGTATATTTTAAAATCGAGAATAAGTTTTCGCATGTTAAATGACTTGATGTCAAAATCAGAATAACAAGGACGTTTTGAATTTCACAGTCGTGATAATTCTAAGTATCGAGTGGACGATATCTTAAAATTAAGAATAACTTTTCATTGAAATTTTAACTTTAATTAAAATTTTGAAATTATATAGAATTCTTAAATTTAATGAAAAATTACTTTTATTTAAAGCCTAAAGTTATAAATTGGTTCATTACAAAACTCTAAGTTTTATAAATAATTTCTTGTTCATAGCTTTGAACAATATTAATGAACTAAAAATTGCAAGTTTAAAGTTAAGGTGGAAAAGGGTAAGAGTTGTCAAATAAAATATTAAAGTACTATATCACCCTTATCATTGATAATAAAAATAACTAAATTACCCTTTATGGCCAGCTATAGTTTGGCCATTTAGATTTACCGAAAAAATAATAGGCAAGTGTAAAATGGACATGGCTTGTTGGTTGAGGGGTTGCAATTCTGTGCAACCCCCTCATAGGTTCAACTCCCGACTAACGCGGAGTTTTGGGGTTGGGTTTCTTCCTCCCCTGGAGAGATTAGACCATCCTCGGAAGGACGGATGTCCCATAGTCCGAAGGAAGTGTGAAGTCTGCTTGCTTTAGTGTGGGGATCTTTCTGGGTCGACAAAAAAAAAAAAAAAAAGTGTAAAATGGACATATCGGTCAGTTTTTTTTTTTTCCAAAGATAATATTTTATTGGGAGTGATTATGATCCGTGGTCCATCTTTATGGATGTGTCCAAAAGTTTCCTTGGTGGTATGGCAAAGTGGATCTAAAACTGGATCCTGGTTGGCTGAGGGGTCTTTTCCAAATCCAAATTGATATTTTTTAGCTTAAATTTATAAAGGAAGTTAGGTGAGGAAATAACAAACTAGTTTCTGGTGCTGATGTTACACCAAAAATTGGATTAAATTATGTTGTATCTGCTCCAATCACACGTTAGCAAACCTGGTTGCCAGGGAACTAATTTAAATGAGGGTAGTTGACTAAATTTATTTAAAAAAAAAAAGAATTTTCTCCTCCCCCAAATAATTTTCTTTTACCAAATCAAAAAAATATTTCTCAAGACATAAGATGCATTGGCAAAGAGATTACATAAAAGGAATTTGTAGATCATAAGCTTCATGATTGTTCCAAAAAAAATTCTACATGTGATATTGCATGGGTCATTGGATGAATTTATCAAGAAATCTATAGAGATGTCAAGAAAGTAGATTTGGATGAATTTATCAAAACTCAGTAGTTCTTAGTAGCCTTGTTAAGGCTTGTTAGAACTTAATACTCATATTGTCTTGAATTAATTGAAATCGAGTTAGATCCGCTTTATTGTTTTCAAAATAATAAAAAAAGTTTTATTCTAAAATAACACCAATAATTCTTTGAAAACATATATTTCTAAAATATAATATTATATATATTCAAATAAAACTAAATGAGATGAATTTCGCCATGGATTTCGCCGTTTCGGACGAGACATGTTTTGAAAATAAATATTCAAAACCTTTTCTCCAACCAAGTTATAATTTTAAAAGTTCACACCAAACAAGGGCGAGATTAAATTTGAATCTGTGATTTTCATACTAACTTTAAGATAAACCATTTTACTCTGTCTCTTTGAGAATTTCAAAGCTTATGTTATAGGGGACATTAATGTATGACTTTATCCTCAACTAGTTTGATCACTATCTGTTCCAGTTTTTATTGCCTATTCGTTTAAAAACGTTCAATCTATTAGACCCAAACTTAAGAGAGTTTGAAAGGCCAACTCATACATGCATAATAGTGAAACATATCTTTCATTAAAAATAACTATAAGCTTTTTTTCTCATTCTCATTTGAAGGTACTTTTTTCTTCATTAGATTTTTGTAGATTTTGTAAGTATTTGAAGATTTTTTGTCTGAGGCAGTTCAACACGCCTATTAACTTGTTCGTATTGCAAGTAGAGATCCACTCAATAGTTGTTACCTGGCAAAATGTTGATTATCGATGACTTAATTAAACCTTTCCGCATCACCAAGTTTCTTAATCCACAAATTCTTATGATAAGGGAAAAATATTGAGAAACGTGTAAAAGAAGGATTTTTCTGTAATTTGGTTTTGAAATACATAGAAAAATTCGTTTTCCTATTTAAATAGTTAAAGAAAAAGTTTTTTAAATGCATTGTTGCATCTTGTAGCTAAATATTAAACCCAATTTCCTCAGAAAAAAAAAATATTAAACCCAATGGATGCCTAGATTTTTTTGAAGACGTATTAGTTCATTTGGTTTTTTATTTAAAAAAAAATCACAAATAACCATATTCCAAAATAAAAAGAATTTTCATTAATTAAGCTACATGTCAAAGAAACAAACTATAACGAAAAAGCCAAAAAAAAAAAAAAATCTTCCAAGAACAAATATTTTGCCGTTGTTTTTTTTTTTTAATTATAAATGAGCGGGGAAAGGAACAATCGATAACAATAATCCCTAGTGGGCCTCCAAACGGGAAAATGGTCCCGAACCACATGAAGTTCACGTGCGAGTGACCCAAACTGTTTACGATTTGAGGGACCTTTTATCCTGCTCTACTTTTTGTGGGGGGCCCGCCCAGTCAACTTCCTAAATCCCCACTTGTTCATTCCAATCTGCACATTTTTTGTCCTATTGAAAGACTACCTAAAAGATGGAAATCTCCAAGGTATAATAAAGTAGCAATCTTCTTCAAGTAACAAAAAGTGGATTTACTTTTCTTTTTATTTGGGGTGAAACATGTTACACTAATTTAGCCTAACTCTTGTAGTTTTTATTTTGTCAAAGAAATAAAAGAGCGTGGAATAGTAAATTTGTTTTTGCTTCTTTTGTTTTTTGTGTCGTCGTTTATATAATTCTGATGTCTTATTTTGATTGGTTGAGTAAAGATATATTGAACTTGGAGTAATTGAGCAGTTCAAGTTCAAGGTCAAGTAAAGCTAAATTACTCGTGCAAGATAGCTCATTCAATTGCTAATAATTAAGACATGTTGGTATATATTTGTTTGTTTTAGTGTTTTTGCAAGTGTTTATATGAAACAATAAAGATGCCGTGTGCCAATTTGAATAAATCCAAAGTGCGAGGACCACAATGTATTTTACCCTTGTACATTGAATTATATAAGTCATGTCACATGTGATAATTACACCCTTTCGACCTTTTCTTTTCTTATTTTTAAATAAATCAATATAACAAATCATAGATATCAACCAACAATAATATTTAATAAGTAATAATAGATTATAATACTTCATTAAATAATATGTGGATAAGTAAGTATTTACATTCTTGTAGGATTCCAATTAGAGATGATGAGGGAATCACTTCATTTAAATTTCTTGCTAGTTCCTTCTAGTTTCTCTTTATGGGAATGATTTTTTTCCCTACTGGGACTTTAGTCTTCTTTCATGGGAGTGGTTAGTGTCCCTTTGTGGGATTTATTTTTCTTTTTATTTTTCTTTTTTTCCCTTCTTTTTTCAGATCTAATAATTTTGGCAACATATTTTGGTTTCAGATCTGGCCATTTTGGAGATTGATCGGCTGCAAAGGACGATTTCTCATGCCTTACTATTGAAGAAAAATACGTAATGGAGTTGGATTCGGGCATAATGAAGAAAAGACGAAGAGATTGTCACAAGGATAAAACTGCTAGCCATTTTATGGAGTTTTAGTTTTTGTCACTTGTAACCAATATTCTCTTTGTTCTTCTTTTTTCCATTCCTATGTATTTTCTCTTTGGTATGAATTAGTCTAGCCAATTCCCGCTTGCTCTTCGTGTAGTCAATGTGGTCCCCGAGTTAGGCTCAGTTGTATTGTCAAAAGTTTAGTTGAGTTCCATTAATAAAAGTCTATCGTTTGGAGAAGAAAAAAAGAAGGCTGACCTTGGTTGGGGAAAAAGGAAAAACATTAAAAAAAAGGTCCAATTTGGGGGGCATGGCAGATCGAACTCGAGACCTATATATGCGAAGAGTGCACCCACCACTGAACCAAGATAATTTCTCATGGAATGCATAGTCTTTATTGTACATATACGTAATGTTAGACCATTAAAAAATAAAAGGGGGGAGGAGGGGGGCTCGCCAGCCCCAAGGACGGTCCTGATTTTAAGTGGCTAACTTGTTGCATTAATTTTTAATTTATCCAAAATTGCTTTTGAAAAATTCCAAATGCTAATCTAATCTACTCAATTAATAGAATTTGATTATCTCTTTTATTTCCAATTCCCATTGAATTGAAACCATTTAAGTATCTGGTCAAATATAGGTCAAAATCCACACTTATCAAACCATATTTCCAACATTAATAATGATAGGATCATTTTCATATCCATAAATCTTCTAATCAATTAGAGATTCAAGTAATCGTTCAAATCTAAAATGAAATCAAAACCCGAACCATTAACAACCTATTAAAGTTTTAGAAGGAAAGATTGACGATTTTAAAACCGGCCACCAGCTATAGCTAGGTAAAGATATCAACGAAGTGTGAAAATAGTATGAATATATTTTAATTTACATAATATTTACTTCATAGATCATTGATCTATGCATTTTACAAAGTGTGAAATAAAAAAATTTAAGGTTTGAAAATATTTGTTTTATAGATCGAGAGCGGCGCAGATAAAAACAAAAACCCTAATGGGTTGAGGTGATGCTCTCTCTCAATGACGATCGTTTTCTCTCTCCCATTCAATCTTAATTCATTTGATCACGCAGATTGATTCATCTTTGTTCCTTGAAATTCATAGATCTAATCATGCTTAATATACTGCTCCTCACGAGAATTCTCGTTCATCATTTTCTAAGGAGATTTTCAATGAAAACTCTAATCCTAGGCTACAAAATCGATCTCTTCCTTCTTCTTCGATGGCCCCTTTCAGATCGACAGTTGCACCCTACGACCACACGGTTTCTTCAGGTTTGCAGCGCACGTCATCGCTTCAACATATGGATTCTATGCATGGAGTACAATCTTTTGCCAAAACCCTAGCCCCGGGAGAAGATTTTCGGCCCGTCAAGAAAGGAGATTACTTCTCCATTATTTTGGACGAAGAAATCTATCAACAAAGGATGGCTGAGTTAAAAAATTCACTGATTGGACGCATTCTTCTATCCAAAGGCGTTAAGCCTTATTCGCTGGAGGATTTAAAGGCAAAATTGCATTCAGTATGGCAACCTTCAAGCAGCTGGAAGATTGTTCCACTTGGAAAGGGTTACTATAGTATTCAATTTATCGGGTTTTGACAAAATCATCTTGGAATTTGCAGCCCGTGACAATGCGTCTCATGAATTGGGTGCCCGACTTCAACCCCTACAAGATAAATTCTTCCATTGTGCAGGTTTGGATTCGAATTTACAATTGAGTTATGAGTACTGGCACCATTCTTTAATTACTAAAATTGCGTCTTCAATTGGTACTCCAATACAAATTGATAACCGTTCTTTATCTGGAGAAGTTGGACATTTTGTTCGTGTTTTGGTGGAACTGGATTTAAATAAGCCCCTTCAAGAGTTTGTTATGGTTGAACGAGTAGGCCATTGTTCCTTTGTTTCTATCAGATACGAAAATCTCCTGGATTTCTGTGTTCCTTGTCGAATTGTTGGGCATAATATCAATAAATGCCGTAATACCAATTCCAAATAAGCGTCAAAGCTTGGGGAAAAAAGCAAAAAAGAGGTTATTCCAGTCTGTGGTAGATCATTGCATCGTGATCGTCCTCCCGGTGGATAAGGGTAAAGTCGCTGTTTTAAAATTGGGTGCAAGATAAAAAATGACACGGTAGAGTTAATAATATTGGAAAATCTATCCCAGAAGTCAACACGAAGAATTTCTTTGAGGCATTAAGTGGCGACAAGGTCGAAGAGGCAGTGGTGGTTAGAGACATTGTTGATAGGGAAATATCGAAAAAATCAATCTTAATGAGGATCGAACTCGCAATGGTCGATAATGTTAATAATGACATACTTACACATTTGAAGGTGGTATACCACTCTTCTCAAAGACCAAAATAATCATGCAGCTGACGTAAATGACGTAAGGAAAGAGGAATTACGACGAGCAATTACCGACGTCTCCAAGAGCTTACCTTTGACAGGCTACGAGTTGAACTCTAATGACCCTTCGGAGAATTTTTAAGCCACAATAGCTATGGCTCGGAAACGATGGTCTAACATGGAGGACGAAGAGGAGCAAGAAGAAGAGGAACAAGAAAAATTGGAAGCTTTAAAGACAAAGATAGGTGACCCTTCCACCACTCCGCTTGTCTTTTCCTCATGTGATTCTTTAAAAGCCGAACCCATAGTCTTTAGTTAGAGGTTGCGCAGGGGTCGTGCTAGGGAGCACGCCCTGCCCGTGCTCACCTGTAACAACTAGCACTTGGCCTTTTTCTTCCGTTTTTCGCCCGGTTCGTCTGACTTCTTCTTGATTAGACTCCAAACTTCGTCTATCATGTCAAGTATTGGCGATTGCAATGCTCCAAATTATTGCCAAAATGCTACAATTATCGATAAAATTCCTACAAAACGAGCAAAGCGTAATCCTTTTCCACAAAACAGGAATAAAACTCTATTTACTCATATAATGAATGCATATCAACACATTCTAGCCAAGATTAAGCCCAAAATACATGAAAAATACATGTCAATCAAACCCCCAAACTTAAACTGTTGACAGTCCTGGTCAATACTTTATAAACAAGACAACACAAATGGTGTAAAGAAGAGCAACTCAAGAACACCGCATCACAATTCATGTCATCTATCCATTGACATCAAGCACAAACCAACCAAGTTTCAAATAGCTAACACGGAGTACAAGTCTATTAAAATCATTGTAAAACACTTCAAATCATGCTCTGAGGGATAAAGTGTATACTCTACTCACTAGAATAATAAAGGACGTGTATTCGCTCAAGTCATATCAATGTTGAAGAATTACCATATGCTTGCAAATCGTCTCACATCTCCGCCACTCGTTTGTATGCAATTCACAAATCAGAAAGGACTTTGTTTATGGTTGTAATAAAGGCTCTTTGGTTAAGGTAGGAAAATATGAATAAAGTGACTCAACTCAAGCGCATAGATTGGTAAGCACATTGTTTTTCTCCAACAGTTATTCTAATATGAATCAACTATGTACTCCCAATCGCCTTATATCCTATTACCTCTCTATTTCTCCCTTCCTTTTCATACAAATCATTATTCTTCGCCTTACATCACAGTTTCCAGCCTATTTTTCACTTATGGCCGACTCACTGTTTGCAGTCGATTTTTTTTTCCGACTCTTTTGTGAGTATCCTCTCTTTTCCTCTTTTTCTTCTTTTATTCCCAATCACCCAACATATACACTATTTTCTAACTTCTCGATACCCTTTCATTCAACCATTTTTTTCTATCCCTTTACTCAATGCTATACGCTCAAGCTTAGGGTAACAGATATATGAACTTAAGTTTTAAGAATTGAAATGTGGCTATCAAAAAAATCAGGCAACAGGCTCAAATTGGCTAACTAGGGAAATCAATTATCAAGGTAAGCAAAAGGCTTGAAAGACTTAACAAAAATGGCCTAAAATCATTTTTCATGAATGCATACAACATGTGACTTTGAGAGATACGAGCAAGTTCTAGAATTCAAAACAACATGAATGACACACTCAATCAACCAACAAGACGCATAATATGAAAACAAGATAAAGGCTCAAAAGCTCACGAGGCTTGTAAGTGCATAATTCAAAGTATTTTAACCATGATCCCAATAATCACATGCTCCATATTAATTATTCTCAACCCTTGGTCAACTCACGCTCAACACCCATTCAAAACAACATAAATCGCTCAACACATGCTCCCAAGATCAACAAACACACAATAGCGATCAACTCACTCCCTAAACAACTAAGAAAACAATAAACGTCTAAAGCAATAAACGTGCTAAAAATCAAAAACATCTAATGCAATGCATCCTACATGCTCTAAATGCAACTACATGAATGCAAAAAACTCCACACCCTTCAACAAAATTACTACCTCTCCCCCCAAACTTGAATGAAATTATAGCGCATAGAAGAGAAGATAGAATTTCAAAGAAAAGTGTGGAAAGGACTGGATCACTGTGGGGGCGGCGGAAAGTGGCCCCGGAGATATGCCATATTTGTATCTGATGCATCGTCTGCAATATCTCCAACTCCCGCTGCTCCTGGGCCTGCTACCTTAGCTCATGCTTCGTGTCTTATGTCTCCGTCTCGTGAGACGGAGCACGGCAAGGCGGCCGTCTTAGGGGTCGAACATCAACCCCAAAAACCTGGCACCGCATTTTACGGACGTGCGCGCGCACGGCGCATGGATCGCCGTGTGGGTGCCGAAAGAAATATCCTTAAGTCTTTGGTACCGGACATGGATCGTCTTGCGCATGGCGCGTAATGTGGTCGGCCGCCTTTGCCGTCTTTGGTACCGCACCTTAGCTTCGATTTTCCATTTTTTTTAGGGAAAGCAATTAAATCCTAACTTAGAAAAAAGGAAAAAATAAACTAAGAAAACATGGGAAGAAATAAAAAAAGAAAACCGTTGGTTGCCTCCCAACAAGCGCTAAATTTAACGTCTATAGCTTGACGCTTGTTTTACTCGATCACGATTTAAAGTGATACGAGTCACTTCTTCATGTTCTTATCCTTGTCAATTCAACTCGCATAGATTTGAACCTCCTTTGAATGCATGTAGCGTAGAAGTTATCCGTCGGTCAAATACCATGTTCTTCTTTTTGCATTGTGCGGCGAGATTTCGCGTCTCTGAGTCTTTGGTCCTAATCGTGTGCTTTGCTTTCTCACAATTTAGTACGTCCTGCACATGATCTATAGCACACACACAATGACTCGGATTAAAAATATTAGCACTTAAATCGACGACAGACATTGATTTACAACTCTCCCTATTATCATGATGGTTCCCAGCTTTATAGATGGAGAACAACACTTGCTCATCATTAACTCGTAATGTGAGCTCTCCCTTTTGTACATCTATCAATGCACGTGCAGTGGCTAGGAATGGACGCCCGAGTATCGAGGACGCGTCTCTCTTCCTCCATGTCAAGCACTAAAAAGTCCACCGGTAATATAAACTTGTCTACCTTCACGAGCACATCCCCCACGATTCCCTTAGGATATGTGAGTGATCTATCCGCTAGCTGTAAGGTGACCGTGGACGGCTTCACCTCTCCTAATCCCAGTTTCCTGAAAATGGACAAGGGCATTAGATTAATACTTGCTCCTAGATCACAAAGTGCTTTCTTAATACTACACCACCAATAGCACAAGGGATAGTGAAACTCCCTGATCTTTGAGCTTACGTGGTAGTTTCCTCGAATGATCGCTGCACTCCTCGGTCAAGTTGATATCTCGACCGCCAACTTTTTCTTCTTGGACATCACTTCCTTCAAAAACTTCGTATAGTTGGGCATATGTTCCAATGCGTCTGCAAATGGTATGTTAATATGAAGTTTCTTAAAGATGTCTAAGAATTTAGCAAATTGAGAGTCTAACTTTTTCTTTTTTAAAACGTTGAGGAAAGGAAGTGGTATAGAAAAGTTTGAAAGATCGAGTTAGAGAAAGATTTAAGCTTCATCCCCTTTTTGTTCAAACATGGTCCTCAACTCCTTCCTCGGCCTTAACCTCGCCATTTGCTTGGCCTCGCATCTCCCGACATGTTGATCGCGGTTCCAGCAGGGCGCATGGGCAGGCCGTGTGGTGGCGCACGGGCCATGCTGTCCTGCAATTTTTCAGAATTTTCTAGTATTTTTGGCCCTCGTATTCCATTCCACTCCTCAGATGAATGGATTTACACTGTTCCTTCGGATTAACCTCAGTGTTGCTCGGAAACTGACCTTTCTGATGCTGCCCACTAATAATTGTAGCTATTTGGCCAATTTGGGTTTCTATACTTTTCATTTGGGACCCCAATTGTGCGACTTGAGATCCCAATTGTGTGACTTGGTTTTCGATTTTATCTATCTTTGCCTCGTCCTTATTGAACCTATTCCTCGTCTCACTCATAAACGAGGTGAACATATCCTCCATTGTTGGCTTAGGCTCTGCAGTAATGATACCATTTGTCACATTAAACCCCGGTGGGGGTTGCATCACGTTCTTCGTGTTCGCGTAGGAGAAGTTCTCATGGTTCCTCAAGCTCGAATGGTAATGGGTAGGAGTTTGATTGTTCCGGAAATTGTTGAAATTCCGGTTATTCACATAATTTGCTTCCTCTATCAGATCTAGAGGAACTCCCCCATTACTAGCACCCACATTTCCCTCGTTTGCCTTTGTCAAAGTACTCAATTGGTTCGTCAATACGACCATCTGGGCTTTCAACTCTTTAATTGGGTCCGAATCAGACACTTCGGCTACTCTTTTCACATTAGTTCTCTCGGAAGGCCACTGATAGCTATTCATGGCCATCTTCTCCAATAAGTTAAACGCATTCTTCGGAAACCTCGCGAGTAGCGCGCCCCCTGCTGCAGCATCCACAAATGATCTAGTCTGCCCCATCAACCCATTGTAAAAGAAGCAGAGCTGTTGATCTTCAGGAAATCCATGCTGCGGGCACCTCCTCAACAAATCCCAAAATCTCTCCCAGGCCTCATACAAAGGCTCAGAGTCAAACTGTCTGAACTGTGTGATCTCACTTTTAAGCTGTAGTGTCTTGCTTGGTGGGAAATATTTGAACAAAATCCTCGACTCGGCTCATCCATTGTTCACACTCCCGAGTTAGGGTGCCTAGCTGCCTTCTAGCCTTATCCCTTAAACAGAAAAGGGAATAGGCAAAGACGTATAGATCATCGGTCACCCATTCATCTTGATAGTATTGCAAATCAGTATGAAATTCGCAAGATGAGAGTTGGGATCCTCGACGGAAACCCCCAAACTCGATTCTCACGCACCATCGAGATCGATCGCTTTAGCTCAAAGTTATTCACATTGATTGGGACACTGGCAATTCCATCATAGTTGCGATTGATTGGGTGAAAGTAATCGCGAATCGCATGCTATTGGCCGAGCCACCGAACCTCTGATCGCATCGTAACTCGACATTGACCTGTTGGCCTTGGTTATTACCTCCATTTTCCATTTTCGACCCGTTATTGCCTCTGTTGTTACCTTCTACGCCTGCCGCGTATTCTCGTCCTTCTTTGTCTTTCTCGCCCGTTTAGGCGGCCGCCTATTCCGCCTAGCAAAAGCCTCAACCTCTGGTATGAACGGTGCTAATTCTCCTTGCTTCGAGCGTGAACACTCACTACCTGAACCAACTAAAGAAAACAAGTCAAACACAGCAGAAGTAAAACTAAACAACAAACTAAAAGGAAAAAAATGTCTAAATTAAAAATAATCATATTTATCGCAATATTAGTACTAAAAATTTAATTAGTCCCCCTCGGCGCCAAAACTTGTTCGCCTTATTTTTAGCTTCACCGTAAGTGTACGGTGCAGTTTATAAAATAGGTTTAGCAAGGTCGAATCCACAGGGACTAATAAATCAATGTACTAAGTACTGGATTATAATAGCCTTATTTTTATCTAGACGAACGAAAGTGAGTGAGTTGGTTTTATAAACTAAAGCAGAAATTTATCCTAAAAGAAACAAAGCAAAGAGCGATTGAAAGATCAAGTATGAATGAATGGATTCCTGGGTTATGGTTTCAATTAATATCCCCCTTTTATTATCAGATTAATCAAACCAAAGTTAAGCGTATTCTTCTCTATAGACCAATCACCAAAGTAATTTACCCTCCCTCTCGAGATATATGTAAAAGCGTTGATTGGAATATCTATGTTAGCATCTCTACTCAACATGAGATATCCAACTCCCAAAAGTTCAAAAGATTATAAGGTCTCACAAATATTCACAGACTTCTCAATCATGCAAGCTATTTGTGTCAAGTACTCAAGATCTAGTATTGAAACTCATCGGTTAGAATTATGAATCAATACATCAAACAAGTTTAAATCAATGGCATTTTGATAAAACAAGAATTAAAGCAAAGTACTTGAATAGAGGAAGAAAATATTAACTTCAATTATCATTAATCATCAAATAAAAGTGTTCATTACCTACTTTCAAACCCGGGAATCACAAGATGTTTAGCCAGACATCGAAGATAAATAATTCATAGACAAATTATTCATATTCAAAATCTAACTAATTGAAATAACGATACTATGGAATGAGTGAACTCGGGGATGATGACGATCTCTCGATCTATCTTTAATCCTCGAAGGTGTTGTTGCGGTCTTGATCGATCTCTCGAAGTTTCCGATGGAAAACTGCTCTTCTCTTTGGTTTCTAGGGCAAAAATCAGTGTTTTTTCTCTTTGTGGTCGCCCCGTATCTATTTGTACTTCGTTTGGGTCGAAACCTAGTTGAAACCGAAAGTCAAACTCTTTTTCCCCAGAGGAGCACAAAGACGCCCAACCCGTCTTTGGGTGCCGCATGGATTGTCCAGAATTCTGCAGAAGGCACGGGCCGTGCCCTATGGCACGGGCTGCCCGTGCAGGTAGCCGAACCCAGAGTCTTCAGTTAGAGGTTGCGCACGGGTCGTGCTAGGGAGCACGCCCTGCCCGTGCTCACCTGTAACAACTAGCACTTGGCATTTTTCTTCCGTTTTTCACCCGGTTAAATCGACTTCTTGTTGATTCGACTCCAAACTTCGTCTATCATGTCAAGTATTGGCGATTGCAATGCTCTGAATTGTTGTCAAAATGCTACAATTATCGATAAATTCCTACAAAACGAGCAAAGCGTAATCCTTTTCCACAAAACAGGAATAAAACTCTATTTACTCATATAATGCATGCATATCAACACATTCTAGCCAAGATTAAGCCCAAAATACATGCAAAATACATGCCAAACACATGTGCTAAAACAACAACCAACTATGTTATTCGAAAATCTTCTAGAAATAGACGCCCTTCGTTTAAATTGCATTTTTAAGTTTTTTTTTCCTGAATTTTAATATTTTTTCTTCATTTGCTACCTAATCGGCTTGTGGTCAGGACCTTTTCTTTTCTTATATATATTTCCATTTATTTAAAAAAAATATTTGTTTTATAGTTGTAACCAAAAACGTAGTTCGACAATCATGAATAAATAATAATAAAAACATTGTTTTAATTTGGCAATAATTATCACTATCTAATTCATACATCCGTGTACGGAAAAACGTGAAAGAAAATGAGTGTATGTCAATTACTTATGGGCTTGGACATGAGATTTTAGTTGATAATTGTGCCTTTACGGTCTTTGTGTTTTGCTTACGGACATTTATCCATTTGGGACAAATACTTTGTTGCTAACTTGTCTTGCAACAGATAAATATCCTCTAGCGAGCACATAATTTCCTATTAACTTTTATGCTTGCTAGTGCAGTCTAAAACAAGCTCAATTTTCAATAGGAAAATTCCTAGTAACACGTAAGGAAAGTTTATTGCCAACCTTGTGACACTTTTTACAATATTTTTTTATTTTTGGAACAAATTGTTAATAGTACATGATTGAAATGCTCTAGGAGTTGAAATAAATAATCATAGATCCAAAGATTTTGGTATAGGGAAACTTTCAAAGTGCAATTTGATGTTAGCTTCAAAGGCATAGTTGATATGCTAGAATATGTTAGCTTAAAAGTGCAATTTGAAGCAATCCTACTTGCACGGTCTCTTACATCTCTCGGATTTTCAATTTTGGGTGACTCCGCAATTGTTATTTCCGCAGTTAAGGAGGGCTCTAGTATCTCCGCAAACATTGAGCTTATTCTTTATGATGTGTGGATGTTTAGGGATACGCTTTCTTGTAATGTTTTTTCTGGATTCCTAGGACGAAAAATTTCATTGTCCACGAGTTCGCTTTTTTTGCGAAGAACTCGTCATGTGTGTACAACTCGTGGGAAGATCCTCCTCTTTTTTTTTTTTTTTTTTTTTTTTTGTCTCAATTGGCGCTGGACCATTTCCAGTAATTTAATGAAGTTTTATTTCCTTAAAAAAAATCAAATATACCCTAATTGTATTTGTGACAAGCCATCTTAATCTTTAGCATGAATAAAATGATATACTTGATCTTAAAATTATTTATTAATAGATGCATGATGTGGTCATTCATGAGATGGACATCATGAAGTTCTCATCTATGCCTTGTTATAATAATATCCTAAATCAGGGTTCATTGTTATGGGACATTGAACCAGGTGCGGAAGCAACATCAATAGGAGTAAAACTGATCCTTGCCATTTTATCAAGAAGACGAATTTCGTCTTGCAGTTGGAATGTGATTATCTACTTGAAAAAATGGATAGGATAAGGGGATAAATTTATGAAGATGAGACTAGTATTGCATACTATCTCTGCAAGATAAAATTGCCACTTACTAAAGTGCTAAGCTTGATTCGATAATCTCCTTTAAGGTACAATGACTTCCAAATTTATTATAGCAATACTTGCAAATAATAAACTCACAACGAACTACTAAGTATTTCTAAAATTTTGAGATTCGGAAGGAGAGTAGACAACAAGATGCAGAAATGCTTGTTGAATGGTGTTATTTGTGTGTAGGGGAGCCCTTTACATAGACATTGGAGGGTTGTGGGTTGCCTGACCATGCACTTCAATCCTTTCCAGTAGGTGTGATTTGGCTCGAACAATTGTGTCTTTTGGACCAAAATCAACAATAGAACTGCACCATATTGAACAGATGTGTTAGTAGACAACAATTGTAGTTCATAATTTTTTGGAATATTGTATTAGCCCAAGTCCAGGCCCATGACCCATGCCCGAGCCAGGCCAATTGGCGGGTGGTGAGACGACGCTCGTGTGTGGATCGAACCCACTAGCATGTAGGTCATCCCCCTTCTAAAAACCTCTGGTGCCCTAATGGTCTAAACCCAATATCACAACTTGAACTAATAAAGTGAATTGCTTTTAGCTTACAAACTCATGTGGGATGGGTGTTGAAATTCGTTTTTATAAATTGAGTTTTGACCCAATTTTGACCAATTAATTAAGTGAGTTCATTTAATTATTTTATGAAATAAATGAGATAAACAAAATAGATCTACACCGCGAGTAGATGAGTTTAGCATTTTGAATTTCTCAAAAACCAATATCGGGTGAATGAGAAATAAATGCACAAAGTATGCCACTTAAAAGACATTTTATTTGAAAATGTGAAATGGTGGGAATGTGAAGAGACACATTCCACATAGGAAACAAGGAGCAAAGTTACCTCCCTTATATAGAACTTCACCAATAGCAAGGAGTAATCAAGTGGAGCTCCTTCATGGTACACCCTAGTGGACCAAGTAAATTTTGACTAGCCTTTGGCTAGCTCAAAGAGGACCGTCCAAGCCGGGCCTAGGCCCACGCACGTCGCACATAGTCGCATTGGGTGCTTTAGAGGCGCACTTTGTACTTACGCATCGTCGCGAGGAGCTTTGAGGAGCCTTAAAGTTTTGAAAAATCGAACCATGGTTTGGTCAAGTGGCTCGGTGACATGGCAGGTCAGCTCAGGTGGCAATGACTTGGCGGAAGTCGTCCGTGTGGCGCCATGTGGCAGACAATGGCACTGATTGGACGCATTTGTTCGTTGACAGAGCACCACGACCTGACACGACTATTTAGTGTGCAGGGGTGCATGCCAAGGGATGTATACCATTGGTTGGATGCGATCTGAACCATCAGATCGCATTTGTTGATCACTAATGCGATCTGACAATCCTGATTGATCCGAACCAGGGTTGCACCTGATCAAGAGGCACTCAAGTTCTATAACGAGTTCCCCAGAACTCATTTCAGCATCTTAACATCTCGAAATTTTGTTCATTTTCTGCATAAATCCATAAAAGAGAGTTCAAAAAACATCATAGTGTTCATTGTACGTGCGATTTGTAGTGCAACTATCGCAAGTTTGTTGTCGTTATATCTTGGGAAACGATTGCCATTTTTCCATATGCACCGTGAGCGGGGGAATCTCGTCTTAACGAGAAAGAGTCCAACTCTTGCCTCGACATTTTGTTTTCATACAGATACTCTGCTCAAATTTCTGTAGCCGTTTCGATATACACCAACCCATATTTTCCAACAATGGGTATATTACATTTCCCACAATTTACAATTTCCAAACTCAATTTACATTTTAAGTGGTTCACTTTGTGCATTTATGTCTCATTAATCCGAAATTGGTTTTGAGGAAAATCAAATGATAGTATCATTTACACAACTTAGATTAAGATTATCTAACTTATTTCCATTTTATATTAATTGAACCTACTTAAATATTTGGTCAAATATGGGTCAAAACCATGTCACAAAACCAAATTTCCAACAATTGACTTAACAACACAGAAAATGACATAACCGACTATTTAAACGTACTTGTTACAATCCAAGAAAATAGGAAAAGAATCAAACAATTAAAGCATTGTCACTGCATTTTGCATCAAACCAGGGTTACATAAAACAGAAGAAAAAACACAGTGTAAAACTCTCATACATATTAAGTCATCATCTCCTGTTCCCATAATGCCTGTAAGGATCTTGCATCCTTTGTGTCTCCAAAGCACCAAACACACCATAAACACTACTCTCATCTTCATAACCATTTTTCCCATCTTCATCATCACTTTCCTGATCAAGGGCCATCAAATCTTCACCATACTTAACACTCTTAATCCTCATATTCGATCCTTTATCATTGAAAGCTTCTCCCTTGAGAAGGGCAACAACTTCTTTCATCGTCGGCCTCTTATCGGCCTCATTCTGAACGCACAAAGCGGCAACATTTATCGTTTGTATCAACTGATTTTCGTCGAAATTCCCCGAAGCTTCGGGTCCACAACATCCTTAATTCTCCTTTGGTTATATACGGCTCGGCCCATTCAGTTATCGTCCTTTTGATGCCACCTGGCAGTTTTTCGATAGGCTTTCGTCCGGTGACGATTTCTAGCAAGAGAATTCGGCTGTAAACGCCGCAACTTTCTGACACTTTTCCCCACATTGCGTACTCGGGTGCTAAGTATCCTAGCGTGCCCTTTACGCTGGTCGTCATGTGGCTGACGCCTTCTGGGATTAGTTTGGCGAAGCTAAATCGGCTACTAATGGCTCGAAATTGGAGTCTAGAAGGACGTTGCTAGCTTTGATGTCTCTGTGGATAATGTGGGGTGTCACTTCATGGTGCAAGTACCTATATATATCATAAGGGCAACTCATTAAGATGAAATGAAGATTTGATTTTCAAGTTGGCATTGATGTATGATTATTTCAAGTACATTTTCAATATGCATAATGGAAATTCAATATTAATATCGCAGGGCTTTTGGATTAGGCAGGTCCAACCAAACAAACTCATTACTCATATCACACAACCCTTTTATAAACCAAACATTATAATGGGCTTGATTGGATCAATTAGATTGGCAAACTAACCCAAAGAGAAAAATCAAAGCCCAATCATAGAAAGCAACCCAAAACGGAACCCCTATGTATTGCAGTCTGAAAATCAAACATTGTCAAAAAGAACTATTCAAATAATGATAAGAGTTGGTTTCAAAAAAAAAAAAAATAATGATAAGAGTTGCAAAAGATAATTTTAATATGAGGAATGACTGGTTTTGAGCATAATGCAATGGCAAATTTATCAGATAAGTTCCTGCAAATTGCATACCTCTTGAAATGATAATTTTAAACCATTCTATATATGTTTTTTCCCCAAGATATTATTCTTGAAATCAATTTTTTCTTTGGCCACCTTAAGCATAATAAATTTGTATAAGTAAATGAGTTACTATTAGAGTAAATTATAAAAATAGCCCATGATGTTTAGTCTAGTTATAAAAGGTCCAGTCATCTTTCAAAATTGAAATATACCACTTATTGTGTTACAAACATCTCATAGAGATTTGTATTTATTTAATAAATACCCCCCTCAAAATGTGCAATTTGTAAAATTGAAACAAACATCAAAGGGTATTAGTTTGTAATCTTAAAAGATAACTGTGCTTTTTTAATTAGACTAAACCAAAGTATAATTTTTGTAATTAACCTATACTATATTATCAGGATTCTAGTCAATTTGCCATGACTAAATATATATATAATTAAAATCGAGAAAAAGAGTCTTACAATAAGCCCTCAGCAGATCCAAGAGCAATCTTCATTCTCTTCTTCCAATCAAGCTGAACTTCAGCAGCAAATTGACCATGCAAATGAGAAAGCAAGCTGAGATTAGGCATATAATCGTAGACGATGAGACGTTGATCATTCCCAGCACAATACCCTCTCAGCCCTAATAGATTTTTGTGCCTCACTCTCCCAAGCACCTCAACTTCCACCGCAACTCCATTTCAGCTTTCGAATTCATCGACTTCAATTTCTTCACTGCAATCTACATAATATTACAACACAAAAATAATAAAATTGCTTAATTTGAATTTTTTGCACTCCTTTGGCCCTCGTTTAGAACTCCGTTTCAAATTAAAACGCGACTTTAAAAATCGAAACGGAGGGATTAACATGACTTGATATACCAATACGCGAAATTACCACTATGCATGTCCTCAAGAAAATGACAAATTTAATATAATCAATCTCTCGGATTTTTTTGTCATTTGTCGATAACAAAATCATACATTTCGACTCATTTCTCCGATTTCATTTCATCTATCCAAAAGTGAACTTACTCAGGTACGTTACAGTGATTTAATTTTCCAATTAAACATGCAATCATAATTACCTGAAGACCATCCGATGTTTTGCCCCAATAGACACTTCCAAAACCACCTTCACCAAGCTTGTAATCCTCACCAAATCCATTTGTGGCTGCGTGCAATTCCTTGTACGTGAAAATCCTCCATGGACTGCTCTTACTCTCTCCTCCTAACGTCAACCTGCAACCAAATAAATAAATAAATTAAAAGGGCCAAAAAAACACAACAAAAAACAAACATAATTAAATTGCAGCTAAAATGTGTTCCAATATGATTATAATATGACTATCTCTCAAACCAATTAAGTGTAATTAATTAAAGTTGTGCATAATACCCTTGCTCAACTTTTTCGGAACTACAGCAACTGAAGGATGATCCCATAGTTTGAGAAAAGTTGGATTTTTTTGGATTATTCAGTTAATTGGACGAAGATGATGATATGATGGTGTTTTAAAGCATTGGTGATGAAAAAGTTTGTCACTTTCAATATTGGTCATCACTGCCGTCCTTAGCCGGCTATATATATGCTCTTGTTAACATAACTAATTATCCTAATATTGTTAACCAGGCTGAATATAAAAACCAGCTCAACACACAACTATATATTATTTTTATATTAAAATTCATCTCAGATCCATCTATTATATTTCAAATTTTACTCTAAAAAAGAACAATTTTATTGAATATTCATTATCATTTCATTTACAGTAATATTTTTTCCATATGAATTAAATTTCTTTGACAGGCAAATTCCTATAAATTTTTGCGAAGAATTGAAGTTCCATTAACAATTTAGACAAATTGTCACTATAAAGTTGAAATAAATTCTTCTGTTCCAAATGTACGTATCTCTGAGCATTCAATTAAATTCATATTGATTATTCAAAAAAAAAAAAAAAGAAAAAAAGAAGAAGAAGAAGAAGTAGAAAAAATCAAAGCCAAGATCGAGTCAGAGATAAATGTGAATATTATAGAAATTTCAATATAAAAATCCTGTACTTGGAAAAGGCCATTTGGCAACACGAGGGATGGAAATGAGACAGGGGCATCAATTTTAATAGTATAAGCAACCCGGAATGATGTCAACATATAGAAAAGTATAAATATTCCATTTATTTTATTTTTGAAAATTTGACCAAAAAGTATCAGCGAAGGGATGTTTTTTTCCAAATTCACGAAGCATGAATTAAAGTGGAATGCCAAAAATCAGAACTTGTGCAAACAACTCATATTTCGTTATATGGATTTAATGTTAAGAACGCTCTCTTTATTCCTTCATATATAATATGCATGTTTATTTTTCTCCTGTCTTTTTGTCAAGTTTGATTTTAAAAATGTAACTATGTCAAAATTTGAAGTACAAAACACGCAAATTATTTGATGTTGCTCAATAAAGCAGATCACTCAGAATCTGAAAAAAGTCTAATTTTTGTTTTCTGATGGTGGAAATCTCCTGTGGTGGGAATTTGTATCTTCTACACCAACAAACGTTAGACAGATCTTTAATTGTCTCGATCAAGCCTCTCCGACGACGCTCAAGTCGTGTGAATGAGGGAATATTCGAGCAAAATGGCAATAATCGATAGTTCTCTATTGTGAATACTTACAAATGAGATGTAGGGATTGGGTGTATGGGCAGCGTGGGCCGGATCCGCTGTGTGGACCAGAGACTTTATCTGTAGTCCAATAATAAAAGGTAATATTGCGTAATTAATGAGATCGAATAAATACATTATAAATAAAAATAATAATAATAATAATAATAATAATAATAATAATAATAATAATATGAAAGGGCGTTTTTGCCCACAACATTATTCTAGTTTGAAGCAAGTGAGAAAATCCACTCGGAATTCAACATGTTAAAAAGAATTAAGAAAGACACTCATAAGTTTCAATAAATTCTATCGTATTAGAATTTATACGTCAAGTCTCAAGTGAGTTAACATATTTGTAATATTTTAAAACCGCAAACAAATTATATTATTAGAGGATGAAAAGTTTCTGGACTCAGAGTGTTGGGTAGTCTTCGGCCCACCAGCCCAACTCGGCATCCTATTGGGCTAAGTTAAAGTTTAGGAATACGATTTATGAGCATTGAGCAACAAAAATGTTGTATACCAGTCTGCTTTTGTGAAATGATTAAAGTCCACTGACCAAATTTGGATTTCTATTGGGCTTAGTTGAAGTTTTGGTTTGTGACCAACCCAACTATTTTATACTAGGAGCTGCAAAGTGCATGTAAAGGTGTGTCCATATATTTGCTCATGGAAAAACAACATAAGCATTTAAATCATCTCAAAATTTCAAATCGGGATTTCAGATCTGTCATCACTAAAGGCATATATTGAACTTATGAAATAAATTTTCTACTACATGTTTTCTTTTATCTTGAAAAGCAAAAGTATTAGATTATATTTTCATAATTTTGGCCGTAAAGTAGCCTATGGTCCTTTTCAGCAATAGCGATAGGAAAGAAATTTTATTTTTAATATAAATCATTATTTTTGAGCATTTTAAAATTAAATGAACAATATATCATAAAGGCACATAAAACAAGAAGTCTGGCGTGATATCACTCTAATTCGTAGCACTCCTACTCAACTCAGCTTTAAGCGAGTCATTGCATGCATAACAAAAAAGTCGTTAGAGTGTCGGGGATTGACTCAACAAATATCTTTCTCAATTCCAAAGCAAGTAGATATAATTCTAGAGAACTTAAGGGCAGCTAAGAGCTTAACTAAATGCATAAATTTCTTTAATGAGGATTTGGTATATTTATAGTGTGATATGGGGATTTACTTTTTGGCCGTAGGGCCTTAATAGGCTCATTTCAGCATTACTAATCCAAATTAGTTAAATAATAAATTAATAATTAACCCCATAAATTTCATCTATTGGGCTTTTACCTTGTTTCAAAATTCGGATGATCCCTTTGAACTTAGCCTATTGGGTCTTTCCGAATTGCAAAGCCATATTTGTATAACCATCCACATTCACTGTCCTTTTTCTCACCTTTTTTTGGTGATCATGTGACAAGTATATTACTTGTCTTTGTTGCAAGAAGCTGGTCCGATCCTCAAGGGAAATTCACAATTTTCCAGCCACAAAAATGAACCCTATATATTGCCAACTTTCAACTTGAGCTTCTATATTATGATTATCACCATTTATCATTAAAATAAAATAATGAAAATGATTTTGTGACTTCAAAGCAAATATAATGCATGTTACAATCCATTGAAAACACAAAGCCCCATCTTCACCTGTTCCACAAGTTCTCTGAGGCCTATCCTTAACCACAATAAACTTGACATAGGATTTAATTGTCCTACATCTCCCTCCAAATGCAACTATATAAATTAATATATTATGACATTATTCAACATTATGCGTTTTGTCGCGCATACCAACAAGATATATGTCTTTATTAAATCCCTTATAAATGATGTGATAAATTTCGATTTTTGGGTTATCGATCGAATGTTTTCTTTGTTCAATTGTTTGTAGGACAGGAGTGAGAAAATTAGCTTATTGATTTGTAGCTCTCATGAGGTGTGCATTATTGCAGGGAATGTTAATTTTGACCATCTATATATACATACTATAATGGATGTTGCTGTAATGCCACTTAATCATGCCCTGTGTGTGGTTTGTCCTGTTCAAATGTAAGCAAAAACTTGACCACAAATTTTTACTTATGGTTGATAAGATTTAGCCTTGTAGCACACTAGAACTTTCAAGTCTTGCAACCTTAACTTCAAGACGTTGTTAGAGTATATAATGTTTTACTTAAATAGTTACATTCTAGCAAGTGATTTATGTGGGCATGAAGTCTTAAAATATGTTTGGATGGTGGAACTAACAATCCATGCAACTTCATTGACTTTCATTTGAGTTATTAGGATTTGAATTTCACCTAATTTGAAGTTTTTTTTTTTTTTTGAAATCATGTGTTTATATGACTCAATTATTATTTATCAGAGGACCAACATAATTAATTAAAGAAGTTCGCCTATTTAGCCCAAAATTATATGCTCACAAGGGTCATATATGGTTCACGTACCATGCTGCACCAAATGAAAATCCTCTCTCAAAAGTCCTTTTTTTTCCTAGTTGGTTAAATCCACCTGTGCCGAGGTGGAGAGCTTGGCATGGACCTCTACCAGTTTAATTATTAAAATCTTTAAAAACACTAAAGTGGATTGCAATTAAAGGAAATAAGGAGTATTTGCTCTTTTACAAAGAATTCAGAAACTAAAGAAATAAATCAAAAAATAAGAAGTCCCATCTAAATCTGAAATTAGAAATCTGAAGAAAATCCATATAAATACCCATTTTCACCACTTTTTAGAGGTATAGGTAATCATTTGCATATTTTCAATTCTATGGCCTTGTTTGTTTATGTTTAAAACCATTTCCACTTTCAACTATTCATAAAAATGGAATCATGTTTGTTTATAAAATTTCCAATAAAATCATCATTTTCACTTTTCATTTTTCACATAAAACAACATCTCAAACCTATAATTTCAATTTTCAACCCTATACACTACCCTACATCACTAATCAATCACTATTCTCATTTTTTATCCAAATATATATGTGGGACCCTCTATTATCAACTTTATCTACTTAAAATATTACCATATATCTAATGGGACCCACTAGCCTACAATCTTACAAATATAATACTATATATTCAATTAAAATATTCAATCACTATCAACTTTTCAAATTATTATATACATAAAATATTACTTCAAAATACTCAACCAAACATAATCTCATTTTCAAAACTACTTAAAACTCATTTTCATTCACTCATCCAAACATAATTCCGGTTTTTCACGAAAACCAATAAATTCTCAAAATTCATTTTCCAACACTAAACTAGAAATGGTCCATGAAACATAACCATACAAGGCCTATGTTATTTTGCTCTCTATTTCTGTGTGAATTGACTTCAATTTGAAATTTAGAGTTGGTAGAGTGATACACATCATCTTCCAATTCAAATTGTTTCATCCAAACGCATTGCTAATTTCTATAAAAATAACGTTGGATAAGAACTAAATAAGATGCCAAACTCTGAGGGCAGTCACTTCTGAAATTAAAGACTGAAAGAAAGCAAGAAAAATAGCATCTGCTTCTTTTGGAATTGGAGAAAAGGAAGGCAGTTAAGGGCTGCAGACAAAAGCTAAGAATATAATAGCATCCTCGTACACTTGTCACCCCGCTACTTTCTATTCCTCTTGAAAATATACAGTAGCACACACATAAAAATGCGCAAATTAACAAGTCTGGTACAACTATTGAAGCTTGTAATTTCCACTGTACAACAGTCAAGCGTACATATTCATTTGCATTTTCATTGTGCCGCATCTCTCACTCTTTTATCCTTTTTTCTTTGATTAGTGCTCTCTGCATTCTAATATGGAAATTACAAAAATTATCATAGAGATAATACTATTTATTTAGATTACAAAATTTAAATATCTCCTTAATATTTTTTTTCTATTTTAGAAATACATCTATTGAAGGGATATATGTTAAATAATGACAAATTAAAAAAAAATGATTGTAATACCTTATTGAGGTATTTATAAATTTAAAAGATAAATTAAACAGTTATAATTATGTCAAATTCCAAAATTAGTATTTATGTTTACCCTTCAAGATATTATATGTTATGCTTAGAGTATCTCCAATGCAATGTTTATGTTGAAGTTTTTATGGTTAAACTGGTTTGTTTAAACCACATCCCATTGTGGGTGAATGATTTTCCATATTTATGAACCTGAAATAAACCAAATTATATCACATCATCCATACATGGCTTTTTTCTTTTTGTGTTTCTTTGATTGTTGCATTATTATTCAATATTATATTCGATAGTTGAAACTTTCATTTGAGTGTTGTATTTATATTCAATAATTTGATTTTAAATTTTGTATTCAATTTCTTTTATTCGTATATATGTTACATATTACTGAATTATCGCAATGTCAAAATCTGTAAGATTTTAATAATATTTTATCAATTTATATGAAAACATAAATTTAATGCAAATTAAATTTTGATATTTATAAATAAAAATTTAATAAATTATATTAATTTAATATTTATAAAAATATATATTTTTATAAGGATATTAAATGAATATATATAAAAATAAAAATATAATTATTAATTGTAGATTGATGGTGGGGTCCATAAAAAGTGGTTGAAAAGGTTTATAGATTGTGGAGAAAGGTTTATAAAATTATTCGCCAAAAATATTTGGATCTCTATGCTACAAGTGTACGAGTGTAGTTTATAGAATAATGGCAAGCAAGTCGTATTCCTCGGGATTGACTACAAAACACTTAGGTTTTAATAACATCGCATTCCAATTTTATTGAAGCATCAATATCAAGAGTTTTTATCAAAATCGAAAAATTAAAAAGAAAAAGAAATAAATTTGCGAACCCCACAAGTATTTTCAACAACCACGAAGTAACCTTAGGCACATAATCTCAACATGTTTCTTCAATATTAAATCCATTAAAGTTTAACAAAACCAATTCATGCAATTATATTGGTTCAATTCATAAGTTAGTTTATTCCCCCTCGAGCGGCGCATAAATAGTAGATTAATAACAATTGTAGGTTAGGCCTCCCAACTCGATACAACTATTATTAATTAACTCCCAAAAGATCTCGTGAATTGAATGACTCTCCACAAAACAGAGTTGTAGGCTCTCCCGACTCGATACACACCGTTTACAAGGGCGGAACCGAGGATTGAACACCGAGGGGGCCAATAGTCGAAGATAACATCTTTATTTTATATAATAGTAAAATTTAAATATATTATAAATTTGCACTATACAATGTCTATACTCATCATTAAGCATTCCAAAATATATAATTACAATATTAATATATTTAAATTTAGAACGTCTCTCATGAATATTAGAAAATCGTTTATAAGTGAATCTATACTATATTTTTGTACAACTTGCGTGTCATAATATACAAAACAAACAATCTATGAGAATATGTTTATATTTTGTGTTCATCCACAAAGAAAAAAATATATTAAATATAGTCTAGACCAGTCAAAACTTACACTTTTTTTTTTTTGAGGAAGTCAAAACTTACACTTAAAATCACTTCAATATCAATATCTAATCAATAATAATCTTTTAAAAATAGAAATAAAAAATAAACTAACACTAATTAGGGCTTGAACAAGGTTTCATTGACCATTATAATATTAATTTCTAACTCATTAATTAATAAACACTAAATACAAAAGAAAAGGTTGAAATAAACCCCAAAATTATATGTAAAAAATGAGAAAAAAAAATTAAAATGATGGGGTTGGGGGGACCAGGGCCCCCCTCCAATACAATACACCTAGTTCTGCCCATTTATGTCTGAATTCGATTTCCGTCTTTGTTAGAACTCCTCTTCCGAATTTCGCACTAACAAATATGAAATGCTAATTATTGATCAGATAAAAAACAATTAAAAATAAGCACTCGAATTCATAAAATAGAAAACATGAATCAATTAAGAAAATAATTAATCAAGATTTAACATTAATCCACGATTTGATTATGCCTAAGAGTTTAAAGATTAGTCAAACATTGATTACAAATTCATAGACAAATTTGAAATCAACATTATGACATCGTTCAAGCCACGCAAAGAGATCTGACAAAGAAAGAAAACCCCTTCTTGTCGACGGATTCCCTTCCAAGCCTTCGAAGCTCTTGTGCTCTCGTAGATGCGAAAGGCACTTGTGGTGTTCTTCGTAACCTAGCCCTCCTCTCTCAGAAGACCTTTGATCTTGTGTTCCCGTGAAATTTGGTGTGTTGTATATGGTATGAATGTGGTTATTTTTCGTGCAAATTTGGGTCTCTTTTATAGATGCTTAAAGAGATCACTTGTAGAGTTGGAGTGGGAAAAGAACACCGAAATCCGAAGACAATGCACCACACGGCCTGGCCGTGTAGCCTCACACGGCCATGTGGCTTTTACTCAGACCAACCTCACACGCCCGTGTGGGTCCCACATTTTCCTGGTCGTGCGGCTTGTTTTCGTCTCCTCTGTTTTTTCCCTATTTCACACGGACATGTCATGTTTCACACGGGTATGTCACACGGTAGTGTGGTCCCACACGGTCCGGTCGTGTGACATGTTTTTGTTTGTTTTCTTCATCTTTTTGATACTCTCTTCACACTCGTCAATCTTATCCGGGCCTTTCAACTGATATTTCTTCAATTAAGCTCCATTTTCTGTAGAAAGTTACAATAATACGCAGTATCATGCCCTTCTAAGGAAACCAAGTATAATACACTAAATATACATGCAATTGTATCAAATATATATTATTTTATGCCCCAAAATGCATGTTTATTTTACACGCATCAAAATCCATCAAACTTAAAGCATTGCTCGTCCTCGAGTAAATTAAGAAAAATAACATCAATGGGTAAAAAGAACACTATAAACATTTAATCTCATATGACTCCATACTCAAGTAAACCATGCAATTCCTTATCAAGAAGTCCTCTTTCATAAGCTCGGCATAATTAATACTCTCTCGGGTACTTGTCATCGCGACTCACAAGTAGGTAGTAGTGTATCACTCGACTCTCAAAGTGTATGGAAAGTGTTTATGCTCAAAATCAATTCAATGAAAGTAGAACTACTATAGGCTTGCAAATCGTCTAACATCTCTACCACTTTTGTATGCACAATTTAAGAATCAAAAAGGACTTTTCATTAGGTTGTAATGCAGGCTCTTTGGTAAGGGTAGGTAAAATTTGGATTAAGTGACTTGACTTGAGCAAATAGAATTTAAGTACACAGACTTGCAATTCACCAACCCAATTTCAGCATAATACTCATTCTTTTAAAGTTATTTTCTTTTTTTCAACTCAACTCCACCCTTATTTCTCCTTTTTTCATTCTTAAGCCTTTTTGCCTTTTTTTTTTTTTCTTGCCTCCAGCTCTCAATTTTTTTTTCAAAATTTTCAGAATTTTTCTTTCTTTTGCTCGATTTTCTCTTCTTTTTTTCCGAGATTTTTTCCCGAGCTTCATTCTTTCTTCATTCACCCAGATACTACTCATCCCTATTTCTTTTGCCAACTTTATCTCTTTTTTCATAAATTTCACCACATCTCCCCCAAACTTATTCATTTTCTGTAAGCCCGAGAAATTTCAGGGACAAAATCATGTTTTCAATTTTAAAGATCAATGTGGCTAACAATAAAAAGTTTTGGCTCAAAATTGGCTGACTAGGGAATCATGAGTTCATAGGCAGGCTTTTTAGGCTAAGTAGGCTAAAAAAATATGGGTTTAAATCATTTTCAAAAATTGCACACACACATGGCTTCAATGAATATACCAGAGTAAGTTCTAGAGTTCTAGAAATCATGAATGACATATCCTCAATCATTCATCGCATTATTCACAAAAATATGTCATCTCATAAAATTAAATGCTCATAGTAAAAATCATACGAAAGCTTTGGGCACTTTCAAAATCTTGATTAAAAATCACATACAAAATCAATTAAACGTCTTTAAGCGATAAACGTACTAAAATAAAAAATTAAATAAAAAAATCGAAAAAAATTTAATGCAAATTTTTATGCTCTACATGCAATCCTAAATGCAATGCAAAAATGCAATAAAGATTAAATTACCCATTCTTGACAACTCCCACGAACTTAATATATGCTTCGTCTCGAACATATGAGGAAATTGTCAAAACAAAGAGGAATGCGTAAAGAGTACTTACCGGATAGTTCACACGACCGTGTGTATTTCACACGGCGGCCGTGTAGCCCTGGCGATCTATTTCTTTATCTCCAGCCCACACGGCCGTTTGTAGCTCACTACGACCTACTCGTGTAGCTTTTGCTTAGTAGTCGCACGACCCGTGGGAATTTCACATGGTCGTGTGAAGTTTTTATTTTTTTACATATCCGGGAGATTGTCGTGACGCCTCCTACACAACAACTCACAAAACCAAACACAACTAAAATTTAAGTTAATAAAAATAAAATCGAAATTAAAATTGAAGCGATTAAAAATGAACAAAAATAGAAATAAATTGGTTGCCTCCCATAAAGCGCTAAGTATTACGTCTTACGCGGACTTGATTTCTAATCACTTTCGTTGAACCGTGTCGGTTGAAATCGTGTGAGCCCTCAAAGTCGATACCATCCATTAGATGAATGGCATTGCATTGTGCTCTCGGATTGATTTAGTATCGCATAGGAATTTGCCCTTTTGATGTTGGCCTACCACCTGCGCTTGCGATCCGGGCTACTTATGTTTCTAGAGATTTCAATCTTGCATTTACGTTAAGTGTTCAACCGAGTGACTCGCTTTCTTCTATCCTCGTATATCTTCGTTTCATCCTTATTCGATCTGCCTAGTCTCTCCCGATAAACGAGGATATCATCTCTTCAATGATGCTTTCTTTTGTTTGACTCTTCTATCTTGATTACCCACATTAAATCTCGCGGTGGTCGCAAAACATTTTTATTGTTAGCATAAGAGAAGTTTTCATGGTTTCGCAACCGGATGATAGTAATTGGGTGTCGATTATTTCTATAATTGTTGTTGAAGTTCCTTTGTTGGCCCACAAAGTTCGCTTTCTTCTTCAACAACGGGAGGATCTCTTGGAGTCACTTGCTACATCGCATCCCGCCATATTCAATTCACGGATACTTGTTCTAGCATGGCGACTTTCTCATCATGAACTTCTCGCCACATGTCGGACAATAGATCTCTTAGATGGCCACCGATAATCTCATTGTTCGCCATCTCTTCTACAAACTCTAGTGCCTCTTTTGAATATTTCCCTAGAAACAGCACCCCAATGCAACATCTATAATCGTTCTTGTTGCCACTCAATCTATTATAGAAATACTTTAGACTGTTTAGGGCACTTCCTCAAGAATTCCCTTAATCTATCCCATGCTTCATATAGTGGCTCGAGAATCTAATCGCCTAATTTGGCTAGAAACCGACTTAGTTACGCCTATTTCTTTGTTGGTGGTGTTAGAGAGCATAACCATCCCTTAGCCCTATTACGCAGAGAGAATGCGAAAAGTGGATCGAATAATATCCTCGGAAACACCATTTATCTTAGCAATATCAAAAATTTCTAAAAAGTGCGCAAACGATTTTGTGACACCATCCGGATCAATGATGGTTTTAGTTCAAAGTTGTTTGCATTGATCGGCATATGGGTTACACCCCATAAGTTTGACTTACCTCCGGAAGTAGTGTCTAACTCGCCTTTCTCGTGGGCCTTTCCACTATCCGGTCCTATACGCCCCGCTTCCGGATGGGCGCTCCTTATTGATTACTCGTTATTAACGGCATTCGATTATTCCCCTCTGCCATTGCTTTAGATTTTTCCTTAGTTGTTTCATTGTTTTCTCGATTTCCAAATCAATGGGCATTGGATGGGTAGATCCGGAATGTGTGATCATGCACTATCTGCACTTAACAAAAACAATGTTAGAACCGAAAAAAATAAAAATAATTTTCGAAAAAAATCGAAAAATAAGAAAAAAAACATTTTACAAGAAAAATGCTTCAATTAAGATTGAAGTACTTATTACTATATCTAAGTAATCTTTCAATCCTCAACACGGCGCCAAAAACTTGTTCGCCATAAATATTTGGATCTCTATCTTTGCAAAGTGTACGATGTATTTTATAGAATAATGGCAAGGTCGTATTCCTCGGGGATTGACTACAAACACTTAGGCTATAATAACATCGCAATCCATTTTAGTGAAGTGATCAATATCAAGAGTTTTTATCAAAATCAAAAATTAAAAAGAAAAATAAATAGATTGGCGAACCCCACAAGTATTTTTAACTACCACTAAGCAACCTTAGGCACATAATCTCAACATATTTCTTCAATATTAAATCCATTAAAGTTTAACAAAACCAATTCATACAATTTTATGGGTTCAATTCCTAAGTTAGTATATTGCCCCTCCTGGGTGGCGCATAAATAAAGATTAATAATAATTGTAGGTCTTCCGACTCGATACAACTATTATTAACTCCCAAAAGATCTAGGAATTGAATGACTCCCCATAAACATTTGTAGGTCTCCGATTCGATACAGGTTTATGTTTGAATTCAATTTTCGTCTTTGTTAGAACTCCTTTTCTGAATTTCGCATCAACAAATATGACATGCTAATTATTGTTCAGATAAAAAATAATTAAGAATAAGCACTTGAATTCATAAAATAGAAAACATGAATCAATTAAGAAAATAATTAATCAAGATTTAACATGAATCCATAGTTTCGATTATTCGGCTCTTCCTGCATAACTAGAATCCAATGTGTGTCATCCAATGCTTGTGACACATATTTAGACTCTATCAGGGAAATAAAACAAGTGAACATAGCTTCATGTTGAGTCTTAGATGTGGTTCTTACTCCATCTCTAACATTTCCAATGATTAACTCAGGTGGATGGTCTCTCAGCCATCTCACATCTGGTTGGAGTAAGTCTGTTGGGTTCATTCGTCTTGCAGCTAAGTTGTATTGAACAGCTTCCTCATCATCATTCAGCTGCACACCTTCCAGTTGTCTCTGAGATTCAACTATCTCATCTTCATCAGGGTTGAGTGCTCTTACATATGCTTCAACATAGGGACTCTTCTGAACAGTTCTCTTGTCAGCTAACACATCTATGTCTTCTCCATTAATATTAGGTTCATCAAAAACCACATGGATAGACTCTTCGTGACCATAGTCCTTTTGTTCAAAGACTCTATAAGCTTTTACTCTAAGTGAGTATCCCACAAAGATACCTTCATCGCCTTTAGCATCAAAAAGCTTTTAAGTTATCCTTGTCATTATTGTGGATGAAGCACTTACATCCAAAGATTCGAAAATATCCAACATTTGGCTTCCTCCCCACCAAATTTCATAGGGAGTTTTAGACAAATGTCTCATAATCATACACCTATTCCGAGTGTAGCAAGCGGTATTAATGGCTTCAACCCAAAATCTCTTAGGCAAACCAAATACCTTTAACATGGTCCTCGCAGACTTCCTTGAGAGTTATGTTCCTTCTTTCTCGGCTACTCCATTCTCTGTGTGGAGTTCTTTAATGACAACTCATGAGAAATACCATTTTCAATGCACATCGAGTTATATTCCCATTGACAAACTCAGTTCCCCTGTCAGACTTTGTCTTTATAATGGTTTGGCCCTTTTCATTTTCAACTCTTCTCATCAGCTGAGGTAATTTATGCAAGGTTTCCTTCTTTTTACACATAAAGATTGTCATGTGTATCATGAATAATCATCTATCACCACTAAGGTGTATTTTTTCCACCGATACTAGGCGATTCAACAGACGAATAAATCCATGTGCAATAAATGCAATATCATGGTTGAAGAAGGACTTGGCTTGTCCTTGAAAGATGACTTAATTTGCTTTCCCATCTGGCATGCATCACAAATGCTTTCCTTCTTGTATACTGAGTCAGACAGTCCTTCCATAAGATGACTCCTTGTAAGCTTGTTGATTGTCTTGAAATTCAGGTGACTCAGCTTTTTGTGCCATAGCCAACTTGATTCGGTTGTACTCTTTGCTAGCAGATATGTGCTTGGTGTAACAGTTGACCAATCCACTACATACATGTTCCTCTACCTTGATCCATAAAGTACAATTTTATTTGATTCAGCATCCTTGATCTGGCATACACCCATGTTGAATCCAACATTATAGCCTTTGTCACAGAGTTGGCTGATGCTCAGCAGATTGAAGTTGAGGCCTTCAACATATGCAACATCTGTAATCTCTAATCCATTCGTCTTGATGGATCATGTGCATTTGATTTCCACTGGAGCTTCATTTCCTCCAAATATGACTTTAGCACCTTTGGTTTCCTTGAACTTTGACAGATTTCTCTTGTTCCCTATCATATGTATAGAACAACCACTATCCATGTACCAGGTTCCTTGGCACTCACCGTACATTCCTTGAACCCGCAATCAAGAAATTAGTTTTTACGTACCCATAATGCTATAAGGTGTTCCAACCAACCTATAGCCGGATAATCGACTTCTAAGAGTTTGTCACCTATCGGTTCCATAATAATAATGCACAATAGCAAATTGTTTGGGAATACTAGTCTTATACTGGTTGTCTCTTTTATCCGTATGCCTGTGTGTGTGTGTGTGAACATTTGCTTTCTTGGGGTAATAGTGTAACCACGTGCATATTGGGTTTTGTGCTTGGTTGCATATGTGTGCTTGATTATAGCTCTTTTGCTTGGGAATGACCTATGATGAGGTTGAAATCTTTGACACTTAGGCTTATATCCCATAGGACTTGGCTAATATCTCTTTTGATTATTCCAATCGGCTGGATAGGGTAGTTTCTATCATTTGCATCATGTGATTTTCTTTCTTTGAAATATCCGGGGCTTTTGGTAGCTTTGTTTGGATTTTACAGAGTATTTCTGTTTGGAGTCTCTAATTTGATGGACTCTTCCCTCAATTTAGTTTCGAATTTGTCGTGTCGGTATACTCAGCCTAAACTTCTTCTTCTTCCTTGTAGCCAAGCCAACATGGTTGTGATTTTATTTACGAGTGGGTGTTGGTGCAACATATGGTGCTTTGGATTTTGGACTCCTCATTGCTTGAGGATCCTTTTTCCATAACCACTCTTGGGACTTGGGCATGCACAAAGGAATTGAATCCAATGTCATGTCTTGTCACCACTTTCTTTTTAAATCATTATAAGCTCATCGATGATTTGGATGCCTTAGTGAATAAACAATCACATTTTTAAGATCTTTTTCCCTCTTTTCCGTGTGACTAAGTCTGCTTGGATCTTGGCAATTTCGACCTTGACTTTTTGTTCTCATCGGCTATATGACTTAGAGTACTCGGCTTTTTGGTCAAAATTGTGAGTTTTGGCATTTAAGGTTGTTTTTTCTCATTTATGAGTGTGTGAGAGGTTTTTATGTGCTCAAAATCTTTCATCATTTTGCCAATAGAATCATAAAGATATGTGGGTGATGAAGTGTTTGTGTCACTATCACTATCACTTGAATCGAGAATGGGATGAGTTAGAGTGTACCTCATCTTATTGAGCTTTGGAGTCTTGTTCTTTGGCCATGAGGCATATCAAAGCCTCTTCCTCTCGTGTCATTTGGAGTAGTGGTTTTCATTCTTGTCGACTCTGCTTTGTTCCTTGCTCTTGGATGTTTAGAAATGATCTCCGCAGACCAACATGGATTTCTTTTTTTCGTGTTTTTTCTTTCCCCTCAAGACTTTTCTTTCCTCTTCGTTTCTATACTTGTTGATCGGTGGACAAGAGCGATCAAGCGACAAAGAAAGTGTCCTGGTTGCCAATTGATCCAACACATGTTCTCAACTCTCAGAAATTAACTCTTTCGACTCTACGATACTCGGTTCTTTGATGTTCAACTCTCTTGGGTTGTTTGTCCTCCTTACTTTGGAGGGTGATGAGTATCTTTCTTGATGATCCTCCCTTGTTTCTTTTGTAGTTCTTATTAAAGAACTTATTGAATCTTTTACCATTAGGGCAATCTCTTCTTGGTCTATGGTCTCCTTGGATTTAACTCTCTTTGCTTCACTAGCCATGAGTGCAATTGTCTTTGGTACAACTATTTCTTCTTTTCTTTCTTCTCGGCTCAAACCCATATGCTTTAAGATCGAGAGAACAACTCATGGATTGATGTCTGGTGAGATCCATGGAATGTCTCGAGGGCCATGTCACGGGAGAGACCTTAGGATCTTCATACACATCTTCGTCGTGTGTATTCCTTCCTAGAGATGAAAGCTCATTGGTGATCTCTGTTAATCGGCATCCACCGATCTAGACTTTCACTGAATCATTTTAAAATTTTCAAAACTTTGAACATCAACAGTTAATTTATTTTCTTTGATTTGATTAGATCCTTCATAAATCAAAGTGAGTTTTTCCCAAATCTCTTTGGTTGTTTTACAAGATTTAACTTTATTAAACATAGCGCTTATCAAGAGTTTTATAAAGTATATCCTAGCAACGTTATCAATGTTGTATCTTTTTCGATCATCGTTTGTCCATTCACAACGTGGTTTTTCCACCATAGCATGTCCGGGCTCTGCCCAGTGCATCATCTTCTCCTTGCAGGGAGTTGCCCTTCTACGACATTATTGACCTTTAAGATTTGTAGTAGTCCTTCCTCAATCACTAGCCACATTTCATCATGCGGGGTTGATCGATGAGCTGCGTATGCATTTTCAATCATCAAATTCTTCCAAAGTGAACATTGAAATGCGAGTTAGATTTGCTTCCATGATAATAACTTTGCTTTTGAAATAAAAGCTTTAAAACTCGATGTTGATTCTTTGAAAAAGAATGAGATCTAGTTGATAACAGTCTGAGAAGGCTCGATGAACCAACCACTCCGATACCACTTGTAGGTCCCAAGAGGTGATGTGTAAGGTTTAGAAAGGGGAGTTGAAGAAATCTTACCAACTTTTCGATTTTAGTCCTTTTAAAATATATTTAGAGTTAACTCAAATCAGCTAAGTCTTTGAGGTACAACTAGGTTGGCTTACACAACAAAGTTACCCACTCAACAGACTTCGAGAAGCGATTGATAGCATAACTTAATCAAGCTAACAACACTTTGAAATTGATTGATTTGGTTTTGTCGTGGAAGACTTTTCACCCTTATATTTTTAAGCACGTTTTACAACAACACTTGTTTTTTGTGATGGTTATTATTAATAGACTTAAGCAAGGTTAACTTATCGTGATTTATAAAATAAAGCAAGAAATAAAGTATCTTTGAAGAGTAAATAGACACAAGGTTTTATAGTGGTTCGAGGATGAGGTAATTCCTCTAGTCCACTCTTCTCCAACTCCTTGAGGAATCCACTAAGTAACTTTAGCTTGGTTACAAAGAGTAGTTATACGATCCGAGTCGAACTTTGATCATACAACCTGACTTTGCTCTGGACTCGGCTTCTTCACAAGGCAGGTTGTGTCGTGTTACTGACCTCCTTCAAACCCTGGACTTGATCACCTAGCCCTCCAACAGGTTTAAAGCAAGGGTTCGATCTGGAACCTCACTACTTCTCCTTCAACCTTGGAGAGTAGACCCCTTTGTTCTTGAAAACAATGTTCCTCTTCAACTGATGAAGTAATATTTCCTTTACAGGTTATTGCTTGATTGCTTGTATGATTGTTGACCTCGGTAACCTTCTCTCACTTGCTTGCTCAGCCTTTTATAATGCACATTTGAAAATATATCCGTTGAAGAGATATACATAATTTTCAAATCACACTCGTAGGTTGTTGGCTTGTCTTGTCTTGTAGAATTGATGTAGATCGTACCATGAATTAATTGCTCTTGCAGCCTTTCCTTAATCTCTGCAGGTTTTCAGGTACATCTCATTGCTTCCTTACTTTTTGCACTCTTTCAAAGAAACAACTTTTTATTCTTGGCATCCCGACATATGCTTATTTCGGCAAAAAAACTTGACTTGTCTTGACAATGGATCTCTTTCAGCTTTCTTCAAGTCTTGTATGTTGCATACCCCTTTGACATTCGATTCCAATCATTTTGGAATGACTTAGCTGTCAGTCAGGTGACTGAGACAACTTTTCTGTCACTTGAATAATTCTTCACTTTACTTCACTCAGCTGACACACAGTTGGGTCTTCACTTCAATCTTTAGTCGAGTCTTGTAATCTTCAACTTAGCTAACTTCAACTCAGCTCATATAGTCATATCTATTATAAGTTGAATTACATAGAAAATGGGGTGCCAACTTCCTAATCTAAGTTTTACATGGTATCATCAAAATCTATACATAAATTTTTTCAACAATTGGAATAGAAAAACTGTACATTCACTAGTAGGTTGTACCATCTATTTATATACATGAAGGAATCAAATCTAAAATATAAGAAAAGAATTTACAAGAAATCAGAATTTATCCATATGGTTGAAACCAATTTCTCTACTGTGATGGTGTTGTTCCATTTGTACAATTCTGTTTGTCCTTTTTCTTCTAGAGCAGAGAAAGTTTCAGTTATTTGCTTTTGAGTCCTTATTCTTTCTTTTGTTTTCTGAGAACCACCGCCGACCTTTCTTCTTCATCGTAGCCAACCTGCCGTCACCGTCTGAGAAACCACCGCAGTGCCTGAGAGTTCTGGGGGAAGAGGGACACGGGACACCGGCTAAAGGGAAAAGGGGTCTCTGGTTGCATATCCATGTTCTCTTTTTTTTTTTTTTTTTTTCTATCTTTCCCCATTATTTTATTTACTAAAATACAGGAAAAAAATTAATGTATGTAAATATATAATAAGTGACTTAACCTTATGATATAAAGTCCCTTTTTTTTCAAATTCAAATATATTTATCTGACTATTTATTTATTTTTAGCGATTTATTCTTATTTTTGTGAATTTTTAAAATTATTTTGTGTTTTTCAAATTAAAAATAATTTAAATATTTTCAAATATAGAAAGGAGATGAAAGGAGAAGGAAAATAATAATAATGAAAATAAAATTATAAAATGTTGTGTTGGCAATTTAAATTTCCATTTGGCACTTTTTTTGGTCATTCAATTGCCTTTAAACTACCATCTCATCAATTTTAACTGAAAATTTAAGTTTTAGAAGGAAAAAAATGCACATCATAACTTTTCCTATTTTATAATTTGAATATATTCATCCAATTATAATATTTTAAATTTTATTAACATTAATTTTATTTTTAAGGAATTTACGAAAATAATTTTGTTTTTAAAAATTAATAAATAATTTAAATTTATTATGTAAATTATTTTCAATTCTTATTTAATTTACATTAAAATAATATTTTTGTTTCTAAAATGCCACATAGTATCCTTATCAAATAAAACAATTCATACTTTAAGGCTAGGAAAAAGCGACCAAAAAGGAAAAAAATCCACATAGGATTACAACCTCCAATAAGCGGGTAAGTAGACTAAATGTCTTATTTTTTGTCCACTTAGTGACTAAAAAAATATTTTGCCATGCACGAACGTATCACTGGAAAACAAGTTTTCTAGTATTTTTTTACAATTGGATATTAAGTATATATACATTTGGTGGTATATCTATATGACAATAAAATTTCTTCGGTTAATGCAAAGAATATCCTTTTTTGTGTCAGCAAATCATTAACAAGTAGTGAAATAAAATGATATAGAAAGGTGCTTCCATCCATCCGCTATAATAATCCTCATCATAATCCCCTTTGCCCTGCCTGTGATTAAACACACCCACACCAATAGGACTACTTGCATTCAATCATGGTTATTTCCACAATTAATGATTATTTTTATTATTTTTAAAAAAGGTGATAGAGCCCAAAATAATGCAGTTCCACTCAAGTAGACAATGCATGCTGTTGTGTACAACACTAGCTTAGTAGTCCCATTCACATGCCTCTTATTGCTTGATGATGTTGCCATCTTTTACAATTTTCATGCTTTTTATTTCAATTCCAACATTTGCATTAATTTGTTCACCATTTGCTTCAACATAGAGAGACACTACCCCGTCTTTTTTTTTTATTTTTTTGGGGGTGGGTGGGGTTTTGGGGTTCTGGAGATGAAATAAACGAGTTTGACGAAGTCCTGATTTCACTAAGCATATACCAGTTTGAAATATCGAATAATTTTACTCAGATTTTTTTGAAATATTTTAATTATAATTAATACGATAATATATATTCTCTTTCTGGAAAATCTATTATTATTTTTA